>VYZX01006539.1:285985-456777 GCA_013401335.1 Brachypteracias leptosomus
CGCCCCGGGGCCCTCCCTCCCCCGCAGGCCCGCGCGGTGCGCCGCCCCGGCGCTGCCTGCTGCCGGCAGGTGCACGGGCCTAGCTGCCTTGGGCCCGCGCCTGCTGCTCGGCACGGAAGCGCGGCCGGAGGGGTCTGGCTGCGGGCGATGCTCCCGGCAGATGCCGGAGAAGGGCATCGCTGAGCCGGGGACCCGGCGCGTCCTACCCGCGGTGCCGGGGAGTGACTCTCTGGGAGAGTGTCCTCGCCCAAGCCTTTGCGCGGCGGTCGCAGCCCCGGCGGTCCCGGTCCCGGCTCTGGCCGCTGCCCGGGCGGTGCTGCCCCTGCCGCCGGCCCGGCCCGCCCGGCACTCGCCATCTCTTTTCCCGTTGTTTTCTCTGCGACACCGGTACCTGCTTCCGCTCTAAGGTTGTTTTGTCTCCCTGCACGTTGGCTTTGGGGGAAAGTTGTTAGCAGGTACAAATTTCATGCTTTTAAGCCGTTTCTGTTTCACAGCGGCGCTTTCGGCCCTTCCCGGGACAGGCGCTTTCTGCCCCTCTCTTTAAACAGCTCAAGCCTGACCCCATGGTGAACACAACCCCCCGGGGACTGAGCCTCTGTCCTGTCCCTGCATGTGGGAGCTCTGAGGGATGGGGCTGCCCTTGCCATGCTGAAAAGGGCTGATATTTATCCCCTGCCAGCATTTGTTAGAACGGCAGGAAACTTTGAAGCTCAGGGTGCTCCTGCTCCCCATCTCCAAATCACCACTGCCTGTTTGGCTGGCCCCTGCCCTGCTGCGGAGCTGGCAGGCGGACACCGCACCATGGCAAAAAGTCCCAGCCCTGCCAGGGGAAAGGCGGCGGGAAATGCCGGCTGCTGCCGGGTGTGGGAACCTTCGTGAAGCCACCAAAAACGCTGTGCTCGCCGGCCTCAAGAGGTCCTGTCCCCAGACCTCTCCCACCGAGCCCAGATGGGAAACCCACTGTATTTCAGGCAGAAATGGATTAATGGGATGTCCTTGTCCCCCCACCAGGCCCCGGCTGCCAGAGATGGGTTGATGAGAGATGGCGCCCAAGGCTGAGGCTACACAAGAATGCCTTGAAGGAGTAAAGTAAAGAAAAACACCAAAATCAAGAAGATAAGAAACAAGCTGAGCCACAGCCAAAATAAATGCCTTGGGATGCAGCTGGCTTTGGTTAAAATCAAATGAAAGAAGGAACAAAATCTCCCAAAAGATTAAAAAAATATACATTTAGCATGTGTGTAGGTGGCCACACACACAGGCACAAATTGGGGAAGGTTTTCTAAATAACACCAAGCCAGCAGTGGGGAAAACCATCTCAGGGTGTAGCATCCACAGCAGCTGGTCCCCAGGGCACTGCCTCCCCTGTGACAGCTGTTTTGTCACTGCATGAGTGTTGTCTGTGATAACTCGTGGAAAAACTAGACCAGTTCCACAGCACTTCCTCTGCCAGTTAATGGCGCAGATAACGGCGCTCGTAAGCCTCTAGATTTGGCTCTAGGGGCAGCAGATGCAATTTAGGTATTAGAAAACCAACCGAAGACGGAAGTGAGGGAAGGGCTGTGCCTCCATCACAGAAGCCAACTGCTCACTGAGCTGACAGAAAACGAGGGCTGAGGCTGAGATGGGGACGGTGGCTGTCACTCCAGCACTCCACCATGTCCCTGCTGACAGCTGTGGTTCCCCTTTTGCCTTCTACCCTCTGGCTGGGGCTGGAGGAGAGCCTGCAGCTCCATCCCCACGGAGGTCCGAATTGACCAACCTCAGCCTGGGTGGGTGGGAGGGGGGGACAACAGCTGCTGGTGGGAAGGCACCACTCAGGTACGGATGTGAGACAACACAGAGCCATGGCTGAGCCTGGAGAGTGAAGGCTGGGCAGCTCTGAGGGAAAGAGGCAGCAAGAACAACCATGGGGTGCAATTATTCAAGGAACTGATGCATTTGTTAGCTGTCTTTGAGTGATTGATAGCAATGTCATATCAGCTCCTCAAAAGGATGGGATTACCACAATGTTATATCGTCCTCCCAGTTTTGTCTCTGGGGGCTCCTTGGGAGCTCCTACTGGTGACAAGGGCTGGCTGTGAGGAGCACAAGATTTGCACGAGTTTCCCCAGTACAGGGAGAGAAGGGGTCTGGACCTTGGTCTCCATGCCAGAGGACAGTCAGGGACAGCCTTCAAGGCACATCAGGCAAGGAGGCAACTCCTTCTTTGCCTTTTTTCTGGATAGTGCCCTGAGGGTCTGGAAAAGCTGCTCTGAAAGGCACGAGGAGCTGCACAGGTCCATGGGTGACAGAAGCCGAGCAGATCCTGTGTCTGAATTGCTGGGAGATGCTCCTGCAGCTCCTTGCAAATCACCACCAGTCTCAAACTACCTTACAAGAAACAGTTGCACGGGCCAAAAATGTTTTCCAGAAGAGGGCACTGGAAAAGCATTTGTTGGCAGGAGACTGTGGCCATATCTTCCTGATGTTTCCCCTCCTCACATTATTTCCAAGCAGGGCCATTGCTGCCGTGGAGGGACAGGGCATGTGGAGGACTGTCTGGCTGCCCCATACCGGTCAGCAGCAGCAACCTAGTGGTCCCTGCTCCTGCTGAGTGATGGGTCTCCTAGGTCTTGCAGATCCCTGAATTTGGGAGGAGCTGGAGCCAAGTTCCAGGTTCTAGCAGCCACCAGCCAGATGGTGGGAGCTGCCCAGTGTGAGGGACAGAGTCCCCAGCTGGCACCATCACAGAAGCTGGGGGAAACTTCAAGATAATGCCTGGCATTTCTCAACTGCATTCTTTCCCTCTGAGTCTATCCAGGGGCTTTGCACTTCTTAGGAAATTAAGCCTTGTGACAGCTCGTGGAGGTAAGTAAATAGTATCTACACTTTACAGATGAAAAAGTGGTGCAGGGGGAGATCCAGTGGTTTACTCAGGATTGTGGAAAGTAAAATCCAAATCGGGGTGTTCTGAACTGTGGACTTGCACGAGTTAAAGATCCTCTGCAGATTGTGGCGTGCTGGACACATGGGGGGAACTCCTGTGTGGGGCTACCTGTGTCTCTCTTGGAGCAGCAGTTCCTCACTCCCTTTACAGTTCATTGGCCATTGCACAGAGAAAAAAAGCTATAAATTGTCCCTGTCGTTCAACAAAAAAAAAATCAGGGAAAACAATATATTTATGGGATACATTTCTGCCATCTTTTTTTACACATTTTCTAGGTGTTTGAAAGCAGTTTCTGGCTACTCAGTGCTGCAAATGTGATGTTGCATGTGTTTGAGTCAGAGCAAGAAACTAAAATAGCTCCTCACAGTGGCAAAACTAAAGGAGATGGAGTGACCGACAACTTGCGGAGTGACCAAAACCCCTGTGAAGTGACTGTAAAGCTTTACTTTGCAACTCAACTGCAGAAACACTTCGGGTTCTGTTTTTTAACTTGCCTTTTTTAGAAGAAAGTAGCCCCAGTATATTCAAAACGAGTCATTCACAGACACATGGCATGAGGTGAAGCACATAACTCTGACATTACAGTACCAGTTTTGTGTTTGAGGCTTTTTCAGTCCTTCACATTTACAGATTTGAGATTTTTAAAAAAAGAGATTGAAAAAAGGCAGTGCTTTCATATGTGTGCTGTTGAATATATTTGAAACAACAAGGTGTTTGGGTATCATCATCCTCTGTATGAGCTCAGCACCCACCAGAGGTGAGCCAGGTCATAAGATCTGGTTCTAGCATTTGTTATATATAATATGTGGATTCTCTAGGTGATAAATAATGGTATAATGGAGGTTTTAAATACTTTGTATTTTAATAGGCTCTTCATCTCATATTGCTCTTAACAAAGGCAATGTTAAAATTCTCTGAGAGTTGGGAATGAGAAGAGCTCTTGCAAACTCGAGCATTAGCTTGAAAAGCAGAGATCAGCCTGTACTGTGGGATCAGTGGAGAGGAAACCATGGAAGTGATAAATTGATTTTGTGTGTGCAGCCAGCAGCATGCTGTTTACACCAAGAAGTGAGGAGGCATTGGCCAGTCCTGCTAGCACAGCACTGTGGTGTTCAGACTGTAGACCCCATCTCTCTCTCTCATGTAAAGGACTGTCTTCTGCTGCAGTGAAGGCATTGGAGGGACCAAGGGGCATCTGCTGTGCGCCCCATTGCTGTCACATAGAATTCACAGCTAGCTTCTGAGCCCGCTGCAAGCAAGACCTTGGTTTACTCCAGAAGCAGCCTGAAAATTTGAGCAGGTTTCAAGTTTTGAGTGAGAAAGCATTCAGTGCTTGTAAGTGTATGAAGTGTCACATCAAATGATGACCACTGATGATGTCAGTGCTGGATCTGGCCCCTGTATGCATCTCGTCCTGGCACATGCTGTGATGGCCACTCAGAGAGGAGAATACTGTTTGACAGGAGAGTGGCAACAAGATATGAAATATGCCACAATTTGCAGGAATTAACAATTTGCAGATTTAAATCCTAAAACCTCTCCCATGGATCAGATCTTCAGGTGCCATGCAAAACACAGTGGAGTCACAGACTGCTCCAGCAAACTCGCTGTTGCTGATGGGAAGTTCAGTGCGTGACGTGAGGAGACAGGGAACAATGGCAGCCCATGGCATGTGTGGATGAGCAGAGCCCAGCCCTGTAGGACTTTGTGTGCATGTTACACATACCAACATTTGCTCACAGAGCTTTGTCTTCTGGTTAATGTATGTTCCAGTGCAGAGTTCTGAGTATACACTAACACTCTACGGTGAAAGTAAGGAGAGCTGGAAAGCTTAGTATCTCAGTTTTCACCACAGCCTTCCTCCAACTTTTACTATCTTCAGGTAGACAAGTGACAGGAACACGTAGGACATATTTTTCTGTTACAGTAGTTCAAAGTACAGGAAACTCATCAGAAGTCAGCATGGTTTCCTGGCTTTTATGGCAGCATTAGACTTCAGTTGTCATCTCCAGTAGGAAGAACCAAAGATATGGAAGGTAGAAGTGAATATATAGGATAGTGCATTACATCTGTGTCAAGGCCCAGAACATTTGGAGGATAAAAAGAAATAAGTGTAAAATTTAGAAGATTATAAATTCTGGATATGTTAAACGTGACAACTATTCCTTCTTTTCTTTTATAATAGTAGGTATATATCATGTAGCAGAGAGCTTCCCAGACTAACTGAGAACTTCTGAAGGTTTCCATGTCAGGGGAAGGGAATAATACAGGATCTGGATCATACCTTCTACTCCTGGAAAGGCTTGCAAGCAACAGAAATCTCTTGAGACTACAGAACAAATGGTAAAAGACTTTGAAGAGATAGTGTGTTGGTTCCTTACTTTTAATTCATATTCAGGGAGATGTAAGAGTTGCAGTCTCAACTACACAATACCCTCTGCAAACAGGCATGAAGCAATACCTTTTCCCAGCTGAAAGCCTCACATTTTGGATTATGATAGCAGTTTAATTAAGAATTAATCTGCTGAAGAGAAGTTTAAAAGGTAAATAGTTAAAGGTAGCTACCAAGATGGTGCAAAAGTCGTCTCAGAATTGGCAGACACTATATCAAGAAACAATGGCCATAAATGGTGGCATCGGAGATTCACATGGGACATCAGGAGTAACTTCTTCTCCAGGAGAGTAGTGTAGCCCCAAGGCAGAGGTGGGGTGGCCATCCTTGGAGATTTTCAAGCTTAAGCTAGAAAAAGCCATGGATAACCTGATCTGGTGCCTTTGATAGTCTTGCTTTGAGTGTGAGGTTGGACAGATCTCCTTTCCAGCTGGTGGTTCTAGTTCTGCATTCTGCATTGAGTTAAGTCCATGGATGATGCAAAAAAAGCCAATGACATTTTTCTGACCCAATCCATTAAAGGTGTGAGTAAAGGTGTCTGTGTGCCAGGGACACAGCAAGAAAGGTGTGAAGAGATGTTATGATGGAAGGTGGGTGACTGCTTCTCCCAAGAACCTGCTTCCTGGCTGTTGCATGACCCCTGTCTTGGACCAGTGCTTCGGACAAGTAGGTTGAGCAGGACAGCTCCACAGGCAAGGGATGGACAGCATGGTGCTCTGAGCCTGTGCAAGGGGGAAGGAAAAACAGAGAGCTCTCTTTGGGAGGGAGACGCAGGACTGCCAGGCTTGTGCAGCTGTGGCCTTGTTCCCTCCTGTCTTTCGTCGGCTTGTGCAGAGAGTGTCTGAAAAACTGTATTCCTCGTTTGCTTGCAAAAGCACGCAGGGGAAGGGCCAAACAGGCACACCTTGTGTGTCAGGAATGGCATTTGGCTGTGCTGATGAGACCCTGTATCAGTTAGAGACAGCAACAATTTGCAACTGAGCTGGGCTTTTACCTCCCTCTCTAGCAGTTTAAATAAATCTCTGAAAACCTGAGCTTTGGGAAGGTCAAAATTCAGATCCAAATTTTGTCACCTGCTCAGTCCTTTCATTAGTAAGATGGACATAACTACTGACAGCAGTAGCGGTTTCATGGAGTGAGGTGGAAGGTTATGTGTCGAAGGCTGAAGACACACAAGGGTCTTCTAATTTCCTAAACACATTGAATACCATGATTGTCCCATAGACAGGACCTGCCTGAAGTCGAGGGGAGCTCTGTGCATGAAACGTTAGAGCAAAAGGAAGGATCAGGCCCTCAGAGATATATTTTCATCACAATGTTTGAAGATTTACGTGTATAACTACGCAACTCAGGGTGAGACTGTGCCTCTAAGGCAAAACATATGAGCTCATATAAAGAATTTATCATTATAATAAAAATTTGCATTTCTATAGAACCTTTGATCTTAGGATCTCAAAGTGCTTAACAAACACAAATTAATTAATCCTCACAACTCTCCTGCAAGGTAGACATGTATTATGGAGACACGCTAGCAGCTAGCTTTCCATTATAAGTCTCATTTTAACTACCTACTAGCTTTGCCAAAACTAAACCAATACACACAAAAATTTCACAAGCATGATCTTGTCCTTGGGTAGGATCTTTTTAGAAATTGTGGGGCAAATAGGATAAGATAGTTTAAGATAAATAGGTTAAATGGGGAAACCAGGAATATATCCCTGAATGAACTAATGCACATACTCCATTAGTCCAGAGGGGAGGGAAATGCAGAATTTGGGGTAGACACTTGCTTCTCCATAACTTGCCAGCAAGGAGATTCCAAGGTGGTAAATGGTTATTCATTATCCACTCTATGATTTATTAAATCAGTGAGCTAGGTGAGTGCAGGAGGTGGCTTGCTTTTCTAAATGGAAGGGTCCTTCTCCAGGAGTTGCCCTTGGCCCTGACTAGGAAGAAGAAATCACCAAAAGCCTTGTATTACCTCCTTCAGAGAGTTACTCTTTAAAACCTTTAAGAAAAGACCCTGTGAGCAGACCCAGGGATGGTTTGACACCATGGGTGGAATATCACCTTTAAGGAGAAGATGTCAAAGACAGCCAGAGAGACAGTGTCTGGCAGCGCACCCACATGAGGGAAGGAGAATAAGAACAAATTCTTCCTCTGCATGCCAAAAAAAAAAAAAGGAAGAAAAACAGCCTGGGAAAAACTGCTTCTGACTACTCAGAGCTGCTCAGACCTGGGGCCCAGGCGTGGAGAAGAAAGCAGGAGACTTTCCTGTTACCTTCCTCCCGAAACAGGAGGGTGAGGTGTAGGTGGACAGTGAGGCGGAGGCTTGTCCCTCGGCCATGGATTGGGGCTAGCACTTTGCTCTGGCAGGCTTACACAGATAGCAAATTGCTGCCACTCCCAGGAGGAAGGAGGAGGACAGGGAATTATGACTCAAGTGTTTTTAGGGTGGTACAGGTTGTACCAGGGATGCTTCCTCAGCCAGGGGAGCCATTCCCCGCACTTGCCCCAGGGCTCTGCTTAGCACCTAGGCCCCACGGAGGCAATTAGTGCAGCACCGTGCCTTGCACCACTTATTGGCTGCACACTTTTTCTTCTCCTTCAGAATTCCATAGCAAGGAATGGAGCCCATGATGCCCCACATCACTCACCTCATTACCCATACAATGCTGCAGCCCTTTGCTGAGACGTATCGTGTCGTTCTGCTGCGCACCACTGCCTGGCTTGGTGGGTGCTGTCTTTTGGTGACTCTTCTTAAGACACACTTAAAAAAAATAAAGCAAAGTCCAAAAATGACTCAGAAAGGTTTTGTAAAATCTGTTATTAGCTGGTTGTTGGAGCGTTTTTCAAAGATTTGTGGTTAGTATATACAGTAGATAGTATCTGCAGTACTGAAAACATATAGAGTCATCAGGGAGATCCAGTGGGAGCTGGCTGTTAAAAAATGGGGATTTTACCCAAAATGGAGCGCCAGGGAGACTCTGCTCCCAGCAGAGAGTCCTTTGGATTTAGATGAAAGGAAAAATCCCCTTCACAAAAGCCGTCCAAGCCTAAGTACCCCAGCAGGGAGGAGAGAGGTGGAAAAGAAAGTATAGTCTGCCTTTCATGGGCAGGTGGGTCCCAGTGGCCCAGGCAGACAACCTGCAGCAAAGCCAGCAGGAGTGTCCACTGCCAGAGCAGAGCCCAGGCACCAAGCCAAGGCCAGCCTGGGGCACCTTGAATCAGCACTGCTTCCCTTTCACCACTGGAAGGTTGTACAGATCAACTGATTGATATTGAAAGAGCTCCGGAGGTGCTCAGATAAGAATTATTTATGACCAAGTACAATAGATCAGTGGCGTTGACTTTGCAGCAATGCATAGTCCAATGCCAGGACTTGGCTGTAATCATGACATGCAGTCAGCCAAACCCTTACTGTGTTTTCTTTTACTAATTGTGATTGGGTGACCTTGTCCTTACGTAGGTAGGTAACGTTTGGCCTTTGTTTTTATTGCATTCATATCTGTGCAACAGGTACAGCATGTGACCCCTTGTTATCAGCTGCGTTACAGTGCTGTTATCAAAGGAGAGCAGAAGTGTGCTGCAAGACCTAAGTATTTTGCAGGCTTCTGAGGAATGAAGATCTTGATTCCTCTGCTCTTACCCACATCAAATTGTACCTTACTCTTCAGGTAATTTTCTAGGTTTCAACGGGATAAGAAGATAATATGAGTAAGGGTGCTACTATTGAGTCTTAATGAATTTAAAACATGTCCTTCAACAGCTCCTTAACTTCTCACATGGGTGTGCTCTTTCATACAAAAGGGCATGGAGTAGACAAAAGCCACAATAAAAATGAAATGTGGGTGTATTCTGTATTAGTCCTCTGGTCAGTATTGCAATGCTTTGCAAAGCTGCACACATCTGAAAGGGACCCGCGCCTGCTGCCCTGGGCAGTGGCCTCCACTGCACGCTGCTGTTAACAAGTTATTTGAATAATGCCTCAAACACAGAGTGGCACAGTGGGACAAATGCTTTGAGTTTTGATCTATGAGTGCCAACATATTGAAGCAAAAAGTATGGGAGGATTAATCAGTATGAGCAGCTTTATTTGTACTGTTAAACTGTATTGTAGTTACCAAGTTGCTCTTATTTTCTTGAGTCCTTCCATGGATGACAGTGAAACTCCTCAAATTGATTACTGTGGTATGACAAGGCCTTAGATTTAGCTTCAAATATTTCTTTAACTTGAGAGCATTCTGTTCTAGTTTTCTTCCTTTTTCTGATCTGTTAGATGAAAACTTTTCAGGCAATGCTGGTTGATAACTTGGCACATAGGTTTTCCCTGTTCCCCAAAGCTCTCTTTTCTGCAAACAGTGTCACCCCAAAACAGCTCCTACACTCAGTCCCTGTTTCCAGCCCACCTGTCCTTCCTGAGTCTCCCAATCCCTGATGTGGGTTGAATCCACCTTTCCTGTTTTCAGGGCTTCAGTGAGGTGCAGTGTTATTGCAATTTTAAGTGCCTGGTCCCAGAGGAGGTGTTCCTGCTTTCCTTCATTCCCGGCAGGCTCACTGGAGAGATAGCAGGGAGAGCCCCAGGCTGTCTGCCAAGGTCCTTGCCTCTCTGCTGACCACAGAAATGCCTCTAACCCTCCTATGCATAAGATGGATGCCTTCCTTGGGAGTTTGAGGAACCAACATAAAGAATTAAGAGCTTCTCCTCCCAGCAGTGCACTGTTAGCACACTAGCGATGTCCACCGCTGTGCATGGTGGCTGAAAGGCATACCTCCAAAATGGAGTACTGAGACCACAAAGACTTCTCAGGCTGGGGGAAAGGACCCCACATCTCCTGAGACCATACTCATTATCAGACAAAGGCTGTCTTCAGTGACAGCATTTGGCCTTTCCTGCTGAAGTCAAGAGGTGTGGGACCAGCAAGGGAGCCCAGGAACTTGCCAGCAGCGCACTGCTAGAACAGACAGCTGGAAGGGGGAGCAAGTCAGCTACATAATCTGCCCATTTTAGATGTGGTTGTCATTAGAATAAAAGCAGTATGAGGAGCAGGCATCATAACCTCATGGGATAATTCAGGTTGGAAGGTATCTCAAGAGGTCATCTAATCCAACCTCCTGCTCAAAGTAGGGTGAGCTACAGGGTGAAATCAGTTTGCTAGATGCTTAGGTTTCCCTGTCCCTAAACCATTAGATGAATGCCCTAATCACAAGGCTAAAGCCAGGCTTTCTCCTTCCTGCTTTCCCTACCCTCATGCTTGGTGGCACAATGACTCAGCCTCAGCAGCTTCATGTTCCCAGGTGAGATACCCATGGTGTCAATCTCTCATGGTCTGAGCACAGTACAAAAGCCCTCCTTCACAAGTCCTGCTCAGTGCAGCTGGTGTTCAGGAAGTGAAGACTGCACCATTAGTACCCACCTGACTTCTGGGAAGTCTCCAAAATGAACTCAGTTTGAGTTCAGGCACTGTGTACAGGTCAGAACTTTTACAGCAGTCGAGAAGGGACAGACCTCCAGACTGGGCATGGGCATCCAAAGAGCCAGCACAGCCTGAAAGGACCATGAATTTAGTTGTACATAGAGTCCAGAACAGACAGACTGGATTGCTGACTGCAAGACAAGTGGGTTTCATAATCCAAGTCCCAACTTTGAGGACACCTCATTAGGTTGGATGCCATTCAGTGTGCATAAATGCACAGCAGGTTCAAACTCCTCTCTCTGGGTGGGTAGTGAGACTTGTTTGCATGTTTTCCACATGCCTACCTTAACATTTGTATTAATATTAGTATAAGTATAGAATTAGATTAATAACTCGATTATTTTCTCTATTACAACCATCATGTTTCTTAAACATTTCCTCTGTGAAAGTCATAGCATTTAAAAGTTACTTGTGATAGTTTTTCCCAGGAGAACTAAAGTGTAATGAAGGTGCAGGAGGGAAAATCATACCAGAAACACCCAGGGAAAGGCACCACACTGGGTTGGCCTGCGCTGTGAGTGAAATCACTGGCAACAAAGCTGCCACCCTCCACCATGAAAGAAAAAAGGCAATTAGGGAAACACTGGTGGTGTTAGGATTATTTTCACAAGGGAGGAGATGAATTCAAGGATATTTTCATGGTCAGAGATGATCATGCTTCGTGATGACTCATGAACAGCGGCTGGTTTGCAGTGTCCTTGGTGGACCCAGAGTCAGTTGCTGACTGGCTGAATGTTTTGTCAAGGCCCTGGCTGCTCTGGACCTGTGATAGAAGCATGTTGGCACTACTCTGCTTCTACCTTATGTCCCCCCTGGCACACCCCAGAGCAGAGCTGTGGCCAGACGTAACACATCAGTGGGAAGATCATGTTCCTCAGCTGAAGTAGAGTGTACAGTTTGGGTATTTAGGGAAGCAGGGCTGCAGAGTATATTCAGTGCACGTTTGTTTCAGTGATTTATCTACTACGTCATCGTGCACGGGCAAGCAAAAATCGCTCTGCCACAAACCAAGCATTAAATCTTGTCTACGCACAGAGCTGTGCTAGCCTGACAGCAAGGGTAGCACTGGAAGCAGGCCATCGTCGTTATTTCAGAAAAAAAAAAGGTGTCACAGCATGAGGGTGGGAATCAGGAATTGGGCTCTGTTTTGTGCTCTGTCATTGAACGGGTAGAAAACTGGCACAAATGATCAGACTCTAATTCACCCTCCAGACTTTAGGTATCTGACTGAGGTCTCAGCAAGGCACTAGGGATATCCTGGGTAGAAATCCTCTGTGGGACTCATAGATAGGATGTGTCCCTTCCAAGAAGTGACTCAGATCTCCTTGGACGTACCTTTCCCGCTCTCTGCCTTTGCTGATGGCAGAAGGATCTTAGATGCCTAAAGCTAGAAGAAACAGCCTGGCCTTTGTCTTTTTTCTCCTGACAGAGGGAGGATAATGATGCTGACCTTTTTAAAGAGCTTCTGATATCCACAGATGAAAAAAATGAGCTTGTAAGAGACTATTATTATTGTTATATTTCTTTGGACAGAGGGAGCAATGACGTTTCTATGACATTTTATAATCCACATGAAATGCTGCCATAATAAAGATAATGACATGTATGATCAACAGAGTATGCTTAGTTGTGGTATTTGGCAGCGATAATTTGGCTTACTTCATTCTTCTCTATTTCCTACAAAAAAAAAAAAAAATAGCAGACACCTCTTGTAAATCCTGCTGAAGTCAAAACTCTGCTGAATTCAACATATACAGAACTTTTTCAGGTTGTGGAGAAAATACACAGGTTAAGCTATTTTAGAAACAGGTGTTTAGAAATGGAATTTATGATCTCTATGGGTGACACTGTTATTACACTGGTAAGAAGGCTGACCCTCCTGCAGAGCTGGGCATGAGAACCATGCTCAAAAGTATGAGATGCTCACACTTGACTCCAGGTGTTATATTTTGCCTTCTGCCTTTTTATGAAGTGACAACCGCAAAGGTCTCCAAGAACTGATTAGGCTGGGCTTAGCTTTGTGTTGTATCTCGTTCCCATGTATACACAGATCTTACATCAAGCACATATTGATAAAAGGGGCATAAGAATGGACCTGAAACATCAGACCAGTGATTCACTTAGTCAGTAGTCAGTGTCTGAGGGCAGCAGCAGGAGATTCTATTAGGGAGAGCATGTGAGTGTGGTGACATTCAGGCCTGAGACCCCATCCAGTCACTTTAGTGCTCTTCTGTGGGCCTGTCATCATGAGTTCATCAAAACCCTTTCTGAATCCATGGATGCTGTCTACCTCTCCACCTCTCTATGATAGCACAAGGAGTAAGTCCATGTCCATTATTGGTCTATGGCTACTTGATTCTATTTTTCATTCCTCCCTGTTTCACTCTCTCCTTTTGCAAAGCAAGTTTAGTTAGGCTGAATTAGGCTATAAAGTGAACCATGATTGCAACTCACTCCGCTAATGAGGCTGGATGTTGTACATGGCCAGTGATTTTGTGGTTGAAGAGAAGGTACTAAAAAATGTGGCTGTTACAAAAGAGAATAAAAATCTCTTTCGTTCTCCAAGACTATTTGGCAGAAACTTCTTAAGAAATAGAAGACAGAGGGAACTAAATGTGAGGTTTAATATACATGTAATAGGCTCAATAATACTCAGTGATCTTTGGTATATTGCTGCCAGAACATATCAGAAATAATTTTGAGGTTACGTTTTGCAAGCAAAGCTCTCATGAAAAACAGTGCTTTCAAAACTTTGATTTATCCTCTGGCTTAATCACTGAGTCTTAGCCTGAATCTCATCTAGGTTTGGGTTTATATATATGGCCCACCTCCAGCCATATACTTTCAAATAGACAGCCCACCACCCCATGGAATGAAACCTTCCTAAGGTTTGCCAAACAAGAACTTCACAACGAGACTTTCTGAAAACATTGCTAAAATGGCCACTACCACCCTCTCTGCTTATGGAACTGGAGAGGAACAAAAATGAGGGTGGAGGGAGCACAGAGGAATGAACATTTCTTCTGCAGAATCATCAGCAACATCTGCACTGGAGAATATATTTGTCCATGGGTAGTTCTTTGGTCCTGAGGCCAACCAAGGACAAAACAGCTTAAGTCTCTGATACAGGGAGTCTGTGTTAAGGGATCTGCTGTTAGCTCTCCCTGGCCCATACCATCCCCTGTGCTGGTCAGGGACACTGTCAGGGACAATACTTGAGTCTCTACCAAAACCACTCGGGGGACTGTGCCAACTGCATGGGCAATCATATGTTAAAGCCCAGGCCCATCCCATGCTCCTGTTCGCTTTCCCACCAAAGATGGCATCTTTCCCAAATTTTGGAAACATTCCTCTTCTGCCATGAGGGGTGACTTGCATTACATAGATGAGCTAAAATGGGGCAGAACAAGAGGGTGGCTGCAGTTCACAGCGGTGACTCAGAAAAAACATTTGACCCACCATAGCTCATCTCTCGTTGTCTGGCTGCTTGTGGGAGTGTTTGTGGGGGAAAGGGAAACAAAAGTCTAATGGCATTTTTGTTTCTTCTTCAAGTCTTCTTCCTGCTAGGCTAGCAACTCAGCAGATAAAAATATGCTTGCAGTTGCTCATCCCCAAAGCTGGGGGGATCCTGGGCACGAGTGCAAGTCACCACCAGGCAGTGGCTACTGGAGGGAGGTCTGGGTCTGTGGACGCTGCTCCACAACAGTGTTTCTGGCTGCAAAGCTGCTCTGGGAAGCACTGTCTTCCTGCTCAAGGACATGGTGACTCCATTGCACCCCAGCACTGCCACTTTCTGCCTTTTCAGCTGTGCTGCTGTAACTGTCTATAGGATGATCCACAGGGATTAAAAGAGAGAAACCAACCTTTCTTTGGAGAAAAAGAGGTAGTTGATCAAAAGCAAACTTTCATTTTTTCTGACTATTTTAAGATCACAGTGCAAGACCTGCTGTAAACAAATTAATCCTCCATTTCTATAAATGATCTAATAAATAATTTCATCTTTCAGTTTTATTGTGCCCCCATAGAGTGCTTTTGGTATGGTGTCAGTGGATGGTATCTCACCTTAGTGCAGTTCATGCGAGCACTACTGAAGTGGCTATAAAGGCAAGCAGCCTCCTGAACCACCACCACC
Organism: Brachypteracias leptosomus; assembly: GCA_013401335.1. Classification (NCBI taxonomy): domain Eukaryota; kingdom Metazoa; phylum Chordata; class Aves; order Coraciiformes; family Brachypteraciidae; genus Brachypteracias; species Brachypteracias leptosomus. The sequence goes on from VYZX01006539.1 coordinate 300,916, forward strand.
CACCCCCTGATTTTCACTTATGTTTGGAGCTGCTCCTCTGAGAAACACTGAAGATTTGCTGTAGATTAGTACATGAGCTGTAAGGTGGGCAGGAAGCTCACTGCGTGGAAGCTGGTGAGGGAAAGAGAGAAGTATGAGACTGGGAAGAGGTTATTACTGACAGTCCTCAAGGATTATTTCTGCAACTCCTTGTGCATGAGTTTTTTCATTCTTCTCCTGCTTGTCCCCGCCAAAACTGTCAGCCTTGTCCCTTGGGGACAAGAATCCTGAACTGTGCAATAGGACAGTGCCTGAGCCATGCCCTGCCCTGTTGGCTCCTAATGTGTCAGAGCTAGGAGAACTGTAAGCTTGTGATGTCTGTGAAAAAGGCAAGTATGACCCAGGGATGATTCAAGCTAAGTATTCCCTGAGCGAGCAGTAAAATAAAGACACAAAATCTTGCAGAATAATGCTGAACTGCATTCATTCTCTGTTTGTCCTTCAAACTCAGTTATCCTTTGCCAATGTGCCCACAAAATAATTTACCATAGTTATGTTCTTACTGTGTTAAAGTCACCCATGGTCTGTCACTCCGACCAGTTCTGCTTCATTATCTCCTCCTATTCCTCTCTCTCATCTCTTGTATGACCAAGAGTGTTTTGAGGAAAGAACAGAACTTTCTCCTCTGTTTCTGTTTAGTACGGCCAAATGACATCATGATCCATAACTAAACCTCCAGGACCCTGGACTCAGAGTAGTAACAGTGCATGCTGCTAACAGGAGTATCAGCGAAGGGGAGAAACGAAAGGTTGCCCATCCAGCCTGGATGTCAGGGCAAGCAGGTGGTAACAAGTAACTGAACTGAGGTTTGTCTGCAGCACGTGGTTGTACACCAGGAAGTAGAGGGAATCTTTAACATCCCCTGAGCCCCAGATCTCAGGTCTTCACAACATCTGAAAGTTTCTCTCCAAGAGTTTAAGCAGCCTCTGCTCAGTGCTGGTGAGACTGTGGAGCACCATTTACAGTTACCATTTACAGTTTCACCATTTCCTAGCCTAACTCATGAGCAGAAGCAAAGCTTTCTTCAAGAAAGGAATGAAAATTAACCATACAGCACCTACAAAATCAACATCCTTTTAATTGTCCAAATTTTCTCCAAAAAAAGGTTCTTTGAAGCTTGAAAGGATAGAAAATTTCTGCCATAGGTGATAAACATGCTCAGAAACTCATCAGTTCTAGTACCAAAGTGATTGTAGACCTTCTTGTGTGGGGCTGGTGGGATTTTCCCTTCCCTGTGTCTGAGCTGTATATTTATTGCTACACTTTTTGTCCCTTTTACCAGCCATTCAGGCACAATCCTTAGGATCTTCACTATGAATATCCAGGTGGAGATTTCATTCAAACAGGAGATTTTCTTCAGCCCTGCATCAAGTTCAAACATCATGTTGTCCCTCCTGTGAATGTCCCATGTCCCTTGCTTCCTGCCACAGCCCCCCATCCTCACTCCTCACTGCAAGCAAAGTCAACCCCAACAGCAGCATCATTGAATTCTGCCTTTCAAACTTTTTCAAGCTTTCAGTGAGATCCCTCCTTCCCAAATATTTGGACAACCAGCTATGAAGCCATAGTCTTGGTGCAGAAGAGCACTTCAGCACATGTTTGACTTTAGCCTTGAGTTCAAGTCCTCTAAGCTACATCACTTTGTCATACTTCTGAATGCTGATTTGAACTGGGGCCTCTGGATCTGAGCCTAAGGGACACTAGAGATGATCACTTTCATGATGACTGCATCAAGCTTTGAAACCTTCCTTTCTGCTCGATCCTCTGAAAGAAAGAATCAAATTAATCAGAGATTATAATTCAAAGGAGCCAGAGTAAGCACACACAGGTGGGGCTACCTGAGGTGGATCTCTGGACGAGCATCAGCACTACCTTCTTTCCACCTCTTCCCAGCTGCTGTATGAGACCTTTGCTTTACAGGAAATCTGAAATTCCCCTCGATCTTGCAGCCAGAAGTGCAGGGGAGGTCTTGTGTCTGTGCAAGTCCCTTCACACGGCCAGGGGATCTCCCTGGAACATGACTGTACATACACATGCAGTCAGGTGCAAAACTCAGCCTGTACATATCAATCCCCATGGTGCAGGGACCTTGTCGTTGTGGAAGTCTGTTTCCCACTTAAACATCTGCAGGATCAGGGCCCTTCAAGTGCAAAGGAGATTATGATCTGGTTCTGTGTGGTATTGCTTGGAGGCCTGTGCCCAACTCCAATCACACCTACCGTTGGGAGCTATGCACTCACTAGGGGGAAATGCTTGTCTTGGAATGAGCTCATGCTACTGTACTGCTGTTCTGTGCGTGTCAGCAGTTTTGTGGACTCTTGTGTTTGCAGATGTATGAATTATCCCTTGGCAGATGGTTGGTTTCACCCTCCTTTATGCACACATGTGTTTCAGGTGAAAAGCATATTCATTGTTGTAAGCTTTTCATTCATGTTCTTACTCACTTAGGTGGATAAGAAAAGAGATTTCTGTGTGTGCACATTGTCAGCCTTCACAAATCATTCTACTGGCTAGAAGCAATGAAAGGACTAGGTGATCTTCTGAAGTTCCTCCAGCCCTACAATTCTCTGAAAATATCATGGTCAAAGCTGATTTCATAGTAGGTTAAATAATCACAGTGTTTCTGTTATGTAAACCTCTTGTTGTGTAAATCAGACAACTATTAATACTCTTTTTTCATAGTCCATATAAAGGAAGCACAAATATGATCTATCATCATACATGGGTGGCTGTAGGTAAAGGCAAACATAGTCAACAAGTTGAAATCATAGAATGGTTTGGGTTGGAAGGAACCTTAAAGATCATCTAGTTCCAAATCCCCTGCCATGACAAGGACACCTCCCACTAGACCAGGTTGCTCAAGGCCCTGTCCAACCTGGCCACGGACACCTCCAGGGATGAAGTATGCATAATCCCCCTGGTCAACCTGTTCCAGTGTCTCACCACCCTCAGAATGAAGAATTTTCTCCTAATTTCCAGTCTAAATCTACCCTCTTCCAGTTTGAACTCATTATCCCTCATCCTATCACTACAGGCCTTTGTGAAAAGTCCCTCCCCAGCCTTCAGATACTGAAAGGCTGCAATAAGGTCTCCCTGGAGCCTTCTCTTCTCCAAGCTGAACAAGCCCAGCTCTCTCAGTCTGTCAAACCCTGCTACTTATTCTTAATTCTGCTGCTGTTTGTGACTTGAGCAAGGATAATTCACTTGTTTTACTTACCACAGGCTATAAACATATTTTTAATATTTATTTCTATATTAATTAGTGTGCATAGGATGGGACCACTTCGGGGGCCCTGGGTTTGCCACCCACTTTGGTTGCAGCCTGACTTCATGCTGCCTGAGGATGCACAGGATTCTTGCTCCCCCGTTGTGCCCAGCTTTGCCCAAAGCTGTGTGGGAAGCAAGGCTTGTCCCGTACACACAGGACACGCTGCCCCACGCTAGGCTGGCATCCCCTGCCTGTGAATGGGCAGGGTTTGCAGGGGCAGGACACCCTGGCAGTGGCATCAAGTAGCAGGGACTGCTGGGTCCTAGCAGTGTAGGGTCCATTTGCTACCAGCACTGAGCTGTGGTTGTAGAAACTCATGCCATAAGCCCCATTTGGCCCCTGAGGCATGCACTGGGTGTGTGCGGGGTGCCCGGCTGCACCCCAGCCATGCGCAGGCAGACCGCTGAGCACACGCCCAGGAGTGTCTCGCTCAGCCTATTAAACTGTTTAACAGGGGAAAAGAAAAGCCTTTAAAACATGATGCACTAATGACAGATTAATCCACCCAAGAGAACAGTAATAAAGTAAAATGGTATATAAAATAAAACACATTATTAAGTACAATTGAAGTATTAAGTAATAAAGGTCAAAATACAGGATGAAATTTGTTCCTGTGCACAGGGTCAATGAGTGGATCCTCACTCCACACTGACACTAGCAAGTAGGCTGGAAGGAGGTTTTGCCCTGGTCCTTGGGAGGGAGGACTTCACCCCTCAAGATTCTCTTGGGACAGCAGTGACCATCCTCTTGTCATTAAGCCATGACACAGCACCAGCTCTGCTAAAAATGCTGTTTGCAGAAATATGGGCAGACCTGTGATGGGGTCAAATGGCCAGAGCAGCACTTTCTGCCAGGGTGCAGTTCATGGTGCCTGTTCATCTGTAACTGAGAAGCTTCTGAACTTATTTGCTCACCGACAACCTCACTCAAGCTGTCTCAAACAGCCAACACCTCCCCTGAGGAGTGCTGCACCTCATGGCCCTTACTCATGGGTAAAGATGTCCCCACGCCCAGTGTCTTGCAAACACCAAAGGAAGAAGTTACACCCAACACTGGAAGGGCAGCTCTTGGGGTCTTCTTCTGCCCCGGTCCTTCAATAGCACCAGTACAATTGCTTCATGGAGCAAAGACCAAGAAGGTGAAAGACTCTCTCTTTTTCTTTTTTGACCGGAGAAGGAGGGAAGAGCCCAAGGGCTGCTGCTGCTACCACACAAACAACTTGAAGAAGCTGCAGCTTGAGAGGAGAGGAAGGAAGGAGACCTGCAGAAGCAGCCCAGTGCTGAATTTACAAACACAAAAATCTCTGGCTGTTAATAGGGTGTTCTCAGGTAAATATGTATTAGTGAGTAAATAGTATCTGTAAATATGCCAGGCAATAACACTCTCAGGTCTTGGATGTAGCTTACAGCTCTGAGAAATGAAGAGGCTCTGGGCCTGTAGTAGTCACACAGCTGAAGCCTTTTCCAGGTATCATGGTACTGGAAAGGTGTTTGTACAGTTGTAGTGACCCAGAAGAGCAGCCCTCTCTTAGACACCCCAATGCTGAGTAAGCACCCACTATTTCACACAAGCAATATTTTCAGCTGCAGTCATCTGTTGCCTTTGCTGTATTTCCCAGTCTCCCAGGAAGTTTGGCATTGCAGAAAAGCAAACCTGATTACCTTTTCTTGTTTGTGGCTCAACTCAAGTTCTCCCTTGGCTTTCCCTTCCTTGTCTTGCTCAATTAAACAGTGAAAAGAAACCATCAACATTCAGAACTCTCTCACCAAATCTCAGTCACTGAAAATGTAACTTAATTTCATCCCAGCTACAGGAATGGCTCCTTTTCTCTTCAATATCTGCACGAGTCCCTCAATATACCAGTACCAAGTGAGGGTACTTGGGTGGCAGAATCTGCCCCTGGGATTTGGTGTTACTGGTGATGATGTATTTTGGCAGTTAGAACCCAGCTGAGTCTTGGGAAGCTAAGCCAGGTGTGTTGGAAAGATGTAGCAGATGACAGCACTGGTAAACTCAAGCAAACAGACTGATGAAGTCACTGAGACCTCCTGAGAGTGAACACTCCTGAAACCCTACAGCGCTATTTTTAGAGCTGTATCCTAGATAAGAGCTCCATGTGTTTGACTGGTTCTTGTTAGAGACATGTATTTACCCTTCTGTAAGACAATTCTATTTCACCTTTTTTTTTTTTCCTGACAGTCTTCAGGCAAGTAGGCAAAAGATCAAAAAGGCTACACCTTGCAAAATAAAAGAAATTTGACTCTTCTTTTTTTTTTTTCTTTTTTTGATCTTAAAAGATGTCTGTGCTGCGTTCTAGGTGCCCTGGAAAATATTAAAAACACAGGGTGAGATTTTCAGAATTGTTCTGTATTACTTGTCAAGTTGCAGCCGATGACATTTACTTGTGTCTTTTCTGCTGTCTGCTTGTGATTCCTTATGTCTCCTCTGGTTTCAGAAGCAAACAGACAGTGATCCAGCTCCTTCTCAGCCTCGTTGTACGTCTTTCCCTTCTGCAGCATTTGGGCTAGAGGAATTCAGTGCTTTTCAGTGGACACCAGTGAAACAAGGCCATGTCTAGGCTATCCTGGCACAGCTCTTGAGTGGCTGGTGATTTTCCATGGCCATCTCATAAAACTGCTGGCCAAGAAGAAGGCCCTTACCAACAGGCTTGGCAAGCTTGCTGGGGATCTCAGAGTCCACACCAGTCCTCTGCCCACATGCTTCTGGCAATGTTGCACCATGCTCCAGGTCTGCTCAGCTGACACTCACCTGGTCAACAGGCAGCTCCCTAAAAACAAACCCCTACCCATGTGCATCTTCATGCTCAGAGCTCTGGGCAAGACAAGAGCCAGGGGCAGTCTCCCCTGGCCTCCCCCATCTTGCAGACTTCCACCCTTCCCAACCTGTCATATCCTGAATTCTCAATGATAACACATGGACAGGAGGACTTTTCAGGATGGTCCCAATGAGGAGAGTAGGATGTCCCTGGCAGAGGGAAGTCCTTTGAGCAGACTGGATGGGAGTGCCAAGGTGGCCAGATGTGGCTGTGAGAACAATAACAGCAGCTTCAGTGATAACTTTTAGACCACAGATAAACTTCACCAAAAATCTCCAGACCTCAGAAGAATGGTGAAGATAGAGAACATGGTAAATCTCACTTGATAAAAAGACAGGCATTCAGCAAGGAAACATCATCTCTTCCTCTGTCTCTTGGTTTTCATGGTGCCCTATGTGCTGGCTCTATACCACCTCCTTTCCCCAAAGTGATGGGCTCTACAGCAGGCTAAAGGGCAGAAAAAATGGCTTACTGTGTGTGGATGCAGAAAGGGGTGGGTAGTCCCACACACAACCCCCTCTTTTGAGTGGAAATTTTAATTGATGGCCTTATTTGATTGATTGCCTTGATGGGGAGAGGGGAAAGGGTGGGGGTGGGGAAAAGCGAGGCAGAATGCAAGTTATGAATCAACTGGCAGGTCTGTGAATGCAGAAAGGGTGGGATATGGTGAGTCACCATCGCAACCTATTTCTCAGGTCTTCCGTAATCAATCTTTTTGTCTCTTGCAGGCTTGACAATGACTCATTCTTTGACATGCCTTTATAGAGCTACTTTGTACGTTGCCTGCCAGCTTCCCTGGTGCTGTTCAGTTTATGTGTTGCATAGTGCCAGCAGAGGTGAAGAAATGCTACATCTGATTGCAGCAGAATGACTTCAAGAAACAGAACAAATTGCTCTGGTGATAATGTAGGGAGGGAGGACAGTGGCTCTAAGGTGCAAAGGACATATACTTTAAAAGTACTTGGTGCAATTCCAATTTCTAAAAATATTCATAAAGCATCCCCATCTTGAGCACAGGAGAAAGGAAAACCACAAGTGCTGCATTCCACAAGTCCTGTGGCCCAAGAGGCTCTGTCTCTCTCTGCAAGCCCATGCTGTCCACCTCTGGCCTCTGGGCATCTTGCAGCACCTCCAGCTGATGGCTCCTACCAGCTGTGGGTCTTGGCATCCTCCCTGGTTTCTGGCTGGGCTCTGCCTGGACACTGCCATGCAGGCTGGTGTTTTGGACAGTGCCTTTTATTGATTCAGTGTGTTCTGTGCTGTGCTTCACCAGCTCCTTTGGCTTATCCTTTAAGAAGTCTGCTTAGCATTGGCAGTGGTGTTAAGCAGGTCTGAGACTGAAAACAGCCCTTATTGTAACATTAATTGGCATAGCGGCACATTTAGCACAGATTTCTTTGGACTGGAGCTAACCTGAGGCTTTCCATCAGTCAAAGCAAAACTGAACTCTGTGTCCTCATGGATGAAGTCTCAGGATTTGACATACCTGGCTGCCATTCTCTTTTTAACCAGTTCTTTTTCCCCTTATTATAGTTAATGTTATCCAATTTGGTACAATAACTAAGACCTTACTGAAGTCCACGTAGACTGGATCTGTTGCAGTTCCCTAAGATATGATTTGTCTAGAAAGACAGCATGTTATTTCTGCACTCTTCATCTTTAGATAAATCTATGTAGCATTTTTTCATTTCCATTTACCCACATGACTTTATTTAGTTTTTCAGTCACACTTTTTTCAAAAGCCTCTTTACTTCTGTGGTCAGACTAATGACTCAAGTTTCCCAGATGGCTTTTCGTCTACCCTTCAAAATAAACACTATGATCGCAAATCTCAGGCCAGAATGTACCAAGCTGGATTCAGTAGCCTGACTTGTCATTGTAAGTGTAATTTCACACAGCAGTTCTTTAATATTGGCAGAAAAATAATTCCCTTTAGCTGGTACACAGCAATCCCTTTGGACTTAGGTTCCACCACAACTGTTGTAATTTCCATTTACATAGAGAATCTCGTTAGACAAGTTGTCTTTGCCCACAGGTTTTATGTTGGTGTCCTAATGAAAAAAGCAAGGTACTAATTTTGTCTTGGGGCCAAACTTATATTATCTTTCATCTCTACTGCTTTTTGCTGCAAAGCACAACCATTTCCTCTTCCTTGTTGTCTTTTTATTTATAGATTGAAGAAGTCTGTCATTTGTTTAAAGCCATTTTACAAGGCTGAAATCGGTTGGATTTTGACAGTTGTCTGGACACCATTTTCCTTGCTGATCCATGCTTTCTTCCATTCTTTGTAGGCTTATTGCTAACTCCTAACACCAAATATCTCATCTAGTCTGGCGTTATGCTTGACAGGTCTGTGATTTACTCTGACCACCTGTTAAAACTGGTTGTCAGTAACGACTTCCTGAACAATTTATGTGTCAAGCCAGCATGTATTGCTGTTCTCTGAAAGCATGAGGACAACCAGAGCAACAATTCTTCTTGGTTAGCAGTGCATGCTTCTATAGACCTTCCTTTGCCTGTGCATATAAGTCCTAGGGTTTTATTATCTTTTCGTTCTTGCTTCTATCTGCAGGTCACTTGCTGTCCCCATCATTTCTTTCTTTCTGTTTTGCTGGTGTTAGCTACTTTTCTTCAAATCTATTCCCCTTTTACTGCTTGGTATCTTTCACTTCCTTGCTTTTATTATTCACATGTACATGCCAAACAGTTGGACCTGGACAAGAAGGATAGATGCAACACCACTACATGGAAAAGTCTATCTTGTGTGAAAGATCTGGTTAAAATGAGTGATAACTATTGAAGTAGATTTAGAAATGGACCAAGGAAGCAAGATGATGAAGATGAAAATCACATCTTCAGGTTCTTGTCCTTGTTTTGTCCTTGTCTCCAAGTCTTTATGGATCCAGAAGATCCTTAGGTCTTCTCTTCTATTGACTTGAACAAACAGCATTAGTATTGATACAGTTTTTGCCCATTTAAGCATAATACTCAGACAGCAGTTTCTGCATCTAGCCAACTTCATTGTTTTCTGTCTTTCTAGGACCACTTCTAAGACTCAGAAGTTTTTGTCAACTTTTCCCAAATGAGATGGTGCTCCCTTTTATTTTTTGTGATTGCTTATGTTAATGGTTTTGATGTTGACATATTCAATACAAAGAAAGAGTATTAAAGCTCCATTATGCTATACAAAAAGCAATTGCAGGGCATAAATGCATCTTCTACGCAATGGTGGAAACATTCTGGTGTAGAGTGATTCCTAGCAGAATTCAACAGTTCCGGTCAAACAGCTATGAGAGAGCAAAGACGTGAATGGGAAAACCAGATCATGGCAAATTGTTGCCTTTAATGACAGACTGTCAACATCGGGCCTATCGGAGTGCAAGACCATTGCAGATCCACTCACAACAAAAGTTAGTAAGCATCAGTCCTGCTCACCTCCTACTGACTTCAATGCACAGACCATATATCAGTTTATTGAGACAGATACCATCTCATTAAGGCAATGATCATACCTCAAGATATTGAGGAAAGACAACAAAGAAGGAGCTTTGTTTGGGATAAAGGTATTTTTGGCGGGGGATGATGGACACCTGACAGGCATGAATGGGAGGCTGTTCTAGGAAAGAAGGTGAGTGTGAATGATGGTGCCAGATCAGGAGTGAGACACTAAGCCAAGGGAGTGGTTAAAGGAAAAGCAAGCAACAGGTGTGTGTGAGGAAACAGGATCAGGTGAAGTTGTGTGCCAGTGCTGATCCCATTGACAAGGACTGACAGTTGCTTCAGACTTTGGTATTTGAGTGACAGCTTAAATTCAGCTGAAAAAAGAAACAGAACAAAAAGTCAGTTCTGAAACACCTGCTTTCATATTTTTCTAAGCAGAACCTGGTTATGTTGATGAAATGAAGAGCTCACAGCACCAAGGATGCATGAAGAGATCTTACAAAAGCTGCAGGTGACCTGTCCACCTCACCTCTTGTCCTTGGGAACTGTGGGATAGCTTTGCACAGGTACTTTAGTGCCAAAAGGTGCAAGTGAGCAAGTAATGAAAGTTTCAAAAGCAGCAACTTATCTTCAGAAAACTGTTAGAAAATGATAGTATTCAGCAATCTATTTCTTTAGCTACCTAAATAACTAGGAAATGGCTTCAGGATATCATTTTAAACACTCACAATTGAAAAAACAAACAAACAAAAATCCTTAAGATTAATTTCATTCACAAATGAAGAGTAGTTGGATTTTGAAACAATATCCCAACAGTATCTTCTGAGAAGCTTCTGTGAGGTCCTACTTCTACAGTAAAATTAAATTAAAGGCTCTTTTGCAGCTTCCTCTAGATAAAAGTACTCAGACAGGGTGCTTTTCTTCCAGAAAGAGGCTATTTTGCTTTGAATGTCACAATCTACCTTAATCCAGATAAGCTCCTTCTGCAGTATTATCTTTGGGACTTTTACTTCTAAGTCAGTAGCAAAGATCCCATTGTTTTTAACGGAGACAAGACTGGGCCATCAACAGCACTTCCACCAGAATGGGCATGGTGAGAGAGGACAAGGGAAAACAGGGGAAAGGCCAGTGAATAGCTGAGTAATGAATGCAGACTTTGACTGGTGGGCCCTTTGGGGTGAAATCAAGAGGTCATGTGGGTTGGTATACATCAAGACAACATCTCATCAGTTTCAACAAATTTAATGGTAGACATCGGAACAATGATGCTTCTCAGCCTTGGCACTACCACTGTAGTCAGTGACTAAAAGGCAAAGGTAAGTGAGCTCCCTGTTTGATGTTATGGTCAAGGAATAAGAAGTCAGTAGTTCTGTGTTGCCTAAATGACACATGGGTAAACTCCAGGTACCTGGTCTTACAGCTGCAGTAGATGAATGGATCTGGGTTTTTCTAAAGTGTATGTATGAGGATTTTCCCAGCTGACCTGCAAAAGACTTACAGGAAATCTGCAGTAGAGCGAGAGTTGAATCAAACAGCCTCTTCAATATACTTGTCTGCCCCATGGTCCCATCTCTTCATGTGGATATATGAACCTACTGCTGTAGTTTCCAGAGAGGATAAATGGCATAGCCTGTGGAGATGCTGTGCATCTAAAAGCCGTTTTTATCTATGCATCTTTCTTCTGTAATCACAAAGCCTGAAGCAACACAATGCCCACAAAAAGTGCTTTATTTGCATCGCTATATGAATACAACCTATGGCAGATATTCAATTCCTGCAATTTGCCAGAAACATCAACACCTTGAAGGCAAGCTCAGATAGGAAATGGGTCATTGACTCACCCTTCTGGCTTGATAATAATAATACTTAGCACTTATTTAATTTTTTACACACATTAAACAATAAATCAGTCCTCACTGCATGACTGTAAAACAGGTAGACATCCCAGTTTTACAGACGGAGAAGCTGAAGAAGAGGAGTTCAGCACTTTGCCCAGTGAAGCTGCTGATGGTTCTACAGTTAGCATTCCTGTTTCCTGGGTCCCCTGCGAATTTGGGGGCTTAGAGAAGTCTCAAAACCACTAGTTGCTTAGAGCTGGTGCTCACACTGGAAGAAAGGTCCTTCCACAGTCATGCGTCCACTGACATTACATTTATGATCAGTATAAATGATCTACATTCTTAATAAAATCTCCTGGCATCGAGAATTCACTGTCTATTTTCCACAGTGGGAAGCAGGGGCAGAATGGTTAAAGGCATTATGCCATAACCTAGAGAGACTTAATATCTAAACCAGAAGAAAGAGCCTCTTCCTTTCTTCTGGCTACTGAATTCTGAAAGAATCCCCTGCCCACTTCAGGCTCTTCTTTGAAAAAATATGGTCTTTTGAAGCATTTTACTGGAGCATGTTTTACAGCAGTTTATGTAAGGGGTGACCTCTGTTAGACACTGATGTACAACACACAAGTCTCCCCCAGACAGGAGAGAGCAGAGAGAGCATGCACGTGTAGTTTGTACATATATGGAGCTCTTATGTAGGGTGTCTCCAGCCAGACGTTAGCACCACTGTTACAAAGCACCAGAAGGCCCCTTGTCAGGCTGTGCCATACCCTGGGGCTCAGCTATCTCAGCCCACTGTGGTTGGTGCTCATCTGAGGCTTTCTTGGGCAAAGCAGCCAGCTCAGGGCTCTCTATTCTGGCTTTGGAGGAGATGCTGCCTATTTCCCATGTGTCTTCTAGGATAACCTCACCCAACCAAGGACCCCCATGGCTGCTTGTCGCAATTGTTCTGTACCACCCAAAAAGGCAACATCTTCCCCACAGAGAAGCAGCAATCCCATGGACCTCAGCTCTCCTGGAGCTTCTTTTGTCTTGGCTGTCCATGTGGTGACACTGCTCTTGGCTTCTAGCAAGACAGGCGTCGTTGTTCCCAGTTTTAGTTGCACAAAACATCAGTAGGTGAAAACTGAAGGGAGGTCCTTCACTAGGAGAAACATGTTTATTTTACCATGAAGGTAAAACACGCATTGCTACTCATAGCAACTGCTCACGAGTGAGAAATAAATGTTCAGAGAGCAGCTTCCTACACTTGTTCCTCTGAGATGAAGCTATCCCTGACTCAAATTTCCAGACCTACATTGGACTCCTCAATATACATCTCCCTAAAACATATCCTTTATTTCCATACAAATGAATTTCTATATTCCCAGCTCTTTCACCAGGTGATGAATGTTTCAGATAGAGTTTAACTCATATACAGCATACTTAGGTTTCCTTTCAAAATGACAACTTCCATTTCCTAACTCCTGAGCATTCCCACATTTATTCTCCATTTGTCTGCCTTCCGATCACTCCTCCTTGTCTTGCTACAGCTGTTTCCTGTGAGTTTGAAAGGTTTTCCATCAGCTTGCTGGACTGGGGATAATTGTACTGCATGGTTTCATGTCAAAGCCTGTATTTCACAGCAACTTGCTTAAACAGCAGATACCACATAGCAAAAATAGATTTGCTATGCAGAATCACCTGGTTAAGTGCATAACTTCTTCAATCAAAGGACAGAAGTTTCCAGCACTGTCTTGTTTCAAGGATTCCATCTTCTTGAATCTCTGACGTTGGTCCTATCATTCAAATGGTCTGTGTTTTTGACAATGGGAACTTTCCTCAACACTTCCATTTGCTGTTTAGAGTTAGTATAAAACATCTGAGGCCTTTCCTGTCCTCACATGACTTTCATACATGATTTTAATGTCTTCCACAATGACTTAAGGAATCTCCATCTTAGTTGCTTTCAATAAAATGTCAATTAGCCTTGAGAACCTCTCCTTAAATTCATAATAGAGCTGCAGATTTACCATCCTGAACTGTATTTCTTTGTAGTATCTGGGGTCTTACATGTTAGAAGACTGTCCACACTCTCGTCTAGATGTGGTGGTGTCTTCTGCTTAGTAAAATTCTCTTATTTCATTAGAGGTTAGCATGGGGAGTCCCAGGAGACTGTCCATCTCTCTCCTGTCACATTAGTTTTAGGGGGATTCGGTTCCTCTGCGCCATTCCAGTGTCAGGGCACTGTGCCAGCCAGTGGCTCCTTAAGGCTGGAACCTTAGGGACTCCCCATGGGGGTCCAGCAGGGCATCCAGGGCCCGTCCCATCCTCATCCAGGAGCAAGGCACTTGAGGCGTCCCCAGCCCGGGGCACCAGGCCTTGAAGATGAGGACAGTATGGCAGTGACTCTGACAACCAGATAAGAAGCCATGAACTCAGGTCAACTGCAGATCCTCAAATGTCCTGAGGCAGGGTCCTCCATCTGATTTGATGAGGAACATAATGCAGTGCTGCAGAAGTTGTTAATGCCAGAAATGTGATTTTTTTTCCCCCCTGCTTTTCTTCTGGCACCCATCACTTGACTATATGCAAACAAGTATGGGTTAACTTCTCTTTGTCTCTAGAGATGTGCTTTAGATTTCCTATTTTTTCATCTAGTTTCCTTCCTTCTAGAAATAACTCAGAGCCAAGGAGCGTGCAGAATTTACAACATTTGGGGCCAAATTCAGGGTAAGAAGCAGAGCAGAATCTGCTCATGGGTTCCACTGGGCTCTTCTCACAAATTTTAACTTTGCCTTGACATAGTTTTTTCCATGGTTACACTGGAATGGTTGTCATCTAGCCTCTGTACAATGGCTGGTTTCTTCACAGACCTAGTCCATGCTCCATCCATCTCTTTCTATCAAGAACACGTTGATCTAAGAGTGCTGTGGCTATGCTTCTATGGCACAGGCTGGCCACCTGCAGGAAGGAACTCCACTTTCTCCCAGCCTGACATTCTCTGTTTCATTTGTAAATGAAATAAGTGCAACCTAGGAAAGTTTTTGTCTTCCCTCAGACCAGAGGCAATCCTATCACACCCGAGTGAAGAACTGTCTGCCACCTTGAGAGCTCAAGAGGAAAAAATGGCTGAATCAAGGCTCTAGTCTCCTGAATAACCTCACTGAGAGCCATGGGAGGTGGAAAACCACACATCCTCTGAGCAACTTCACAGCTCCTTCAGAGAGCTCAGCATGGTCTCTTATCTGCACCCAGACAGGACAGTGTCCCACCACACGGCAGCTCCATGATATGATTCTCCCAATAGAAATGCAGTGCTCCTGCCCATGCTTGCAGGGGGGGCTTGGTGCAGCTATTTGGTCTTCTACTTTCAGCAATTCTTCCTGAGATAACTGTAATCTCTCCACATCCAAGGCTGCCAGAGTGGTAATGAGCAAGTCCTTCACAAGAAGTGGCAAAAGGGAGAGGATAGAGGGATGGACAGATGTGACAACACAAGTGACACATGGATTCACCATGTTGCATCACACGAGTTTAAAATAACGTTTTTTTTTTTCTCCCTGTTCTATTTTGAGCCATAAAACTCCTTTGTTTTTGCTGAGGAGGGAATCTCCATTGCCATTCCAATATGCTGCAGTGAACTATATTAGTGTGCAATTAATTGTAGAGATTAATCATCAGGCAGTGTTATCAGATGAACACCATGACACACATGAGCATAATGCTAACCCCTGGTTCATGCTTTGGCAGGCTGAGGAAATGACTCTTGCACGGCTGAGCCAAGCTCTCAGGCTGGGTGGCCTACATCTCTGGGTGACCTTGAATTTTGCACATGTTGCACCTACTTGATTTCAAACACGTGAAGTATCTCAGCAGTCCTAAAAACTATGTCATCTCATACAGCATTTTTTTCCAAACAAAACCCCATTATGAAAAGAGTGCAACAGCACTGAGCGCACCGCTCTGTTGCTGCACCTCTCATATTTGGAAACAGATTCTGAAGTATGAGGCTATGACTTAACTACTGACACAACACGACCCACAGAGGTTTTCTGAGTTGAATGATCTCATACAGGTAGATCAGCCTGAACACGGGACATTAACATCCAGGACTATCCAACACATCTTAGACAAACTCTACATGTTTTCCTGGCTGTACTGTCTTTCCTTCAGATAGAAATGTTAATCCTCTTTGCTGGATCTGAGTTACACACAAGCCAGTCAGAAGTCATTTTGGGCCAAGACCAGCAAAGGGGACAAGCCATTTGTGCACTGGTGTTTTATGGAGTTTTCTTAACCGTAACCCTTTTTCACTGAGTTTGTAAGATTAGTGGGATCAAATTGTCCGAAATGCCAAAAGAGGCTTCTTTTGCCTTCACGTGAGGAACACACCTTCATTCCTAAGAATGTCCATGTGTGCCAGATCAAGGATCCATCTATATTAGGATCTTTTCCTTTCCTGGCAAAAAAGAGATGCCAAGGAAGAGTATAAAAGGACAGGCTTATAATACTGCTGCTTCAGGATGTTCTTCCAGCCTTCATGGATATCCCGGAGCAGAGGTTGCGGTTTTGTATTTAATAACTATCAATGGATATTTCTTCCATGAATTTGAGCTTGTGTAAACATTGAGCACCTACCATATCTTCACCTCCTCCCTGGGAGCACAACCGCCTCCTTTTCTTTGCACTGACCTTGCCACCTAGGAGTTTCATTTGGCATCTCCCAGTTCTATTACTGGAAGATCCAGTGATCCCCTAGGTGTTTTCTTCCTGCTACTCGTGATTTTGTGGACTTGTACTGTATCCTCCTTCAGTCATGCCTCTTTCTAGTCTATTCCACCCATTGGACAGGAGCCATTCCTTACTTTTGATCAGCCCTGTGGTGTTTTCTGTACTTTTCCAGTGCTGCTATCCACTCAGGAACATTAGAAAAACCTTGCAGATGAAAAAGCAAGCCCAGCTATGGACAATCACCCAGATCTAGAGGAGCAAACAAATCAGTCATGCTCCTCACATTGAGGAACAATTACACACATGGTTCCTGATCGTCTACTCTGCATATCCATGCTCATATTTCACTCTTCAGCAGAGTGCTGCCATGGCCTCTTTCACCCTGCATCCTCACCCATGAGATGTGTGTCATCAGCTTGGTCTGTAACTTGCTAGGCAGCCATATCAGGATCACTGTCACTGCAGGAAGATCAGGAGCTGATGCTCAGTGCAATAGATGCAGGAAGTGTCTTACCTCATTTTCCAAACTGCTTCACAAGGAGGAACACCTCCATGCTGTGGAGCTCACTCTATCAGCACTGGGACCAACAAGCACAACTTCCCTGAGGCTGCTGCAGCTGCTCAGGCTGCTGAACAGGCTCCCACCAGCACCAAGGACCCTGGTGCTCTCACATGCACCAGCCCTGGACTAACCCCAGGAAGTCCCAGGCAGTTTCTCCTCAGATATTGGCCCAAGATTTATTGAAAAGTCATCAAACCCAAGATAATTTGAATGTGTTTCAGACAGTGCAGTGATAAAATTTTCAGAGAGAAGAACTGAGGTTGGTCAGCCTAAAGCTGCTGATAAGAAAAAGCCAAAGAACTCCACAGTGTCAAGAGACTGGACAACAGCCTGTCCAGCAAAATTCAGTACCAACTGGTGGAAAGTGGCACACGTAGAAACATCAGCCCTAACTATACACATGCAGCAAGAGGCTCTGCATTACCATGAAGAGAACACGACTTGGAGTTGCTGCTGATAGTTTTCTGAAAATGTTAATTTGTTGTTTAATAGGTATGCAGTCATAGTCACCTGTGGTGAAAAGATTGTGTAGGACCAGGAAGTTTTCCCAGGAAGATGACAAACATGAACACTAAGTATGGAACAGATTTCCCATGAGAAAAGGGTAAAGGGCACTGGAGAAAAGAGTGAGATTTTTAAAAGGATGATCCTATGGAGAAGATGGGTTAAGTTCAAGTATTGAGCAAGTATTCTCATAAGGTGAGAACTAAGGGCCACCTGGAGAAATAGTTGTGCAGCAGGTTCAGAACAAACAAAAGCACGTTATTGCCCTTTGACTAATTGCATCGTGGAATTAATTACTACAAACTTCTGCAGAGCCCAAAGCGGGGTTCGAAACAAGGATTTAAAATTGGCAGTTCCTAAGTGATTGAGAGACAAATTCATGGGGGACAGATCCACCCATCCTATTGGGCAATTGCCTCAAGCTCCACAGCAGCAAGTCCCTAAAGCACTGACTGCTTGTACCTGAGATGTCCCACGTACGTGCTCTGGACCCTAAACTCTTCACCTGAGCATCACTTGTGGCTAGGTGACTCTCAGCTCCAGCAGCCCAAGGCAGTTCTTACTCTCCTATGAGGCACTTTACTCTCAACAAAGCACCACTTTAGCTTTACTAGTTCTAGTAAAAAGCAGTGCAAAGAAAATTTCCTCTAGAGCTTTGCTCATTCTTATCTTGCACCAGGGATCTTCAGGCAAATGGCTCCATACTCAGCTCAGCCTTGTGGGTACAACTTTTTTGGTATGAAAAACACAAACAAATGCACACAGCTTTTCTCTGAAGCCCACACGAGCTGCCTGTGCCAGCCCTGGATTCTGTGCTTTCTCTTCACGAATGCTCACAAACAAGTGAATGATTGCATATACAGAGACATGTCTGTGGCCAGTTACACTGATAGCCAGACAGCTGAGAGGAAGACAAGGTAGGGTGGAGCAGGAGCCTGCACACCACAGGGAGACATCAGCAGCCTTGAGCTCCCATGCCAAGAACTGCTAAGGGGAGCAGCCACAGAGGGTTTGACACTGTCTGTCTCTCTTTTGGAGAAGAGAAAAGAAGTGAGGGAGGAGCCATGTGACAAAACACTGCAATGATCTGTGTGCTCCCCCATAACTGCAGCCCTCTGGTGCTGCCCTTCCACATCATCCCCTTGAGCCACCTTCCCACAGCTGTCCCACACCTTCATTCTGGGAAAGCCACAGCTTGGGTAACTGAGAACCAATGGGTGACAGAAAGGAGACTACGAGAGGGTTTAGACACCTGCAATTTCTGCTCTTTTTGAATACTGAAGGAATACACTGATTTTCTCCTGCCTGGCCTTTAAGTGTGTGCATGGGTTCAACCTGGTTTACAAACCACAGAGTCACACTGGGCAATGAGGAAAATTTCATGAATTGCACAGAAGAGAAGCGGCTTTGGTGATAGTCAAATAAGCATGCTCCAGGGAGAGGGCTTGTACTGGATTTCTTTGTTCCCTGTGTCCATACTAGTAATTGGTCAGAATCATTAACATAATCCCACTGGCATGATTTTGACCAGGCCAGCTAGTGCATTCCCAAGCATTACTTGGGCACAGGCTGGGAGTTTGCATGGGAGAGAGATCATTCCCAATAGGTGGTTAGGATGTGGCCACTGTGGTTTGGAAGTTAAGAGAGCTTAGTAGGGAGTATGGCCACGCCAGTCAGCTCCAGTGGTGGGAGCCAGACCTCAGCCCAAAGAAATTATTCTTTGAGTAGATTTAGCCAAGGAGCTCCAGCCTCCTTTGGCACTTGAGCTAATCCATCATGCATCATTCTGGTTTTGCTTGTCATCCATCATGCAAGGGCCAACAGTCACGCCTGTTGAGATGTGTTTGATTATTGCTGTGCTGTACCAACCAACCTGTGTCATGGAAAGCCTTGACCTTCCTTATTTAGCTTTTTTAATGCTTCATTTACACTTGTGTGCACTGTTTTTTCCTGCTCGACGTTGAAG
Organism: Brachypteracias leptosomus; assembly: GCA_013401335.1. Classification (NCBI taxonomy): domain Eukaryota; kingdom Metazoa; phylum Chordata; class Aves; order Coraciiformes; family Brachypteraciidae; genus Brachypteracias; species Brachypteracias leptosomus. The sequence goes on from VYZX01006539.1 coordinate 320,083, forward strand.
TTCCTCATTTCCACATTGAGCCTCTTTGTGCTAAGATTTCCTGTCTTTTTGCTGAATAGCTTTGACCTTCATTTAATAAATCAATTATCTTCCCAGAACATAATCATCACAGCCCCTCCCCAACTGCATCTGCCTTTTGTTCCAGCCCTTACTTTTCGCAGCACTTCAGCAACAGCTTGCCTAGAATTTTGATGGAATATATGATTATTGTATTGCTATTAAAAATAGATTAAACGGAGCACCCCTTCACAGGGTGCTTGTTCTCAGTCCCTAACCCCACATTTAACATGGCAAAGCTCACTTGTGTTGCAGTCGCCTCATCTCTTTCTTCCCCAGGCAGGCTTTTAAGGCCAGGGCTGGGAGCGGGTAGAGAGTGTACTCCTGCACCCAGCTCCAAGGGTGACACACCAGTTATCAGCTCTTTTTTTGCGTCATGTGAGGAAAGCCTGCAGAAGGTTGCAGGACGAGCCATCTCCTGAAGGCTGTTTCCAGGCATGGACACTGGCTCCTTCAGTCTTCCCTAGCCTTCTTCAAAAAATCCTGCACTCCCAGCAGCCCACAAAGTGAGCTAAAAAAAATGCTTAGACAGATTCATGGCTCAGTGTGTTTCATCAGTCCCTTATTGAAACAAATACATTTCAACAGGTCCATCTCTTCTGACCATGCACTCAACACCAAGGACAGACTTCTCAATTGAAAAGGGAAACATAAAATGACAAACATTTCTCAGGGTATTTATTTTCCTCCAGAATAACGTCTTTCTCCTCATACCAAGTCCATTGTGTATTTTCTCAGAGCTCACCCACGGTATCCAAGTAGCAAATTCTCTTCCTTAGTAGACTGCTTTACACTTTGACTTAAAAGGGGAAATAGGCCCTCAGCCAAAGGTTAGATCTAAATTCAGATCTAGAGAATGGTGTTGTTTCCATCCTTTTTTGTATTTAGGCCTGTCTGGCTTCCTCGGGTGAAACTCTTCTTCCAGATCTGCACAGCAAATACCAGCTTTGCTGTTGTGTTCTCTGCTCTCCCTTTGGCAAATGACTCGCTGGAAATCATCACATCTAGGGAGATCAGTCCAAACTGCCATGGGAAACTGGCTATTTTTCTAAAATGCATGATACAGATCAACCACAGGTTACTGCCTAGATTACTAGTTTGTGGTACTCATGAGATCAGACTAGGTGATCATAAAGGTGCCTTCTGGGTTTCAAATCTATCAGCCTAAATAATGCATTAATGAAGTAACATGGAACAAAGCCACATTTGTTCATGGGTAAGGCATGTTAATGATGTTCCTTTCAAAGACGGGTAGATGGAGCAGTGGATTGATGCACTGAATTTCACCTCTAGGGACTCTGACTTTGGTTATGAGACAAATGAGTTTGATAGCATCAGGTAAATACTCCATGGATATTCGTCTCCATCCCCAAAACCACCATGCAATTTGGCAGGAGCAGCAGTCTGTGCTCATGAGACGTCTAGAGGTGCTCAGGGCATTGGCAGACCTCTGGGAGGAAGCATCTGACTGCGCTGTGCCTGGCGTTACCCAGCGCTCTCACCCTCTCGCTTCCCCAAGCACTAACAACACACTGCTCCCCAGAACCACTGCAAAGAAAACATTAAATTAAAGCTGAAAGAAGGGGGGAAAAAATATTTATTTGGGTTCATGAAGTGAGCTAACGTGGGAGATTGGCCGAACTACATACTGTATCGGCTTTGATGCATTATTAGAATTGTGAAAACTTTCAGGGTTTCAAGGAAAAGATTTTTCCCAGGCGCAAGATCAAAGCAAAAGATAAATAATATTGGGTTACAGAGCAGAGGACTTTCAAATGGCTGGTCTTGACTGTTTATGTATCTAGAAATGTTGTGATAGGAGCAGCCCTTTTTTACAACGCCCAGTAACAACAGCATAAATCAAGCATTAACCAGAAGTAGACAGTAAGTTATCTATTTTTTTAAAGAGACTCCTACTGGAGCTGGTTTTTAGGGAAGGAAAAAAGGACTTCTGTTTTTAATAGCATAAAAATAATCATCCAGGAGGCGCCACTGTATCTTTGTCCCAAAGCATAACAATGTTAGATATAAAACAACAGCCCTGAAACAGATGATAAATCTACATACAGGGATCTTTTGACACAGAGCTGCTAGGACACAGCTCAGAGTCCTCACCCTTGTTTGGTAGGTTTTTAGATTCCTTGCATAAAGTATTTGTGCTAAAAAAAGAGAGAGACATAATAGTCTGTGCAAAGTAAGAGGTGTGGAAAATATGCCTGCAAAGTGTGTCTCTGTGTCCTGGTTCAAGTTAGAGCAGAATTAATTCTGTTCAGTGATTTTACTTTTCAGCACAGTCTCTTCTAAATAATTGCACTTTCTGAAGTTAATGGCATATTTTTGTAGACGGTATCTGCTTCTAGCGGTGATAACACTTGATGTTTAGAGTTACTACCAAGGATTGTTATGCAGAAAGATTCTTGCTTATACTTGCTCCTGTGCAGACCATGGTCACTGCTAAAGTGCAGAAAGTAAAAGGTCACACCTGTGGTGATGATTGGACAGGACAGGTGACCCTAAACTGACCAACAAAGTATTCCATCCCATGTATGTCATATTCAATACAAAGCTGAGGAATCACGAGAGTCAAGCTCTCTTCTTCAATGGCTGGCATCCAAGGAGGACTCTGTCCCTTCTGCCTTCCATCTCAGTCTGTGTATTCCTGAATCCAGTTCCTGAATCCTTTTTCCACCCGCCACTGAGTCCAGTCTGGGACTTGCCCAGTGCCTGCTCCACAGCATCAGTGGTGATGGTGATGCAATTGCCATCGGGGGGTTGGGTTCAATATTGGTTTTGTATATATTTCATTTTATTGTTATTATTTTCATTAAAGCTGTTTTAGTTTTCCTTTCCAATCCATAAGCCTGTCTCCTTTATTCCCTTTCTCTTCCCCTTTGGAAAGGGACAGGGGTTAAAAAAGAGTACCTGCCATTCATCTAGTGGCCAACCCAGTCCTTAGCCTTGACACCCTGTTAGATGGGATGTTCCATTTCATTTCAGGAGACAGAAATGATGACTGTGACATCCTGAATCAAGAAGCAGCAGCATTCACAGCACAGACTAGGAGACTAGATATACAAGGACAGCTGACTTCACCCTTCTAAAAATTATACATTCAATCTGAGCTAGTTGTATACGTTCTCTCTACAGGCAAGGCAGAGAGGCAAACATCTCTAGAGAGTAAGTCATCTTGTTCTATGACAGGTGCTTAAGGCAGGGGCTGAAATGCCCAGCAAAAGTGCCTTTTTTTCTTCCCCTGGCTTTTGGAGCCAAGAAAACTCATGGAGCCAGGTGGCTAAGACAAAGTGAGATACATCACCCCCACAGCTAACTTACCTAATCATCATGACTCCTGTTATGTTTCCAGACAGGAAGAACAGCCAAATACTTTCAGTCTTGGATATGTTTGTATGAAGAAACACAACAAGAAAGAACAAAAGTAAGGTCTCCCTCCAGGACACGGGCACAGTTTGTCTCTCTCCTGGAAGTCTTTCAGTGAAGAGAGTGAAATGGCTGCTTCCCCATGCTCAGGACTGCTTTGGTTTTACCCATAAGGCTAAAACACAGCCTTTAGTATATAGTCAACCTTGCCCATTGCTATCTGAATGACACTGTTCAGGCCCATTTATAAAGCCAAGAAAAAGAAACCTGAAGATCTGCTTCCTCCACTAATTGCAGAGTACCATAATTTTAGGCCAAATTCAATTCCTGCCACAGAACAGAGAATCCAAAAGTGGCATGAACTCTCCTCTTAACCTACTAAGAAAGCATAGGCTGTTTTGAGAGAGACTTTTTCAGTGTCAAACTTTAAGATCAAAACCATGGTTAAGGAGTATATATTTTTACAAAAGTCTCCTTAATGTCAACATCTCTATAAAAAGATGGTGCAGTTTGATCCCTTCACATATAGCCAAACTGGTGGGCTTTGAGTAACAAACATATCAGGCCTGGCCACAAATCTATGGTGCAAGTGATACTACTAAGCTTAATAGTCAGACCTTTATTCCTCCAAACTGCTCCATCATATTGAACTTCCCAGCTCTTCCATGGAGATCCATTCTCCTTGGGAAAGAAAATTGAACCCCACTGAATGGGATGCTGGACTCGACTGAACAGAAGGCCAACAGCAGAGCTTGTGCCTATCGATGAACATCCCTTTACGGTGAGCACAGGTGGGGGCTTGTAAGCGTGTTTAGACAAATAAAAGGCTGGATTCAGTTTGTTCATATGAGATGGTGTTTACTTATTTCTTGACTGAAATTTTGATGTGTAAATCAAGCAAAGCCAGAACATTTCAGAAATCCAGTTTCCACTGCAAGAATGGTGTTGTGAAAATATTCATTTGTATATTTAAATGGTTATGCATACAAATACATGTTTACATATTTTGCAAGAATGAGGCTCATTCCCAAGATACAAGAGGCCAGAAAGAGTGTACCTCAATGTCTGCACATGCGTGAGCACGAAGAACAGTAACAGATGGGCAAGAAGGCCACTATATGATGTTTTAAATCTGACATCATACATAGCCTGTGGCCAGGATGCTCTTTCCATCAGAGGAGGGAGCAGTGTTGAACACTACAGGGCCCTGAGTCACATTTAGATCTGGAAGATGTTACAGCATCGCCCAAATGTGGTCACCAAGAATAGGTACTTGACTGCTCTTTGCGTAGCCCTAGATCTGGGAGAGCTTTGTTAGACGCAGTGGAGTTACTGCAGAATTGTACCTGTGCAAGCTGAATAAAATCTTCCATGGAATGTATGAGGATTTATGGAATCCAAGAAAAGGATTTGGTCAAAGGAAGCAAAGCAGAAACAAAGGAGGAATGTGAGCACTCTGCTTCACACACTTTGAAGTGTTGTGTCTTTTACAAGGGAGTAACCTAACCCACATTTATTCCAGTGTTTTTCTTCCACAATTTACTCCAGAGATTTTCTTTAAACAATAAATAGGAAGTATTCTCACATACAGCTGTGCAGGATATCTAATTTACAAGCCTTTTTTCCAAGGTGGGAGCTCGTCCATTACACATCACAGTCATGGAAAAGAAAATACCGAACGTGATTCAGGAAGCAACAATGCTGCCTTTCTCATTTAGCATTCATTCAGTACTAAAGTTAATTGGAGGAGGTATCCCTAGGTGATTACCTGCATGGAAATAGATGTGTTCCAGATACTTCCATCCAGGGAAAGTGTCATCAGCCTCCCTGCAGTGGTCCCCTTCACTGTTGTAACAAGCTACTTGGGATAAAATGCAGACCACCTAAAGTTGCTCTTGCAGCAGTACTTAATCTTGGAGACCATCTTCTACGAATGTACCTGATAACTTTGAAGTTCCTAAGATGATATTCAAAAAGGTCCTGATCTGGACAGAGATGCAGAACAGGTTGGATGTAGACTCAAATCTAGGCACTAGAAGCCCCTAAAGCTTTTAATGGCTCTGATTTGGCAGGTGTGCTCAAGGAAAGCCTACCTATAGCAAGAGCACTAAAATCAGTCCAGAGTACATTTTAATCTGCTTTATCCATTTCTGGGTAATATCCCTGTGACTAAATGAGACCCCCTGCTTCCAGTGAGATCATCAGCTTCTGTGGGTATGAGCTCTCTTGCACACAGAGGAGACTGACAAGCTATATCACATCCCTGGCATTCAGAGAGCAGGAAAGAGGTATATATATTTATTTATATTTATGTGTTAAAGCTGTGCCACATTCAGGACTGCAAATTTCATAAGATCAGAAGACGAACAAGTGAGAAGCAGCCTTGTCATCAGAGGACTGAGCTAGATGGGGCTATTCCCAGAGACTAACTACACTGACTTGGAAACACATTCAATAGAAAGCTGGATCTGTTTCTGAGCTGTGCCCAGTTGGTCTCCATGCAGGCTTGTGGGACAGAGGTGAGTGTGAGTCAGCTGGGTATCTCCCTCTTGTCTGGAAGTAGCATAGCTTTGCACTTCAGGTACCTGCATGGGCTTCAAATAAGGAAGACTTTTAAAGTGCGATGCTGCACTGAAAAGCAAGGAGACGGAAATGGGATGGCAGGTCTCTGACTTTATTCCCTCAGTGACTCAGATCAGATATGCCCTGCCTGCAGAGGAAAATGAGGGGGAGGCTCTCCAGTGACCTTCATCAGGCAGCCAGGTTGCTTGTTTTATACTCTGGTCATTAATTCTGCCTGATTTTGCCCAGGGAAAGAGACAGCCATTGATCAAAGAATTATTCTGATAATGCAGTAAAGAACTAAAATACAACTTTCTACCTATTTGAGCAGGGGCAATACTCCATGGTGAGTGATCAGCAGGTAGCACTTTCAACATACATGGGATCTGATGAAAGAAATTAATTTCCTCAGCCATGTTCACAGGCACACTAGAACATTTCAGAAAATATTCTACAGACAAAGCTGTGGGTTTTCTTCTCTGAGAGGTCTTTGTTCATCTCCTTGCAGCATTTCAAGCTTTGCACTTGCCTGTGTCCCCACGCACAAGGCAGACAGAGGGCTGAGTCCAGATCTAAAGTCTTGAGCCCAGGAATTTGGGTAGGAGGCAAAGGAGCTACATTTGACTCACAGCATCTATACCTAGCCATCTTTTTGCAGTGTTCCTGAGCTCAATCACATTAATGTTATTAGTTGTCCTTGTTTGGCTGGAGCACTTTTGATATTTCCTGTTAAATTCAGGCAGCTCATTCACCAAATTGACTGTGGTGGCTCATGCACCAAAACAACCCAGGCTTTCACTCGCAGGAAGGGACCAATGCTGTGCAGCTCATGCCTCACCATGTCTCCTCCTCCTCCTCCTCTGTGCTGCTGAGCATCACCACGATGCCATTGCGCCAGTGGTGGGGTCGGCACAAGTCCCTGTTGGCCAGGTCTGAGCGTGGTTTTGTCCTGTGACTACAAAAGGAGGGGAGTTAAACTGGGCGAGAAAAAAATTCTGGCACTCAGTCCTGGCAAGGACAATGGTCTTATTTATTATTTCATGCATTTTCTTTCTTTTACTCATATATTCAGTTCAGATCATATTTTGTCTTCCAGAGATAAATTAGAGCCCTCAATGGGCTTCAGGTCAACTTTGATGGAAGCTGCTTAAACAGAGCATGAATTTGCCCCTCTACCTTTGCTCTGATTTAAGGAAACATGCACGCCCAGATTATTTCACCTGAGGTAGCCAAGCATTAATTAATTACATAAAAGCATTTGTGAACCTGTTAAAACTATCTATTAGATGAGCAGCGCTGCTATCTCCACCATCACTCTAAACGTTTTAATTAATTTGGGGGAATTTACACATGCACATTGCCTGCCAAATTCAACAAAACTTGCTTTATAAACTAATAATAGCATTTTCTTTCACCGTGCAGGAGTTATGCAAGTTCTGTACGCTCATGCAAGTGGAGAGGGTGCTGCTGGCCTCTGCACAGATCCAAGTGCCGCTTGGGGATTTACCAACAATCTGATGTTCTCATCAATATTAGTTTCATATGTCAGATTTTGTGTCAGTAGACGTGCAGGCGCTCAGCACTGTGCATGCAAATATATGTTCAGCATCTGACAGGACCAAGCCCATTAAAAATAGTCTTTTTTTTTCAACAGCCTGAGAAAACTAGCTATTTGTTTTCTCAGAGTGATGCAGAGCTGTCAGTAAGGCCTTGGGGACTTGTGATGTCCCCTTTGCTGCAGATTTCATGCTGCCTTTAGATAACATAGTTGTAACAGAGCATCAGGGGCTTAGCTACTGGAAATTAATGGCTAGTGTATGATTTTTAAAGGAAAAACTACTGCCTTTTTTGGTAGAAATTGAGAGGATAGCTCATTGATTAGGCCACTTGAAAAGCAAAACAAAATCCTAATCACCTTCAGTGGATTAGCCACACAAGGCAAGATACAAGGCCTGCACAGATATGAGGAAAATTCACCAAACAGGCCAATGTCAGCTCGGACTACATCGCAAGGAATGCCTGATCCTCTGTTCCTCTGTGGGCATGAGAGAAAAAAAACCCTCTAGCACCTGAGCCAGATGGCATGAAAGCACTTGCCATGGAAATTCCCCGTGCATCATCACAGCTGCCCATGCCATGCTTCACCACCTGCCCCACAGTCCTCATGCCTGGATGGCAGGACAGAAAGATGTCCTGAAGCACCCCAGAGGTTCTCGTCCCCAGCACCTGCAGCCACAGCATTCAGGGGACAGTGCTGCCAAGCCCCAACCCGGTGTGGCCCGGCCACCACAGCACCTCAGTATCTCACAGTCTCTAACGTGTCTGTCCTCACCCCACCTCTGGGGTATTGCCCCATTTCATAACACCGAGAGAAAGGCATTTTCAGGAGCATTCAGACGTCTAGATAGGCATCTGGCCCCAGATCTTCAAAGGTACCAAGGCAGTGCCTCACTGCAGCTGGTGTTAAACTGACTGAAGGTGGAACTTAAGCGTCCCTACACTTGGGGTTTTCTCCAGTTTAACTACATCACTCCAAATCCATCTAGATAAACTGATACAACTTTTCTTGTGTAGACAAGTCCTTAATCTCCCCATTTAATCTCTTCTTGCTATTGTTCCTCCTGGCCCAGGCTTCTCGGCAGCCCAGAGCACTAATCGCAGCGAGGTGCACGGCTTCCTCAGGACAAGCAGAGAGCTACCACGTGAATTCATTTCCACTTGTGGCTTAGGTTGGACTTGCATTCCAGTTCCCTGAGGCAGTATTAGTTTCAACATTTCCAGCCCATAAGACTCAAATTTAACATTCAAAATACATGTCCTTAATTTATCTTTTTCGCTTGATTCTATCTTCCCCGTGTTTCTTGGTGATTTCTTTGTCACAATAACCATGGTGGTTTAGACAAAGTCCCCCCTTCTCCAGAGGTAGCAGGCATGATGGGGTTCCGTACACCACATCACACCATGGGTCTGCCAGGTTGCATCTCCTGCCTTGAAACCACATTTTCAGAGAAATGTGAGGAATCTCATCCTATCACCAGGTCTGTTACAAAGTCACTGATACTGCACCACCTGCCCAGCACTGCCCACTTGCTGAGGACGTCTGCATGGCTCCCACCTGGATCTGTTTCACTGGACAGCTCTGTCCTTCATGATAATCCCACCACAACTGCTTGTGTATATGATATTGTGCCATGCCAAGCAAGGACTGTGTTAATTTCCCCTTTTTCCTTAGAGCTGCTCACTCCAGCCAGGTCCTTGCTGTCCCCTGCAAACCAGGGAGCTCCCATTCAACCCAGCCTTCACCTGGTACCTCTGTAGCTCCTCACAGCACTGTTGCCTCTCCAAATAAAGCACAGTGCAGGGAAATAAGAAAAGAACAGGTCCTGCAAGAAAAGGAGTCCAGAAGCAGTGTTTTGGGATCACTGATCTTCTGGTGTCATCTGACTGATTGGAGGATTTGCTCTTACAAGGAAAAGATGGTATTTGGTCACCCTGGGTCAAGGTCCTATGCTCCCAAGTCTGTTGACTGGCCACTTTTGCTTGAGTAGATGACTCTAACTGTATTAAAGTGAGGTCAGAGTCCTGTTAAAGGTGTCATTCTAGGTGACAAGAGCTTTCTCCTGCTCTGACCTCAACCTGGATAAACCAGAGGAGACAGCAAGTAGGAGTCAGCATCTGTCTGGGGTCAAAGTCTGGCCTGGTGAGTGGTAGTTGTGTCTTACAGAATCTGCTGTCACATGGAGCCTCAAAACCAGGTCAAAAGTAATAATCAGAACCATAGTCTTAAACTAATCTATATTCACGCAAACCCCTTGCTTTCCTAGCCTGTCTCAGTTCCCTTGTGACGTTTCCCAACAGTACCTGAAACTAAAAGTGCAGCTGATATTGTCTGAGAGACAACGAGGAAGAATGTTTTCCATTTAAACGAGATTTGGAAATTGACTTGGAAATTTTCTTCAGGACAGTCCCCAAATCTCACCAGGCCACATTCCAATATAAATCACAAATATACATTTTCATGTTAGTAGAGACTGCTCTTAACATCTCACAGAAGACACACAGCAGCACTTAGGGCTGTGCATGTACTGTTTCTTACTTGTAAAACCTCTGCTGTCCCCATCAGGGAACCATTTGTGGTCACCTAGAAAAGTAATAACAACACACGGTGTCCTCATGCACCTCCATGAGGTCTGTGGGCACGTGCGTATGCACCCTGTCACATCCCCTTCCTCGTGCTCCCTCACTGACAGGAGGTGTTTCTCTTATCATTAACTGAACTAGCTCTTCTTTCAGGTGAATGTGCATCTGTGCTTGACATACCGTGTAAGAAGAAAATACCAGAAGGGAAATTTGAGCAGACACATCTGCAGGATGTGCAAATCAAGTGCAGAAACAAGGAATTTGGCAAGTCTCTAGGAAATGATGATAGTGACTTTTTTTTAATCTCATGTCTTTTACTCATTCAGCTGGGACAGTATTTCCTATTTCAAGACATTTCCACATTGCATATCTGCTGGGAATGTAAACACAGTCCAGGATTCAGCTACAACTTCTTCAGGAGAGAAACATCTGCTTTCGAATGTCACCACCAGCCACAGCCTGCATGGGGAAGCATTCAGCAGAGGAGTGACACAGGCTGGATGGACCACAGCTCCGTGTTGAGCTCATGCTGTGTGAGCAGGGTGGGCAAGCTCTCCCCTCCATCCGACTTTCCATCCTGTGCAGTTGGGGAATTAGGCTCGGAAAACTCCTCTGGAAGATCTCTGATGAGTGAGTAGGCATGTTCTGTAGTTTTCTCCTGCTCACAAGGCGTTGCTGAGGTCCAGCTCTGTGTTTGGAAAAGGCTTCACATCTCTCTGCTGGGGAAATGCAAGGCATGAGGACAAAGCACAGGAGAGGAGCTGTGTGGTGACCAGAGGGGAGAAGTTGGGCAGCAGAGGCTCTGGGACCAGCAACAACAAAGCCAGGGCTTGCAAGTGGAAAAAGGGAGAGTGTATGTCAACAACATGGAGGGGAAAAATAAGTGTCACGACCTGCTTGCCACCCAGGGTGCTGGAAAACATGATGATTACCTACTCAATGGACAAGGATGGAATTTTTATCATAGGAATTAATGTAACTGAGGGGGGAGTGAATTCATGCAGGGACATACAAAAAGTGCACAGCGACAGTATCTATGATGTGGAGGATGGAGATGTGGGGACAGGCTCACCAGGTGAAGGCTTTTCAGAGGCTGAATTTCAGGAACAGAAAGGTCTCACCTGCTTTTCCCATGAGGCTGACAGCAAAATGTGCATCCTCTTGCAGGAGAATTACTCCTACCTCTTCTGAACAATTACTTTTTCATTCTTTTTATCATCTTCCTTGGGCGAATAAATTTCAGTCAAGCCAATCAGGGCAAGGGATAGGAAAATAAATCAGTGACTAAGGCTAGCAGAGCTGTTTGTCAAATAACTGGTAATGAGACTCCAAAACTGCAGGCAGAGAAGGGCCAGGCAGTAGGGCACTACTGTGCTGTCCAGCCTACCTTCCTCTCTGTAGCAGTTCCATTTTCCATACAGAAAACCATGTTTTCCATGTTTTTCCATGTTTTCATTAAGTGAATGAAGAATGGCAGGAAAACCCTTATGCCTTCACAGGACAGTGATGAAGAGCAAAGATCCCAGCTCTTGATGTTCCCTACAATTGCTGTACAAGGGGTGCTTTGTATCCAATGCTGCAGTTCAAGCCTGGGTCACATATCAGGCAGAACACAGGCTGCACAAGGACTTGGTCTTTCTCCTTTGGTTTACAGCTTTTTCCATTTATATGATCTCATTTGGTCTCTCCTGTACTCATCCCTATTTGGCATGATGTTATCAAAGCACTTTACTGTCCTCTTCAAAGTCTGCCTTGCACTTTAGACATATACCCCCTTCCCTGATACTACTTTTCTGCTGCATTTTCTGCTTCTGCAGAGTCACATTCTCTCCCAGAGCAAAGCTGTGCAGTAACGTGGCAAATTTACACCTCTTGAAGGTTTGGTCCTGAAAATCCAGCCAAAAGGGCTGCTGAATTTGAGAAAAAACCCAAGACTGCTATTCCGGTGGTCCTCCCCTCCCTCTGTCTGGGCAGTGAATGGGTACCTTATTTGCCTCATGCTGCCCTCTCCAAGGTGGATGGAGGTCATGCCTTTTCAGGGAGGGTGGCTCAGTGGATTCTGGCACTGACCTGGGTTAACGAAAACATGGAATAAATGAGGACAGATATTCCTATAGACAAACTCGTGATGGACTGATATAAGAAATTTCTGCCATTGACTGTTTTCTATCAGATGTTACTATCCTTTGCCACCCTAGCCAAAGCACACTGACACTTCGGCTGACAGAGTTTGCAACCAGGTACCTTAAATTTAAACCTGCTTCAACTCCTGTTCCAGAAAAAGTGGCTCAGGATGGTGACCTCTGACCAATGGCCAACCAAGGGCAGTGGCCTCTCAAGGTACCCCACAGATTGTACCTGTCACCACCCCAGCCACCACCAAAACTGAGACTTGGCATCACTGACACAGGACCTTGTTGAAATGGTCTTAAGTAAGCTCTGAAGTTAAAAACTGAATGCAGCATTTCACACAGAGAATCCTGATACATCCTGTTAATTACACACTCAAGAATAAAATTATGATAATTAGAAGATCAGATAATGGTGCCTGGGAAACACCAGAGCAGCAACAGCAGAAGTGTTGGTTTAGTAATGAAATGCATGTTAAGTACCCTTAAATACTTCATTAACAGCTGGGGTGTGATTCCCAGCGCCAGCCTCAGTGTGCTAACAGCAATAAGACACATAGCTCCAAGGTGAAATGGATATTTTCTCACCATTTTTTATATTTTGGAAAACGAGGGAATCGAAATAATGTGAAAAACATTTTTTCACAGTTTTCAGCATGGTGAAAATCATTGAGCTGCACTCCTCAGTGTTATTTAACTTTTCCCACCCTCCCAAGAGATGTGAGGAGAGCCCAAATAGTCCTGAAAACCAGAGCAAGGAAGAGGAGAAGAGGATGTGGCATCATTGCAGGAGGGTCCCTTTAACCACCAAATGGAAACTGCCACAGTAGAGATTAGAATCATAGAATCATTATGGTTGGAAAAGACCTCTAGGATCATCAAGTCCAACCTTCATCCCGGCATCTCCCTGACCACTAGACCATGGCCCAAAGCACTGCATCTACTAATTTTTTTAACATCTCCAGGTATGGTGACTCCACCACTTCCCTGGGCAGCCTGTTCCAGTGCCTAACCACTCTTTCAGTAAAGAATTTCTTCCTAACATCCAATCTAAACCTCCCCTGGTGCAACCTGAGGCCATTACCTCTTGTATTCTCACACTTTGACTTTACCCTCAGCTCAGAAATCTTCAGAAGAAAACAGCACCAGGAAAATGCATGAAGTGGGTAGGGTTGAAAGAAATATATAGTACAACATACCTGTAACAGGGGATTTGGGCAATCCTTCCAACAAAGACTAACTCTTGCAGCAGCCTCTTTTTTTTATATCATTTGTGGCATCTCAGAGAGACTCCCTTTTCAGAAATATCTGGATTCATATCTGCTGGAAAAGAGAACTAAATTTGGATGATTAATGAATCTTGTCTGACTGCCTGACTGGCCCCTGGCCAGACTTGGCACAGTGGCAGTACTAGGTAAATGTCTTTGAGAAATACAGCTCAGTTTTTAATCTGAATATTTTATAGGCTTCTGAATGGGTTCAAATACCACACAAGCAAACAAGCTCAAGAAACTTGACACAATTTGGGTTGAAATCATAAGCAATTTATCATTGAAGGAGATCATAGAATCATTATGGTTGGAAAGGACCTCTAGGATCATCAAGTCCAACCATCATCCCAACATGTCCCTAAAAAAATGGATTATGGAAAAGAATTTTCCGGTTGTGTCGATCACATGAACTCTCTCAAAGGCAATGTCTTTGGAGCCATGAGTGTGCCTTTGCAGCTGTGCATATGTGATTGTGACTAAGGGCTTTTTATTGCATTGAGTCCTACTGTCACTCCCTGGAGAAGTATTTGGTCTTCCTGTCCAAAGCCTGTTATTAAACTACCAAGCACTTTATAGTTGGGAAAAAGACTTCATCATGACTGTTCCTCAAAGCTTATGAAACCCAGGAAATGCTGAACAGCCTGCTCTGTTCTGGACATACTTTGATAGCCAACTGGCAGAACATTAGGACTATGGGATAGGGATCAAGATATTTAATCATTAGCATCCTGTGTCTCCAGCCACAGTACATCAGTCAGTACTTAATTAAAAAGTGATACAATTTCAAACTTGTAAGGCAGTGTTTTGGGTTGGGTGAGACTTCAGAAAGGGTACTTTCCAACTAAGGATTTCTCCTGCTCAGCAGATTTCTCTCCAGAATATTTTGTCTACTGTATCATTTTTATGAGGCCACTGAACTGAAAATGGGCTTTGGACAAAAGAGCAGCACATATATACCTGAGAGTGATACCTACAAATGGGTCCAACATTGCAAGCTGTGATATGATGGACCTAGTGATTACTCAGGGGATCTCTCCATGCACAGCTCATGAACTCAGGCTGATCAGATCAAATTGCAGTGCCTTAGCATCCATGGCACTGCCAAGGCTGTGTCACCCACGTCTCCTAGATTGAAGATAATCTTTGAAAGTTAAAGCCTCCCCTTCCCTTTGGACTGAAATATATCTACATAGTAGATAAAATGTTTTATTTTCCTGATGTTGCTACAGAAGAATGGGAGTTGGCAAGTAATTCCAACACAGAAGAACAAAGAAACAAGATTAGTTCTGCTTCTTGAAAACTGTGGTTCTCAAGCAGCTGTGGGAGACCTCAGAAGAAGCCACAAGTGCCAGCAGGGGAAGGGCATAACATCATAGCAGAGGACCAGCCACATCACTGCAGACTCTCCCAGAAGAAATATTTCATGAGTCAGGGGACACTGCCCTTAGCTCAGTGAATACACAAGGGAAAACCGAACATGGAACAACACAGAGGTGTCCATATACACATACTCTTATATATATGTCCTGTGGAACTGTGCATTTTTCGTGGTAGCTCAGTATACACTGACTGTCTGCCTACAGTCTTTACAATGCCTGTTACGGCTCCTTCACGCATCCCTGAACACATGAAATCCAAACCCAGGACTGGACCTTTTACTAGCCTGAGGCAGCTGGGCCCTTTCCTAGGAAAGGGATGTAGTGAGTAGGAAATTCAGTGTTCAGTCCCAGTGCCAAAGGGGGGTGAAGAAAAAGATTTTATTGCAACCTCCTCAGAACAATCAAAACAGCAGAGAAGAAAGGTCCAAGCGAATCAAACTACTAGGACTCAAAAAATACCTTAAAAAGCCTTTCCAGACCTGTATTCCAGCAACACTGGGAGATGAAGTGCTGGCATCCAGTCCCAGGCAGTGGACCTTGCTTAGGAGCCCGTCCTTGAGAGAGAGGCAGCAGCTCAGACAGCCCCATGCCCAGTATTTAATTTTGACTGGGTTTGGAAAGCCTCCAGCATAGCCTAGTGGTTTCTACATCTCTGTCCAGCGGTGCTGACCCCTCACTATGGACCATGTGTGGGGCTGGGTGTCTGCACCAGGCTGCCTGTAGAAGTCTGTGGCAAGTTTGTGGCAACAGAGAGTTGTGGTCCAGATAACCTGCCTAACCTATCCAACTCTTCTTTTGGGTTTTCTGCAGGTTTTTTTATGCCAAAGGAAACTATCCAACCAAAGAATGCTCAGCAGGAGCAGGCTGTAAGCAGTCTACCTCACCTCACCGAGCCAGGGCAGGCTCTTGGCCATGGCAGCATCAGCCACAGTACACCAGCCCTGAGAGTCACCAAGCACAGCACAGCATGGGAAGTGATCTCTCCTTCACTTGCATAATGCAGAACAAAACAAGGTCGTTCCTATTAGCAACATAGGATCAGCTCAGTGGAGTCATTTATCAGGCAAGTTACCATCAACCCTTTCCTCATTGTTTTACCATTTCTCAGGGAACTCTGTTGTTTCCATATGGATATGTGATCTCCAGGGCATCGCATCACACCCTCAAGTGATTTGCTTGCCTATTACCCCAATTACACCCAAACCTAAGGCATAAATTATCCAGGTGCCTGCAGTAATGCTGGCAGTTGTGTAGTACTGGGCTTTAGCATAGTGTTCTTCCAGTGTTGTCTTCCTTGAATGAAGCTTACTTCTTACCATGTTGGGTAAAACTGAAGTACAGGAAAAGAAATAACACTGTACCTGACCATCTCTTTGTCAGAAATTACTGCACTTGTGTGTCCTAAAACCTAAGGTGATTTTCAAGAAGCTGTCAGCTGCTTTTGGTACATCAGATTTTGCCGCTACTAGAGTCTGATGTAGGCTACCGGGTTACCACACAAGCTGGCACAGAAATGCAAAGCAATAAAAAGCTTAGCAGTCATAAGGCACTACACAGCAGAAGTAAAAATGAGTAATTAAAAGGCTTTTTAAGCTGTCCTGTCATGGCTGTTTTATTTGAAGACCATTTACTGAAAATGAGCATTTCCTGTCTAATTTGTGCTATTTCATAGGGGATTATCATCTCATTGCCACAGTTTGCACTGCTTGCCTGTGTAGATGATGTGGCAGAGCATGATTTTCAGGGCTAGATTGTCTGCACCAAAGAGGTAAGCTGCCAGGTGTAGTGAAGGTGGAAATTCAAAATCAAGCTTACTGAGTTTAGTGCTGCTCAGAGCCACAATTCTCACAGCCCAGAAAGCCAAGCACATCCTGAGCTGCATCAAAAGAAGTGTGGCCAGCAGGTCAAGGGAGGTAATTCTCTCTCTTTCCTCTTCTCTTGTGAAACCCCACCTGGAGTACCGCATCCAGCTCTGGGGTCCCCAGTATAAGAAAGTCACGGATCTGCTCAAGCACGTCCAGGGGGCCACAAAAATGATAAGGGATCTGGAGCACCTGCCCTATGATGACAGGCTGAGAGATTTGGGGTTGTTCAGCCTGGAGAAGAGAAGGCTCCAGTAAGACCTTAGAGCAGCCTTCCAGTATCTGAAGGGGACCTACAGGAAAGATGTGGAGACACTCTTTACCAGGGGGTGTAGTGATAGGACAAGGAGTAATGGTTTCAAACTGAAAGAGGGTAGCTTTAAATTAGATGTTAGGAAGAAATTCTTTACTGTGAAGGTGGTGAGGCACTGGAAGAGGTTGCCCAGAGAAGCTGTGGATGCCCTATCCCTGGAAGTGCTCAAGGCCAGGTTGGATTGGGCTTTGAGCAATCTGTGGCTCTACTGCCATTTAGTAAGATCTGGACAAGCTAGAGAGCTGGGTCAGGGGAAACCTAATGAAGTTCAACAAGGGCAAGTGCACAGTCCTACACATGGGGAGGAATAACCCCATGCACCAGTACAGCTAAGGGGCTGACCTGTTGGAAAGCAGCTCCACGGAGAAGGACCTAGGAGTCCTGGTGGGTAATGAGTTATCCATGAGCCAGCAGTGTGCTTTTGTGGCCAAGAAGATCAGTGGTATCCTGGGGTACATGAAGAAGAGTGTGGGCAGCAGATTGAAGCAGGTTCTCCTCTCTGCCTAGTCTGCCCTAGTGAGGCCACATCTGGTGTATTGTGTCCAGTTCTGGTCTCCGCAGTTCAAAAGAGACAGGGAACTACTGGAGGTAATCCAACAGAGGGCTACAAAGATGATGAGAAGACTGCACCCTGTCTCTCATGATGAAAGGCTAAGAGACCTGGGTCTGTTTAGCCCGGAGAAGAGAAAACTGAGAGGAAATCTGATCAATGTTTATAAATATCTGAAGGATGAGAGTCAAGAGGATGGGGCCAGTCTCTTTTCAGTGGTTCCCAGTGATAGGACAAGTGGAAATGAGCAAGAACATAAACAAGAACACAGGAAGTTCCACCAAAAGATCAGGAAAAACTTCTTTACTTCTGTGAGGGTGATGGAACACTGGAACAGGCTGCCCAGAGAGGTTGTGGAGTCTCCTTCTCTGGAGACTTTCAAAACCCACCTGGATGCATTCCTGTGCAACTTGATCTAGGTGAACCTGCTTTGGCAGGAGGATTGGACTAGGTGATCTCCAGAGGTCTCTTCCAACCCCTACCGTTCCATGAAAATACTATAGCTGAGGTGGGTAAAACATCCAGAAAAAATGTGGCACAAGAGCTAAAAGCCTGCTCTTTGTAGATGTTCCAACACTTGTCAATGGTTTGTTTAACAGTCTCAAAGGGAGTGCTCTAATTCTTCAAAGGTTATTTCATCTGGTCATTTCAGGAAGGGAATGTATTTCTGGGATCTGCTGCTATCAGTGCTGCTGACTCAGTTTTATGCCAGAGAATAGGTTGGGTATTGCCATACAGCCTTTCACACCAGACACGAGTGACTTCTGTTCCTGTTCTGAGCAGGGCCAAAGCAAACCAGGTTTGCTTTGCAAACTTGAGCTGCAGAAAGCTCAAGTAAACTGTAACTGCAGTGACTTGACTTCTAGTTAGGAGTTGACTTGGCTGGTGGCAGGAGAGCTTCCCCATGTCATGTCAGTCTGCAAAAGACTGCTATTCCTTCAGACTCAGATACTCAGAGAGCCAGGCTCATGTGCCTAGTGGAGGTATTTCTGATGTGCTGAGCACTTTGGTTTGTGGCTGTTCAGACCTATGAGGCAAAACAAGGTGTCTCTTTGTGGGTACCCAAAATCAGAGAGAGCTTTCTAAAATGCTTGTGAAGGTATTTTCCACTGAGTGCTCTTCTGTGACAAGCAGGGACAAGTTCCAGTGTAAGGGCCCTGTAGGAAAAAATCTCAGCCACTCTTCCACACAGAGGGATTCTCCAGTGGTTGTAAATGTGACAGTTACAGCAAGCACTTTCTCTTATAAGCAACATACACAATTCTGAGGTTTAAGTCAAACTCTATCTAGAAGCTAACAAGCATCAACTCTCTGAATGACAGCATTACATAAAAGAAGACTTAACATACTTTTTAAATTATTTTGCACTTCAGTAGCAACTGGAGACGTCAGTGGAGTCATGCTCCAGCATGCCAAGCACTATATTAATAAATGTCATGGGCTAGTCCTTACCCCAGAGAACTCAGTGTACATAGACAAGTCATATTCTGAGAAGGAAGCAGAGATGTAGAGAGAGATGACATGACTACCCCAAGGCCAAACAGTAGGGCAGAGATTTCCCAGCACTACACTGCTCTCGAGCCTCAAGAGTCCTGGCTTTGTGCACCAGAAATTGGCAGTGGTCAACCACAAAGCCCTGCTTAGTACCTGAAAGGCAAATGTGTGCTTTTGCCTCACATTCCAGCACCTTTTTGGAGGAGGTAAGAGAGGTTTTTTTCTCATTGACTCAAAATTTGGTTTTGGCTAAGAAGGTTTCTGTAACTGCTTAGAGACAAAAAAAAAAAGACAGTTCTCTAGCTCTGTCTTCTTCACATAGTTGGGTGCACATCCAACATGTCACCAAAATACAGATGTTCCCCAAGAAGCAACGTTTGTGAGCCCACTCCCAGAATGGGACACCAGAACCTCTGCCCTGTGTCTCAGCTCATAAATACGCTCCAGGTCTATGGCTGGCTCTGTACTACTCACTAGGCAGAAGCACTTGGATTTTTTATCTTCATCATAAATGTTTAAGTTACCCTGGAAGAGAGCAGATAAGAAGTAGGCTTAAGACCACCAAAAAGAATTTCAAACAGCTCCATACTCAGCTTCAAGAACCTGCTGGAAAACAGGTGATCCAGGCAGAGGTGACTCAGAGCCTGCCTGCTCGTCCATCACTGTGTGTCCAGAGCTGCCTGTGCCGGTAGCATTGCACCAGTCACAGGCAGAACAGGAGGCAGAGGGGAGCAGGGACTTGCCTTGAGAAACACAGCGATTGCAGCAGCATCCATCCTGCAGTCATTTCAGCTCATTGAACCATTGAACCATTTCACTTCTAGTAATTGATATTTAAGGAATCCTGTTCTTGAAAAACTTTTCTGCTGTTGTGGACAAGAGTCCTTCAATAGGTCCAGGATCATGAGGCAGTGCTTCACATTACACCAGGCTCATTGCCAGGGCTTCAACAGAGGGTGAACTAAGCATAATTGAAAAGCACTGGCCCAGATGTTTGATTTGTAGGGCTTATGCCACAATTTGGACAGCAAGAATCACCCCTCTGTGTGCCACATAAAATGAGCTGTAAGAGTGTGGGGATATATACTAGTGCCTCTCCACTGCTTAAACACACCAAACAGTTATTGCCTTTCTTGTGGATATAAATAGCAAACCAAATTAATCCTTACTCTCTCAGTAGGTGCTAATGATGCACTTTGCTTTCTGGCCATGTTACGGAATGCAAAAAGAGCATGTTATTAATTAACTGCAATCAAAGTATTCATTACACTATATGGGATCTGGAGGAAGCTGTTGTTCATTTTATATCAACTACAAAATGTGATTACTGCAGAACCTAGCAAGTCAAATGTGTTTCTGACTTAACATAAGATAATTAAGTGCTCTTGCAAAACTTCTCTGTTCTTGCAATGTCCATATGGACAGCAAACATGTGGAATTGCTCACACAAAGATGTGGATCAAAGACAGGTCTTTAGCACTCTATCCGACAGCCCTCCACCTTAAATAACCCATGAGCCTCATTATACTGGGCAGATTTATAGGGGTGAAGATGCCAAAGTAGCTTGTAGAGTACCTTGCTAATTCCAGGCATGACACTGGACAAATGCCTCACGTGGTGCCTGTTTCAGCTTGCAGCAAGGCAGACCCATGGTTTTCCAGGTTGCAGCATGATGGTGATCAATGAGAGAGTGACTTGAGTTAAAAGAGGGCAAATCTGCAACTGCATATGCCAAGATAACAATCTCAAAGGGGACAAAGGAAATAAAGAAAATTGAATAAAGGTAGTGAAATTCATTTTTCCTCCCATTAACTCTATCATTTTGAACACAGAGCAGCTGAATATGATTGCTACAAGATAAGGAATGACAGTCCCAATTCATTTGCAACACAGGCAGAAGTACAGAAAATAGCACCAGTGATAACTGAGAAAAAAAAAAGAGAGTTAAAATGACTGCTGTATGAGTATAGACTGAATAATGAAAAAAGGCATTACAGATTTATCTATTATAGACATTTTCATAGCAGAATGCAACATGACATATAAATCAACAGCTGTACTGAATACTGGACAGCCGTGGAGTAGAATTCACATTATCTTGACTCCTGCAAAGGAGCCCACCTTACACAGGCAGAGTGCCAGGGGATGGTGACTGGGATCTCAGGCAGAACACTTCCTGGAAATAGCTAGTTTGCTCTGCCCTGTTCGCTTCACCACATTCAACAGACAGTCCAGGATCACTGAAGAGATTACTGTTCTCTCTTCAACCTAGGGTTTAGAACGTTCCTGTTCCAAATCCACTCTTTGTCTCATTCAGCACAAGGCTTCCAACTGAGGGTTTGCCATCACAAAACAAACTCTGAAGCACCCTGGTGTGGGTAACCTGCAGTCCTTCCTGTTCATAGGAGCAAGAACCAGTGCCCTAAATTAGTTGTTCAAGGGCAACAAGATCGTTTTTTCTCCTGCAGGTTAATCACTATTTAAGTTACCTTATAGAAAGCAGAAGATCCAACACAAGGGACTGAGAATGCTTGCGATATCTTTCTCCAGCTCCCTCAAGAGCATGCTCCTTCACATCTGGTGGCTAGGGCAATGTTCTCATGGGTGGAGGTGCAGTTTCAGATTCCCTCAGGCAGAGGAATCAGTCAAGCCCTAGGACTCCCACATCCCAGCCCCAACCACCTACCTTACTCATTAGAGCTAGCAACCACGTGCTGGGCTGTAATACCTGAGTCTAACCTTGCAAAGATCCTTTAGCTCCTCAAACAAAGAAGTTCTTTGTGGATGTCAAAGCATCAGCTCTTCCCAAAAGGTTAAATAGGGCCTCAACTCTTTCAATTACTTGGCTTGGAGACAATGAGCTTTAGCATGCTAAGCAAAGCTCTGCATGTGAAAACAGCTGAACTGACACGTATTTAGTATGTTGCTGGCTTCTCCTCCCAGAAGCTTTGATCAATGTTCAGAAAACAGGTAAAATGTGCAGTGCATGCCCAGAACTAGGATGCCGGTGGCAGTTCCAACAGGATACCCAGGCAAAAAAACCCTTCTGATAGGACAAAAAGGGAGGTTTGTGGTGTAAATGATGAATACCACACAAATCTTCCCATCTACTGATCTAAAGAACTCTGCTGATGTCTCCTCAATGAGTTTTGCAGCCACCATGGGAGCATTTTCTCCATTTTCAATGCCAAGAGACTGAAGCTTAGAGAAATTTGGCAAAAGCCACACAGTAAATCTGCCACGCCAGAAAGCAGCTCCGAACTTTCAGCTTTTATTTGTGCTTCAGCTCCTTTGGTCTTGTTACCTCTCAGTGCATTGAGAGCAGGGACTCCAGTGAAGCTACTTGTAAATATGATTGAAGACCACATCACTCCGGTCCTGCCTGTCTAATTGAGTCCATCTCCTGTGTCCCTTGGGAGCACTGGAATGGCAGTGCAGAAATATTAAATGACCTGAGTGAATTTAATATCTCCCTGGATATTAAATGTCCACCCCTATTTCAGGTTGTTCCATTGTATTACAATGGCATCTTTAGGATTTAGAAAAACTGCAGTGCAGACACTGGACAAACAATGAGGTACAGAGGTGACAGTAATACCAGCAAATAAAATGATGACCACTGATCCTGAGGTCAGTGGCCCACCAGATCACGTGTCCAGTTTAACTTTCTGCAACAGAGCGGCCACATCCAAAAGGCCAAGCTGAACCCCAGGCCATGGGCTGGACATTGGCTGACAGCCGTAGCTGATTCAGGCCCAAACCATGCTAGACACAGCAGCAGCAGGTCAACAGGACTCTGCGGACATTGCAAGAGCTGCAACAGCAAACCTGCTCCATTTTTGGAGAGGGTGTCCAGTCCAGTGGAGTGCACACACAGGCTGTGAATAGACTTTCAGGGTTATCTCTGCCAGCAAAAGATGTTTTCATTGCCAGGGACACAACAGCACCTTCTTACTCACAACGGCCACCCCTGTGATCTGCCAGCAGGAGACACCCTCTACAGCAGGACTCCCCAACCTGCTGTTGTCAAAATCAACCAGATGATTTTAACATACTAGTGTTGATTGTTCAGACACTATGGGTCACTGAGGCTGATCAGAAATTGTTTCTACTTTTCTTGTCCAGCATCAGAGCTTTGGAAATGGTCAGCTCCAGCAAAGGGACAGTCACCAGCAGGCTGGAGAGGCAATGACATCTTCAAATGGCATAGCTGACAGCAAAGGGTGGGTTTGCTTCCACCTTTACTGATGGGGCACTGACTTATCTTTTGCAGTTGATGAAAAGAACTGGGTCAATTTTTCTGTGAAAAGAGCTGTTGCAGCTACAGCATGGGCAACAACAGGAAAAGAAAATCCAGACAAGACGGATGCATCCAAAGGCTCACACCATCTTGGTGGGGATCAGGTTGAGAGCAGGTTAAGCTCAGTTGTGGTGGTGATTTGTGACAAATAGGACTGGGTTGATATGAATATGAATAAATCATATCAAACAGACCACTAGAAAGCTACTGAAGAACAGTCTGTTTCAGTCATGACTGATGTGATTCACAGCCAAATTAGCAACCCAGACAGTGGAAGGCTCCATGTCTCATTACCCATACAGCCCAGAAACTATCTTTAGACACAGCAGGAGCTCTGTCTTGTCTTCAGACCATCCCAGATCTCAGGGGGTGAGTGTGAGAAGGCAAGAACAAGAATGAGGGAGATGTACCATGAAAAAAATAAAGCATGTTTAGTCTTGTGGTCTGGAAGTGGAAAAGAGATCATAAAGGAGCAGAACCAAAGTGCACTAACAGAAAGGAAACATTGGACCTTGAAAAGATAAATAGATTTAATGATGCTGTGAAAGTATTTTTATACTTTCTGCTATGAGGTCTTTCTTCTGCTTTACAGCACATGAAGGAGGGTGGGTATTTTTTTGTTTTGCTTCCTGTCTTTTTTAAAGCTTGTCTTCCTAAGTTTTATTTGGCACATTTTAAAATAGAAAGTATAAGATCTGAGATTTTCTAAAACTCACTTTCAAAATATCAAAGAGGTACTTTGTGTTCTGATCTGAACTGCCACTGTTGTACAAGTAAAATCTGGTCTAATGCAGTACAAAGAAACAAAAAAACATATCTATGCTCAGACTTCTGCACCAACATAGTGATGTCATTTAAATACTGGTTTAGAACATGGCTTAAGCAAAAGCATGTTCAAATTGGTTTCAGCAACCTGACTAATTTGACAATATTCATTAACAGGCTTTAAACTGCCTGTGAAAGGTGCTTCAGAGCTTCTACAGAAAACTTCCCTGGTTTACCAGCAGGCTGTTGTAACTTGTGCATGTAGAAAAACCCTTGAAAAGGGTTTTAAGTAAAGCCAAAACAGAACTGTCAACAGCTAAAATAAATCAGCTACCTAATTTTAAGTATTAACTGTATAACCATGTGTTCCCTTGGGAAACAGGAGGAGCGGTTTCAGAGGTGGCCTCCTTGCAGCTCACCACCTCTCTGCGAGAAGCTACTGCTCCAGCAGTAACCGTGGTGGCAAAAAATTCAGCACATCCGTGCCGTTCCTCAAAGCACAGAGGAGGCTTGGTCTGCTTTAGGAGGGATCCTAGCTAGGATGTCAAACTGCCTGCTGAGCAACTAAGGGGTGTAATCAAGATTCATTGGAATACAGCCTCCAGCTTGTTCAAACAGGAGGGCCACCTACATAAATCATACTGAAGTGTCCTCATGCCTAACGTCTTAGTTATAATGTCCCTAAGTAACACTTAAGGAGCCCTCTTTAAATAAAAAATGAAATAGAGTTTGCTTATTTTATCAATTCCTAGCCAGCTTCAGAAGAAAATTAAGTTTTTAAGCTGTTGGATGCCTCTCCTTGGAGAGAGACACTTGTGGTCTCCAAGACAGCTGACTTGAAAAGAGCACCCACAACTTCTACTGGCAGAGAATATGGCTTTGTAGCAGCCCACCATTGGCCCCAAGGGTCTTGTGATCCCTCAGCTGAAGTCACATGCCTTCCTTGATGGCTTTTTTTTCTGGGCTCCAGCCCTGTTGCTGCAGCAAAGCCCTTCCCTACCCTGATTTGGTCAGCACTGTTTTATTCAATGGGTAGAGGTCCCTGCCTAAAAACACTTTCCACTGACTGAAAAACATGGATGAGAAAAGCCCAATCAAAACCACTAGTCATGAAATTCAAATGCCATCCAAGGCTTCTGGGCAACAGTCCAAGGTGCATCCTTGTCTTCTTACATTGTGAAGTGATGGTGGAGCAAGGACAGCAGAGACAAATCAGATAATTGGTCTCCAGCCTCACCACGCTGCAGTTCTGCAAGCCTGTTCCTGAGAGCACTTTGACCCAAAATAGGTGCTTTTTAGCAGATGAGTAGGTGCTAGCCCATCTGTTGGTGATGGCAACATCGCAGGAAGGTACTGTCACAGCAGCCTCATGCTAGCTGTCAGAATGGACTTTTCTTCATGGGCAAATTTGCCTACGCGCATTGAAAGTTATATACAGCAGGTAAAGTCTCCCCTTGTTTTAAGGCTGTATGTTACAAAGATCTCCTGAACTACAAAAAGCTGATCTTCAGGTGTCTGTAGGAGACACCTCAGGAAAAACAAGAAAGCCCAGACTCAGAGGACTCCTGTCACTGTGATACCTTTACAGCTATCAAACAGGATCCCTGAGTGCCATAGCCTACCAGCTTCTCCTTCTTTCTCACACTTGTTACTTGATAGGCTCTCATGTCTGTATTCTCCAGTTAAGTCACAAACTTTCAAGATTTTTTCTCCTCTGAAATAGGGAATCACCCCTATTCCTAAAATGCAACAAAATGAAGCAGAGATTAAGTGACTTTAAAAATCACATGGAAAAGTGCAGGTAGAAACTGCAACTGCAGTTCAGCCCTACCAGTCCAATATCCTCATCACAAGACCTTCCTTCATTCCAGACGCTCAGGTTTAACAGCAAGACAAGAAAAAAAAAGAGGTTTCCAGCATTGCTGTGCCCCACTGCTACCTGCTCTGCAGGGCAGGAAGCATCATTGTTATTCTGAGCTGAGCAATCCTCACACATACATCTCTGCAGAGAAAACACAGCCAGTATCAGCAGCCACAGCCAAGGACACTGCTGACGAAGATGCCACATTGAAATGGATGTCCGGGTGCTTGTGATCATTAGGGCTGGGAGAGTGGGGGAAGATTCCAATCCAGTATTTTAGAGTCTTCAGCTGCCTGGATCAGAGCTTGCTCCCTTTCCTTGCTTCTGGCTGCTCTGTAGTTGAGGGCGGCAACTTTTTTGCTTGTATGGGGAAAAACAGGGACACAGAGGAGTGTCCTTTGCAACACATCACATGAATGTGCACACTGCCTCCATTCCCACCTTCCTCAAGTGACTTAAATGACCTAAATCCTATGGCAACTAAAAAGACATGAGGGCCCCATCTGCTGCCAGAGCCCTGGGAACAAGGAAGCTCTGGGGACTCCGGGATGAGATGTGGAAACCCAAAAAATTCCTGTGCCTGGATGCACATTCATGAGAGCTTTTTGAAGACTGGCACTGGGGTACCAGAACTGTCCTGGACTCCAGGACCATCCCAGGTGGGCTTGTGACCCCTTGCGTATTTAAGCTCACACAGGTAAAATTCCTGCTGCCTTCCAGCAACTGTTGCATTATTACAATGTGAGAAACAGCAGATCCCCATCTGAACGAGCAGGCCTTTCTGCCAAAAGGCTCAATCATCCAAGCAGTCTCATAGACCTTGTGGGGGCCGATCCGATGAGTAAGGACTAGTCCCATGAGTAAGACCCATGGGAGTGGACGCAGCTTGTCATTTGTTTTCAAGTGTGTGCAGGCCTGCTAAAGCTGACCTGCAAATTGGGAAAGAAAGCAAACATTTAAGGTTACACCGTCCTCTCTTCTAAGGCAAACCCCAGGATATTTGAGGAACTCTTCTTTCCCATCGTACTTCCTTGGTCTCTCCAGACAGCCCCAAACTTGCATTTATAGTGCCCTTGCCTGAAAGGAGAACATTGTCTGACAATTCAGGTGAGCCCCACCAGTTTCCCAAGTCTCATTTGCTCTCCTTGCTTTACTTGGTGTCCCTCCAGTGCAGTAGTCAACATGCTAAACCCCTTAGCATGTACTTAGAAACAATCTTCTTTAAAAAATGCATATAAAAGTGTTAACAGCTTCTTGGTGAGAACGGCTGGAGAGGGGCTGTGGGCAGGTAACATCACTGGCTTTCCTCTGCTCAGACATTCCCCTCCATTTTCTGGAGTGGATCTGAACAGAGCCAACCACTTGCTGGAGTGACTTGGATGAAACATTTTTGCTTTAGAAACGTTTTTACTGATCCTACAGCAACCGAATAAACCCAGACAAGGAGAGTTTCCTGGAGGCAGGTATGCAATTCACGTCCCCTGCTATTCCAATAACTTATTAATACAGGTACATTTTCAATAATGTGTGTGCCATGTGTGACAAGAAACACAACTAAATTCTGCTGTGTTAGCTGCCGGGAATGAAAAGCAAACAAAACCACATTGTACATGGTGGTTTAGTAGGGAATGCACCAAGATAGGAGTCACTGGAATTAGCCAATGAAGATGTATTTGCTTTCTTCCTATTCACCTTTGCATGCTGTTCTCAGATTTGTTATCACCAAATTCAAATGCGTCCAAGATACTTTATCAGCTCTTGTATGTACACACGATACTTTAATTTCCTGATCTCCCTGAAACACCTCCTGATCCACAGCTGACACAGGACAAAAGAGAAGAGAGAAAATATCAGTGGTGGCACTGACCTAGTAAAAGGTTTGCTGAAGCCTGCTTACAGAGGATTACTACAGTGTGCTGATTAAAGAGATTATGTTTATCTCTTTATAAGAGATTTATCTGCTGTGATTGTGTGTACGTAAATACCTCATTGCAAGTAGCTAGAGAAAAAGCTATAGCCAGATAATACCAGATCGAAAACCCAAGTATTTGGGATGAGTAACAGAAAATCTCTTAGAAAGCAAACAATGTCTAGCCAGATGCCACTAAATCTTGTCTAGGTAATATTTCATCTGACAAAGCCAGTGCCCAATCCCCATCTGGCAAGAACTGGCAAAGCCTCAGTGACCAGCTGAAGGGCTGGCCTACATCTAACAGAAATGCCATCTTTCCATTCTGCTTCCGAAATAATACAGGCAGAAAGTCAGAAAACCTCGTAAAGTGTTATAAGTGAGCTAAAGGCTGTTACAGGTTGAGGTAGGCTGTCACAAATCATCTTTCAGATTAGCCTTTGAGAGGCTCTCTGGAGTTGTAATGACATATTATGTAGTGTACACAACACAGTTGCAGTAGGTCATATCATATATATACTGTTGCAGGCACAAAGCAAGGGGGAAATCCAGATCCACACTTTTTTTACAACATTATTAGCACATGTATTGTTTCAGCTTTAAAAAAAAAAGTTGATTGAACATTAAAAGTTACACAAAGTGATTTCAAGCTCACCTCCAAATAAAAATCACAAGAGAACCATTTGCACCATTGCTGATCATGAAGTGATGTAAGGGCCATCCCAGGTGATGTAGATGCAGGGAGCCAGGGCAGGCTTCAGCAGCAGCTATGTTGTTCTGCACTGTCTTGATGGAGAAGCTACAGCTCTGAGACACAAGTCCCTCCTGCAAAGCTTTCCCTGTAAGCAGGATGCTTTGCCCAGTTGATTGATAGCCTTGCAGTAGCTGGGGGATGGAACTGTTTGAATTGGGTTGTTGCGAAAACTGGGACTTTACAGCAGATCAGTGACAGCCAATTGTTTGTGATCATCTCTTCTGGGCTGACAACATGGGAAAAGGCCCCTTTGAATTCTGGACTCTGGCAGAGCAACTCTAACAAATTTTGCTGCAGTGGTTTGAGACATCCCCTTTATCTTGCAGCACATCCAGACAGACGAGGCTCACAACTACACCTTTGTTACCCAGCTCAGAGAATTAGCCTGTCTACCACACATCTTATCCATCATCTGGGCCAGCATGACAATTCGAGGGGTGATGACAGGCAGGTGACTGTGACAAAATCACCCCAGTCAAGCCAAGAGCTATAGTGCACACCCCTTGCTGTTTGAGGTTTGCTAACACACTGCTGTTAGTACCCACAGTTCCTGTAAAGTCCCACTCAGGAGGGGTTACTTACAATGGAGATCACTGACAGCCCCAAAAGCAGCACCTATGTTCATTACAGAAGAGGAGAAGCATCCAGAGGAAATGCCAGTAAGCATCTTTTGTGCATCATCTCCGTTGATTTGCCTGCCAGCTTGTGTTAACTGGTAGAAAATCTCAAGCTTAGGTGACTTGCGTGGTAGAGGGAATCAATGCTCACCTTTCTCTCTCCAGATCCTTTCTGCAGCCCATGCTTTGGAATTCTGTGTCCCTGCAGCAGAGACCCACAGTAAATTCATCTTCTGCCTCCTTTCATACTTGTTCGCAGTTACAAGGTATATGAGCAGGAGGTGGGGTGTCCCAAGACAGGCTGGTAGGACCAAGGATCCATTGATTGTGTGATGGCAGCTCCCTGTGCCCCTGCCCTGGCTGAGCTCCTGGGGTGGGCTGAGGCAGGGCTGGGCTGGTAGGCTCTGCTTCAGATCATCTTTAACAGAGCCTCTGAGATAGCAGAGGGGCTGGGTAGAGACCATGGAGCTGATCACAGTGTTGTGCTTTACAGGCAGTTGCTCAGTCCAGATACGAAGGCTACTGAGTTTCTTTGCAATAGCTGGGAACTGAAAGGGTAGATATTTTCTCTGAGAAACAGGGCCTAAACTCAGAAATACTTTAAAAGAAAGCAGCAAATCTTCTTTTCTAGTTCAGTGAGGGCAAATGAGTTACGGTTGCCTTTGACTCTTACATTAAAAGCTGGACATGAGCCACCAATGCGCAATCACAGCCCAGAAGGTCAATCCCATCCTGGGCTGCATCAAAAGAACTGTGACCAGCAGATCAAGAGAGGTGACTCTGCCCCTCCACTCTGCCCTGCTGAGACCTCACCTGGAGTACTGCGTCCAGTTCTGGAGCCCCCAAGACAAAAAGGACGTGGACCTGTTGGAGTGTGTCCAGAGAAGAACCACAAAAACGATCCAGAGGGCTGGAATACCTCTCGTATGAAGACAGGCTGAGAGAGTTGGGGCTGTTCAGCCTGGAGAAGAGCAGGCTTCAGGGAGACCTTATTGTGACGTTTCAGTACCTGAAAGGGGCCTATAGGAAGGCAGGGGACAATATATTCACAAAGGTTTGTAGAGACAGGACAAGAAGTAATGGTTTTAAGCTAGAAAAGGGTAAATTTAGGTGAGACATTAGGAAAAAGTTCTTTAGTGTGAGAGTGGTTGATCACTGGAACAAGTTGCCCAGAGAGGTGGTAGAGGCCTCATCCCTGGAGACATTCAAGGTCAGGCTTGGTGGGGCTCTGAGCCACCTGACTTAGTTAGAGGTGTCCCCACTTATTGTAGAGGGGTTGGACTAGATGACCTTTGGAAGTCCCTTCCAACCCAAACCATTCTATGATTCTATGATTAATGAGATGCTTTATCCCCTATTCCTTTCTTTCCACCTTCCATGTTCAGCACTCCTCAGTTCCGAAACCTGGCAGCTCTTACCTGGGCTCATCAAAATCTGCTGTCCAGGAGACTGAACTGTGGCACTTTCTTTTCCCCTTGCTCACGCTGATATAGAACAAGTCAACATTTGCTTCCAGGCCTTGTGATAAAAAGAGACCCTTGCAAAAAGAGCCTCTAACAATGAATGCAGAATTTTATTAGAATAACTAAAAACAAGTTATTAACACTATTCTGCCTCTCTCCCTGCTTCTGCCAGGGACATACCCAAATTACTCCCATCTGCCACCCTGCTGCAAATTTAAAAGCAGCAGTAATCCATAGATCTTTATAAGTATGATTGATTCTATCTGGGAAGGAAGAAAATCTCATAATTCAATGAAGAAGTTACCACATACAAAAGAGATGTTGCTTAATAGTGGTCCTCTTTTATTTTATTAGAAGTATAACACTGAAATTAGTTGCTAATGTTTTGAGGTCTGCCTTTGATCTTAATAATATATGTGGTGAGAATTGGACAAATCGGTAATTGTCTCCAGCTGGAGACAAAGCAGTTAGAGGAGAAGACATTTCAGGATCCTCTGTAGTTGCTCAAGTAAACCCTAGGATTAGGGACATGCAAATTTTACTGGGGAAGGGAACAGAGGAGGGGCTTGCAGTGTTGAACAGAAAAATGAATACAAACGATTTTAGGTGGGCTAGAAACTAAAAATGCTTGATTCTAAATAATTTCAAGAAAATGGAAAACTTAGTTTTGGCCTGTTCTCTCTGCAGTGAAAGCCAATCACTGAGTTCACAGCTGCAGGTGACAAACCCATTCAATGGGTTTATCAGACATGAGGGAGAATTGGTTTTGGAGATCTCTGCCATGTGAGAGCAGGCATGTAAGCAGAGACCTCCCTCTGAGCAGCATCTGTTAATCACTTCCATATACCATTCTGAGAGATGTTACTCCAACCAGACCTGATGAAACTGTCCTGGGATCTGGAAAATATATAAATATTAATTTGGGGGCAAATGAGTAACACTTCATAAAGGAGTGTTTTAACCAAAGGGCATAGAGTACTTGTTTCCTTCTGCAGTTCAAGCTAAAATTTAGTGTAAAGAACATTTGTCCTGTTTGCTGAGCAAGAGGAGATCTACCCCCAAAATGCCTTGTTCCTCAGAGGTGAAGAGATGAAGACTTCTCTAGTCAGCTTGTGCAAGAGACCCCAGCCTTCTTGTCCTTGTTGTGAGTGGTGCCCAAATTCTTCAAGAGTCCTGAATAAAAAATCTGAGGAATTCAGATCAGCGTTTAAACAGGCAAAAACTGTACTTCTTAACAGAAAAAAAATGCTCCCTGTAACTCTCATTAGGAACCTGGTCAGGATGTTGCAATGTAATATTTGATTTCCCTAATGCTGGAAGCTAATAAAGACACACAAACAATAATGGGCTGATATCACATCATCTCCCTCCTGCAACTATCATGCTATGGCTCCAGGTTGTGCCTAGCTAAAATAGATGTGATTCCTTTGGTCTATCTACATTAAATACAGTAATAGTTTTAGAACAGTGGAGGTTATATCCTGTCAGGCTCCATTTTCCAGCAGGATTACAAAAAAGGCACCTTCAAGACTACTAGCAGTCAGACTGGCACTCCTCCAACCAGGTTCTATTCCACAAACACGTTGCTTATGCTCTAATTTTTTGTGCTATGCTTGCATTTAATGAATGCAAAAGACATAATAAAAAATAAACAAATGAAAGAAACACGCTCTCTAATCACTTCAAAGGTTGTCAGCAACAGTTAAAAACAAGCTGGAAATATTTTCCTTTGTTGCTCTGGTTTCAAAAGCATTAGGGAAAGATGTTGCCCCATAGGAAAAGGAGAGGACTTGTGGAGGTGGAACACATTTATGGACTGCAGGAAGCTGTTTGCAATTATTACTTGTAGAACATACCTTAATGGAACCACACCGAAGTGGTTTACTTGTGGTTCAAAGACTGGGTGTTACTCATGTTTTATATGTGGTAGACATTATAAGGTTGACTTGGGCAGAAGCCATCAAACACTTCTGGCTCCTCAGCCTCATAATATGCATGATATGGCCACGGAAAGCATCTTCAGGTTTCTTCACAATAGCTAGTCAGAACCTGGAAGCAGGTTTGCCTCTGAGAAGGGATTTCCAGGCTTGGGTATTTGTGGTTAGACACATCTCCAGTCTCCTGGACTGAAAGTCGATGACCTGGACTGTAAGTTAGAGGTTCAGCCATCTTCCTGGCAATACTACTTGTCTGTTAATAACAGAAGACCTCAAAGTCAGTCCCTGGAAAAAGAGGCTGTAGCTCACATAAACCTTCAGACGTTTTTAAAGAGGACATAGGGGAATATGCACTAATTCACTGTTTGCTTATACTTTTTCTTGCATG
The DNA here is from genome assembly GCA_013401335.1 of Brachypteracias leptosomus. Classification (NCBI taxonomy): domain Eukaryota; kingdom Metazoa; phylum Chordata; class Aves; order Coraciiformes; family Brachypteraciidae; genus Brachypteracias; species Brachypteracias leptosomus. The sequence continues at coordinate 353,212 of VYZX01006539.1, forward strand.
CAGTGATTTTCAAGTGCCAGTCCTTGCTGTGTTCTTTGAGTTCCCTGGGAGCTCAATTCATCTCTGTAACTCCAAGCATATAACTCTTCATTATTTTTCATGTTTTTCTTCCAGCATAGTCTGTTAGTTCTTCAAGTCTACTGCTGTCCATTTGCAATGCTATCTACAAGGATCAGTTTTGTTGGGGGAGAGGGAGCAGGAGGGAGACTCAGTCAGTGGTAACTTCCCCATGGCATTGCTTGAAGAATGTGCACTCTGAAATTCACAAGCAACAGTATCTGCAGTAGCTGCCTTCCCTATCATCAATGCCACCCTCCATCTGGCAACAGGGTCCTGTAGGTTAGCTTACAGTCTAAAACCACAATCATACCAAAAGGAGAAACTAAGAGCATTATCTAGGGGTGAGACTGCTGTCTGTCCTACAAGCCCATTTCTATTCTGTCCTTTTTCCCATGGAAAGCTCATGGGCCAGATATGTTGTGAAACTGCTTCTTAGATGCTTCATCTGGATCTTCACCACTCTGCTGTGATGTTATAAAAACAGCTCGTGCCTACAGGCTCAATGATTGCAATTCCTTTCTCCCAGGGCTTGAGGCAACCTTGTTCTGCCACTTGCACTCCTCTGTAGGCAGGCTGCCAGTAGCACAACAGGCTGACAAGATGTTGGCTCCAGCATCTACAGACCCAGCTTATGGTTTAGCTTGGCCTTTGAGTCACATCCTGGCATGTCTGCTCTGGCATACTTCAGAGGTGTAACTCATCCTCAGCCTCCACGCTGATTGCAGTGGTGGAAAGATTACATGCTGGCTGCAGGCTCTGCCCTTGTTTCAATCTCTGTTTCCCTTTAGTACCCAGGATCACTTTCTGTCACATCCTGATGACAGCCCAGAGGTGGCAAGTGGAAAAGTAGGCACTTTCACTCACCATTTCCACAGAATTGCAGAAAATAGGATCAAAGTGATGTTCAAAGGTCCCAGAGTCCAGCTGTCCTTCTGAAGCAGGATAAGCTCTACCTACCCCCCATCAAAGAGACGTTTATCTAATCTGCTCTTAAGCTTCTGTGATGGAAACCTCACAGCCTTCAGCATGCTCACAGCATCACACAAACATAGGTACACCGAAGTCACCTGCTCCATTGTGCCAGGTCCTGCACTTGGGCCACAACAACCCCGTGCAATGAAACACTACAGGCTTGGGGAAGAGTGACTGGAAAGCTGCCTGGCAGAAAGAGACCTGGGAATACTGACAACCAACTAAATATAAGCCAGCAGTATGTCCAGGTGGCCAAGAAGGCCAACAGCATCCTGGCCTGTATCAGAAATGGTGTAGCCAGTAGGAGTAAGGCAGTGATAATCACCCTGTACTTAGCACTGGTGAGGCTGCACCTCAAATACTGTGTTCAGTTTTGGGCACCTCAACACAAGAAGGACATTGGTTTGCTGGAGCTGGTCCAGAGGAGGGCAACAAAGTTGATCTAGAGCACAAGCCTTGAGAGGACCAGCTGAGGGAACTGAGGTTGTTTAGCCTGGAGAAATGGAGGCTGAAGGGAGACCTTCTCACTCTCTACAGCTACCTGAAAGGAGGTTGTAGCAAGGTGGGTATTGGTCTGTTCTCCCAAGTAACAAGTGATAGGACAAGAAGAAAAGGCCTCAAATTGCACCAGGAAAGGTTTAGGTTGGATATTAGGAAAAAATTCTTTACTGAAAGGGTTATCAAGTATTGAAACAGGCTACCAAGGGAAGTGGTTGAATCGCCATCCTTGGATGTGTTTAAAAGTCATGTAGATGTGGTGCTTAGGGACATGGTTTAGCAGTGGACTTGGTAGAGTTAGGCTAATGGTTGGACTGGATGAACTTAAAGGTCTTTTCCAACATAAATGATTTTATGATTCTACTGCAGAGGCATAAGCAAAATGATCCTTTGACCTGGATGAGGGGATCGAATGCACCCTCAGTAAATTTGCAGATGATACAAAATTAAGTGGAAGTGTCCATCTGCTTGAGGGTAGGAAGGCTCTGCAGAGGGATCTGGACAGGCTGGAGTGATGGGCTGAGGTCAACTGTATGAGGTTTAACAATACCAAGTGCTGGGTCCTGCACTTTGGTCACAACAACCCCATGTAGTGCTACAGGCTTGGGGAGGAGTGGCTGGAGAACTGCCTGGAGGAAAAGGACCTGGGGGTGTTGGTTGACAGCAACTGAACATGAGCCAGCAGTGTGCCCACGTGGCCAAGAAGGCCAACGGCATCCTGGCCTGTATCAGAAATGGTGTGACCAGCAGGAGTAGGGAGGTGATTGTGCCCCTGTACTCGGCATTCATGAGACCACACCTTGATCACTGTGTCCAGTTTTGGGCACCACAGCATAAGAAGGACATTGAGGTGCTGAAGCAGGTGCAGAGAAGAGCAACAAGGCTGGTGAGAGGTCTGGAAAACATGCCTTATGAAGAGCAGCTGAGGGAACTGGGGTTGTTTAGTCTAGAGAAGAGTAGACTTAGAAGAGACCTTATTGCTCTCTACAACTACCTAAAAGGAGGTTGTAGTGAGGCTGGTGTTGGTCTCTTCTCCCAAATTACTAATGATAGGACGAGAGGAAATGGCCTCAAGTTGCATCAGGAGAGGTTTAGACGGGATATTAGGAAGAAATTCTTTACTGTGAGAGTGGTCAGGCACTGGAACAGGCTGCCCAGGGAGGTGGTGGAGTCACCATCCCTGGAGGTGTTTAAAAAATTAGTAGATGTAGCACTTGAGGCTATGGTCTAGTGGTTGGGAAAATGTTGGGATGAAGGTTGGACTTGATGATCCTAGAGGTCCTTTTCAACTATAATGATTCTATGATTTGAGAAAAAGATACATACTGAGAAATATGTGCTTTCAGCTTCAATCACTGATTTGAGGATTTATGGTGCTGGAGATGGCATCCAGGTTCTCAGGTACAGTAAATCTCAATAGATTTATCACCTCTGAGCATATCTCAGCCCTTCTAGAACTAGTACCTATGTTTGGCCTCCATAATAACCTAAGATAACTAGCTTGATGGCTTACCTATATATTACATATATAAATACTCCATATACTTGACTTAAGCCTGCTGCCTGGCAATTTCATTTGATGGCAGATGGATCTTACATCATAAAGATTATTTAATAGTAGTTTTGTAACCTTCCTCTACACATCATTCTAACTATTTCATAGGCTTCTATCATACAGCTGCTCAGCTGTCTTTGTTTCCAGCCTGAGAAGTAGAACACTATTTAGTCTTTATTTGCAAGGAAGCTCATCATGTTTCTTACAAAAAAATGCTGTTTCTCTTCAGTGCAGTTATACCATGCCCTTTCTTAAAGGAAGATGATGAGAACTAAACATAATAGCCAAGGTACAGGAGCTCTGGGGGCTTATGCATAGCACAGATAACTATTAATTTTTTTTCTTTTCCTCCCTTCTCATTTCCAGTATCATTTAACCATTGCTGAACATTGAACCAATGTTTTCAGAGAACTTTCTTCAGTGACAAGATCTGTCCCGAATACAGATAACGAGCTGAGAGCTCACTGGCGTGTCCCTGCAGCCAACTGGATTTTCCTGCTTGTTTCTCCTACTTTGCAGAGCTGATGTGCCACTGCCGTGGTGCCACAGTGACAGCGATCGCTTTGTTTCCTGCCCAGGTTCACTGAATTCTCCTACAGCTCTTTGAAGCCTTCTTAATTTGTTTGTTTTCCTCTGATGATTTATCTTTCCAAATCACTTAAAAACACACAAGGCTCCACAGAGGTCCATGGGAAACCTCGGAGACTACCCCTTCTTCTGTCAGGGAAACTGCTCATTTACTGCCACCCTTTCTTTCCTATCTATAACAACATACTAACTCACAGGAGGACCTCTCACCCCTCAACTGTGGTCAGAAACCAAGCCTAGTTTTCAAGCAAAAAGCAAAATATATTACTACTAGCATTTCAGAAAGAGAAGTGCACCGAGTTGTTTGTTCATGGATATCCCAAACATGGGGTGGCTTCTGTACAAAGAAAAACTGAACTGTTCAGGACTTCAGTCTGGAAAAGAGACAACTTAAAAGGGTCATGAAAGAAGTCTACAACATCAAGATTATTGTCACAAAGAGGATGAAACACTTGTCTCACCATTTCCTCAAAGCCAAGGACAGGAATGAAGCTCAGTGAAGCCATGGAGCCAGGTGCAACATAAGCAATAGGAAGTGTCTCACCCTGCAGTGGCAGTAGATGTTTGGGATGCTAAAATCTGCAGGCTTCAAGTGGAAGCTGGAGGGGTACACAGAAGCTGAAGTACCAAGGACACAGAAACCATATCCAGCTACAGCTCTCCCCAAACTCAATAGTGCTGATAGCTAGATAACTATTAGGAGAAGCCACAGCTGTAGAAACAAGTGTCACACCTCCAAGTAGACATAAGCTACACCATAACTATGCACTGCTCAAATAAAAGTTTCATGAGAGAAGTACCAACTCATATGAAGCTGTCCAGAGGGTTTTCATCTCTTCCTGAGCACTCTGCCAGTTTGCAATCCCATTGCCCTTGTCTAATCCTATAACCACGTAAAAAACCTGTGCAGTCACCTACAGATAATGAACCTGTTCTCCAGGGAAAACTTCAAAGCCTTCTACATACAAAACCCAACCAAAAATGGCAGTTAAGACCTGAGCCATTCCCAATTGTGGCTGCAGACATCTCTGTGAGCAGGATCCATAGTTTTAAGGGCCCAAACCACACAAAAGTAGACTCTGATGATCTCTCTTAGCACAGAAGATGCAAAAAAAAAGAAAAACCAGTGAATTGTTTTGTTTATTTATACCTTTTTGAAGATTACCTTTCTTTTCTCTCAAATTGTATCTTCTTGGAGAAAAGGATGTCTTTGGTTTAAATTCTTAACAGCAGCAACTGGAGAGCAGGGATGTTTTGACAAATACTGTCTGTAACTACCACCAATTTCAGAGCAGGGAATGCACCTTTTTTTCCTGCCTTCCGTGTAAGGCAGAAGCCATTTGCATTTAACCACCTCCCTGGTGTATGATGTGCCATACTATCAGGAAATCAAAGCAAAGACACAAAAGGTCTTGTCCATCAGAACACATCAGAACTTTAGCTTCTTCCTACACTAGTTAGCACAGTGCTCTGGCAGAACCACTCAGTGCATTCAGAAACTTTTACCTTGCTCTTCTGAGACATGGTTCGTGTCTCAACCCTTCCAATTTTGGGAGCCACCAGGGCACATATATTGGGAATGGGTGTGAAGCAAAGGAGCAGCAGAAATCCTACAGAGCTTTCTGCATCCTCCTTCCACTTTGGGAAATTATTTGGTAACCAGGAAAGCATACAGCAGATCTGACCCTGAGGAGGGCACCCTGTTAGACTTGTGCAGGACTCACCTTTGGCCTCTGTCAGAGAGCAGGAATCAGAGGCTACTCTTCACAGCCATCATTAGGGGTCAGGACAGCAGCCATTAGAGCAAACTGCATCTAAAGAGCTCTTTTCCCTTACCTTGATATGATATACTCCTTTCACTCAACTCCACCCACCAGAGCAACCCAAACCAACAGGCAACCAGTAAGCCAGACAGTGCCTTGCAATTGTCACAGTAAACATATGGCCAACACCACCTCAACACAGGCAACATTCCTCTGATGTCAGTGAGAGTGTCGCTTGTGTCAAAGCAGCAGAATTGACCCTGTTGTTTGGAGGCTGTGTAGGTGGAAAAAACAAGACCTGCAGGTGGAATAAAACTCTGAAGAAAATGAATTGAGAAATTATTCAGTAACAGTTCAAAGCCCTACATGTGGGATGAAAGCCAGATTATGCTTAATCTAAGAAATGATTCAGTAATAGTTCAACCTCTATACCATGTTCCCTGTAATTAATGTAAGCAGCATCCATGAGAGCCAGTACAAATTCAGTACCAGCCATCCAAATTACCTCTCTGCCTTTGGGCTGCTTTACTTATGTACCAAAGTAAAAACTTTTAATTGAGAGAAAACTTTCTCAACAATCACATACTAGTCAACCCAAGCTACAGATCTGTTGAGCTATTTGAAGCATGGTCACCATAGCTAGCTCTCATGGTATCATTGCTCCACTGGTAAAAACACAGGAGATATAACAGAGGTTTCCTCTTTCAGTGCTTGAAATCCACATGCAAAATTTTGTTCAACAAGAAGTGTTCAAGTAGCTTTCAAGTTTCTTGCTTTGTTTTGAGGCATTTGCATCAAATGCTTTGAGATCAACACTGAAATGCCTCAGAATCGTTATTGTCCCTTGTTCATTCTGTCCTCCTGCCTTAGGGCTTAGTCCTTCTTTCTCTGAACCCAGTGGCCAGCTTTTCTTTATTTTCAGAGACCCTTAATATTTATGGAAGAAAATCTACTATGAATAATTTTGGTTCTACTGCTTTTCAGCTTGGTGGTGAGGAGCATTGCATAGGCTCCACAGGGAGCTTGTGGTACCCTTCTGAAACACCAAAGATTATTTCTAGACACATTGGCCTCAAAGTGCATGGACACACTGAAGGCTTTCAAGAAGGAGCAGGAAGATTGCTCAGAGAATGCATGGTAGATGGAAGGCTAGAAGCATGGTTGTTGCAAAGCTTCTAGGACAGCATTGCACTGAAGATTTCTGAGCTGTGGTCAAAGCAGGGATAGGCCTGTCTTCTTAGATTCAAGCACCTCTGAACTCTGAGCAAGCTGGGAGACCAGTCTAAATACTTGCCTTAGCCAAGGGGCAGAAATTTTGACCAATGAGAATTACACAATCTAATGCAGTAGACGTTCATTGGTTACACAAGCACCTTACACAATGACAGATTCTTAAGTCTATCTGGTTCTTCAGCCTGATTTGTATCTTGATGTACTAGTTTAGATGCCTTAAAATGTGTTAGTCTGGTGAGACAGATGAAGCGATGCATGAAGTAAGCTGTGTCAAAGTCAAGAGCTCCAAAGCTTCCTGTGATTCCACTTAGCTCCTATCAGTTAGTTGTCACCAAATCTCATCTACACTAGGAAAAACAAAACAGAACCATCAGCACTGATAATAGTTTTCATCCCCACTCTTTCTACTTAGTGCAGAAATTGGTTTGCTGTTAGACTTTAACAGCTGAAGGCAGCTTGAAATGAAGAGTTTGCCTATTTGTGGTGGGTTTACCTTGGCTGGGTGCCCGGTGCCCAGCCCTAGTCCCTCTATCACTCCCCCTGGCCCCCACNTCATCACCCTGAGGCAGTGCTCTCTCTGCCTGGGTGTAAAATCTCCCTTGCTTTGGTCACATTAAATATCCACCATATACTAGCAGCCCTGCCCTCACATCTATCCAATATGCCACCACTGAAGTGAGCTTTCATTCCCACCACTCCAGGGAGGTCAAGCGTTTCTTCCAACACCTGAAATAGCCTTGTGCCTCATCTCTGCTCTGGAGAAACTTCCATCTTCGTCCATTTTTTACTGAAACCTCTCATGGTTCAAGAGACTGATGACAGAAATAGAGGATCATCTCCTTCAAATTCTCATAAAATACCATTCTCTAAACTTACCAACACTTCTAATGTCTCCCCTCAACTGACTAAACTACAGTTACTGTAGTGATACAACTCCACAGCTACATGCACATGGGATATTATACACGATGTTCTTGCCCATTCCTATACTTGTAAGCTGAACAGCGTCAGCCCCTGTCCTAAGCACTGAAGCATGATCATCTATGTTCTGCTTCTAGTAATATTTAAATTGCAGCAATGTAGCTACCATGACATTGTGCAAAAGTCATTTGTTGGAACATGTCTAAAATATTTCAGATAGAGGATATTTATTTGCTGTGGAGATGTTTAAAATATTGCTTCATATTTTTAATTCAACAGTGTCATAGTCCCGTTGGGCAATCTCCTGTTTACATCTGGGAAAGGAGGAAAACACAGTAGCTATGATGGCAGCATTGCAAACTTCCCTTTTGATTCAGTTTACAAGAATACCAGCGAAACCCCAATAGACAAGACAATTACTTTTCATTACATTCTCATTTGCACAAGATGATTAAAACCTTACAGGTAGACGTGTTGTCTTTTATAAGCCCTACTGTACGCACTCCATTTGTGATATGAAGCTGCAATATTACAAAGGTTAAAATACATGAGAAAATATATTTACAGAAGAAATGTTGGTATATGTGACAGAAACAATATTCATTACTGAAGTCAGATGATATATAATCTGAATGCTTTTCAACACTGAACCTTCTGTGCAATGGTACATAATGTAACTGTGCATGAATGTAATTGAACATTACAGCTGTACTAATGCAGCAGCAAAAGTCTTGAGAAAATTACAAAACACAACAGCCCACCCCCAAAACTCCCAGACCCTCACTGAAGCAGAGCCGGCACAGCAGTACAGATGCATACAAAGCAGTAAGAGTGGAATTTTGGGGGGTTGAAGCAGTATTTCCCCTCTGCCTATCACCAATGATGTGCACAGGAGTACATGCCAGCTCTCTGAACCCCCACGTGCACTATGATGCCACAGCTCTCCACATTCATACAAATCCGTTCTGCTCAAGATGTGTCTATACATAACCCATATACTATTACCACTCTAGTGCTCATTCTCAAATCTGTGCTGCATCTGTACACATTTCTATTATAGATCCTGATATTAATAGAAAAGCTGGAGTGCAGAAACAGGCACCCCACAAGGAATAACCAGATGTTAGAACAAGAGATAATAAGCAGGAGAGACAGAGCAGCTTTGGCAGAAACCGCTGTAGGGAAGGGAAGGGTGTTTCCAGGAATTGGGAGTATAAATTTTGGTTAGGGCTGGGCTGGTATTTCCCACTTCAACTGCCTAGTTTTCTCCTTAACAAGGAAATAGGACTTTGACTTTTACCCAACTGAATGAAGAATTAAATGGGAACAAGGACTTACCTTCATAGGTAACTGATCTAAATGTCACTTGCAAAACATGACCACACTGGGAACAATTGTGTTTTAAACTCATACCTGATCTTGCTGTAAAGTTATTGTTCTTAAACTCTAATGAAATGTAACTGTCAAAATGCTCCACTTAATCTCTGTAATTATTTCTTTCAAATGGTAAGAGAAAAATTATTCCTTTCTCAACATACTTGGGATCAATCTTCACTCCTCGTACATGCATCACAGTCTAAAACACTAAGCAAATGAAGTACAGGAGATCCTGAAAAACACTGTCAGCAGATAAATTTCTGAATTTACATTGGTATGGATGATTTACAGTCATTGCAGTTTTCATTCACTTGTAGAGAAATCAGCTTACTTTACCTGTGCTGATGTGTGAGTGTGCAAACTAGTTTGTGAGACTAGACATACAGAAATGTCACTTACAAGTACAAACGCAGGGTTAGGCGTGACATTATCAATAGAAAATTGCTGCTACACCCCGTGTGGATCAAGGATCTGGGCCAAAGCGAAAACACAAAGGAGGAAAAAGTCATACTAAACTGCAGTTAACATAAGCAGAGTCATCAGGGAGAGGAATGGGGCAGAGAAGGAAAGCTTAAATATAGGTGGGGTAATGAGTGTGGAAATCAGGAATACTTGGTTTTATAGACAGAATAAAATATGAACTGCATCACAAAGTTTAGTTATCCATCTACAGAGTCTCTAAAATGCTGGAATTGTTTTTCCTCCAGTTGTGTAGACTACAAGGCTCTGCTACATCTCAGTATTTTCTGCAGGTTGTACTATAAATTGTTCCATTTGGTGATAGGACTACATCTTCATGTTCATCATAGAGTCAGCTGTTCAGTAAAATGGGATATAAAACACAGATAACAATCAAGGGCTAAATGTTATTAATAGATGTGCTTTCATTCAGCTTAAAACTCCTACACTTTCCAAGATCAGAGAAAGTATACTAGCTATGGAAAAAAGCAACAAGAAGCACATAATCTCTATAAAAGAGATAAAACTAGTGAGCAATTCAGCTGAGGATGGGCAAAGGAGGGAAATTACTCCAGTCAATGAATGCTGTGTGCCTCTTCCTTATGCCCTACAACCAATCATAGAAACATTAGGCTGGAGAGGTCCTCTACAGCTGATTAATCCATTCCTCCTCCTCAAGGCAGGCTCCACTATCCCTGTGGGGTTCCTGCAGATGTCTAATCTGACATCACAAGTCTCTCAGTGGACACTGCACAACCTCCCCAGGTAAGCTGCTGTACTGCTTCACTGTCCTCCTGCTTCTGAAAGTTGGTCTTTTTCCCCTAGAATTTGAGTCTATTACTCGTCTTCCCATCTGGAAACATGGAGAACACAAATATAAAAGGCTGCTGCAAAGCAAGATGGAGTTAACTTGAAAATTGTTACATCCTCCCTCACAAGTCTTCCTGAGGCTGGTAATCTCATATCATACCTACTTTAAGCTCCATACATAAATGAATCCCATGGGTATAAAAACATGTACGTACATTTTACACACACTTACTATTCATGTAGGGGAACATTCTAAATCTTATTTCACTATTTTGTTCAGATATTAAAAGCCAGCAGTGTGGTACAATAAATTCTTTCATTGTTTTGCATAAACTGATGGATGCTCTCCATTTCAGACAATTAAACCAGCCACAGGAACACAGCGTGCTTCTTGGCTTGGCAACAGCATTTTGGAAAGCAAATTACACAAATAGTTTTGGCTCAGTGTTTGTGAAATGACTAACAACCTATCTGAAGTTAACTGTATTACTTGTGGAGTAAGGTACTGAAGTATAGGTGGTGCATCAAATCCAGGTCTTTGTTAGTATTTCACTCACATTTAACCACTATCTGTAAATTTATTTATAGTGAGTTTTTAAACTGATCCTCACCACTGAATTCTCATACATATTAAACAATTAGGGTTTCCATCAGGCTACAGCATCTGATCACACTTACCTTAGAGTATGAACCTTAAATGTCAGACAGGATCCTGGCAGTTGCTCAGCATTTAGGAATGGCAATAGTGGATCAATATTGATGCCTGCAGTACGGAAAATGAAGTGCTGTTGAGTGAGAAAAGGTTGATGTACTCAAGGCTCATATCTAAGGAATGTCTGCTTTGGTTGCATTACAAGGTTAATTAGTTGCAATGATGTTGCAGCTACTACTGAAACTCCCAAATCTTCCCCCACATAGCTGCTCAAGGACATTAACCTGTTTTATCAATCTCAAGAATCTAAACATGCTTTATGCCAGGTCTCTGCATGGGACCCTAGGGCTCTGCTCCTTCTCCCACACCTTGCCAAGGGTTTGGCTGTCTGTGCTGAAAGCCAGTGCTGGTAACAGCATGGCCAAACAACTGGGGGACCAGACTGCTATGGAAAGAGCTGTGAGAAGCTTTGAGCAGTCTTGCAGGAGGACTACCCCTGCTCTGCTTGGGAGGCACATCACTCTTAGTCCTCACCTAAGCTATGTTGCAGGTGTACCCATGACTGCCCAAGTACCTCATGGGTCCTGACCTGCTCACTTGTCCTTGGACCTTTCTTGTCATTACAGCCTTGTCTGTTTGGTCTGTTGGTTGAACCTCACTGCTGTCAGTCTCTTGTTAGAAAACTGCAGGACTGCACATCCTGTCAGGGTGGTCACTGCCCCTGCCTGCCTTCCCTCATAGAGCTGCCCACGCTTGCTGCTCCCTGATTATCTCAAAAGCAAGGCTTCCAAAGAATCTTCATCCCTATTTCACCGAAAAGTTCTTGGGTTCAAATGTGTGTCAGGCAGCCTGGAAAAACCCACCGACTATAGCTCACCTGTGCTCCAGAGTTCCAGTGCTGGAAGAGCTGAAAAGCTAAAGAATTCCACCTTTCAGAGCCATGCCTCACTGTTCACTAAACGCAAACATCAAACACCACTCCTGACAGAAGTGAGCCATGTAGAAAGACCACTGTCTTCTTTCAGATATTTAGCAGCTATATCAAGAATAGGAAATTCAGTTTCCTGGGCATCACTGATTCTGACAGCTTCTGGTTCATGGGAAAAAGGAGCCCGAGATTGAATATTAGTTCAATTTATGAGTTTTAAAATCACATACTATCTTCTTGCTTTAGAGAAATGCTGTGTGCCCCTCTGCCTGCGTTAGAATGACATGTTCTTCCTTAATGAATACGGCCACAGCAGGAAAACACCTTTGGCACTACAGACCCATTTCCGGTTAATTCTCTCTGGTTTTTCAAAATCTGCATCACCTACTGGTTATCTAGCAGAGCATGAATTCAGTCATAGCTAAGATGGAGACCACACAAGAGATTTCCCTCCTCTTCACCTTACTCAAATGCCCTATTCACCGTGATTCTCATGCAAGCCCTGAGCAATCCAGTGCACAAATGAAGCAACTGCTGAATGAAGAACCATCCACGAGGCAGACGTTCCTGGACAAAGCCAAGCAGCAGAGTTTACAATGCAGCAGACTCCCTTCTTGGTGAGGGGCACATCACAACTAGTTTTAACATGTGCTGTTCACAAATATTCTTGAGCCAACTCTTATTCACAAATGCTATCTGTGACCTTCAATTTTCCATGATAATAATCCAGAATGGCTGGTATCTATGACTAATGCTTTTATCTCTAATTAGCCCTAATCACAGTCACAGTCCTATCTTTCCAGGCATCTCACTGGTTATGACTACTATATTTAAGCACCACTTAAGGTATATCTGAAATATCCTTCATATGAAATAAACACTGCACTAGGCAGAATCTCAAATCAGAAAAAATACACTTTTTAAGCTGAAGATTAACCATTTCAAACCCAGCTCACTACTATCCAACAGATAAACCAGGTATTCTTTTACTGCTCTTGACAGCCAACAAAATCACTGATGAAAAAAGGATGCCTTGAAACCACAAATACACCTCTAGCTCTCAAACATAATGGGATTTAGGACTACCATGAGGAGCAAACTCCTCTGAATTCCTGTTCTTAAAGTGCCAGTTCTGTCCACCTAATTCCCAACTCTCCCTGTATCAACCAGCATGGTGTCAAGTTTCCACTATCAATCTTTCCAGGTTCAGTATAGCCATGTGTATGAAGCGAACGCATCTGAATTTCACAGAGATAATTTCTACGAGATAACACTATGTTCCAGTGGAAAGATGTTGCACTAATACAAATTTTAACTTGTCATTGCACTTGGTTTTCAAAGGCTTGAATGCTATCAAAAGACAAGACTCAAAAGAGAGGAACGTATCCTGGAGCAACCACAACTGCATTACATTTTCTCAGTGGCTAAAGAGAAGCAGTAATGGTACATCTTGAAATACAGCATGGGGTGAGACTCACACCAGAGTACTGGGTAGTTCTATGTTAAATTGAAGGCATGAGGAGCTTATGGACAATACAGAATTTTGATAGCTACAGGTAAAGAAACAGATACTGAGAGACTCATCCTTTAGTTGAATGCAAGGATAGAGAGGTGATGATTACAATGTATGTTTTAAAGATGAAAACACCAGGTGTAAAAGGCATATTTAAATTAGAGGAAACAATATAACTGAAAAAGGAATTAAAGCAGGTAAAATTAAATCAGGGAGAAGAAAATAAATTCAACCATCTCACTTATTATTCTACCATCTAAGTGAAAAAAAAAAAAAAAGAAAAAGAAAAAAAGCATCAGGCTATGAGGAACATAAGTTATATGGAAAGTAATGTCTAGGAGACCTGACCAGATTAATAACCTCTCTGGTTTATAAAGCAAAAGACTTAAGAACCTCCAAGCCTCTTTAAAAAAAATTTATAGTGATGGGGGGAGTCATTCAATTTTGTTGGATACAAAGTTCACAGTTTCTTGGACTTCGCAAGAAGACAATTTATAAAGCCTTTTGAAAAGCAATAAACAAAGCTCTTTTAGGGCCAAAGGTAAAAATTAATTTCTTTGCTTAAGTAGTGAACTACTTATGTCAATGATGGGTTTGCAAGATAAAAAGCAAGAAATGTTGTATCCTGGTCAGCAACACATGTTCTTTGAGGAATAAAAAAGACACAGAAAATAATAATTTCCTTAATGTAGGTTCTAGTTTAAGTTAACTAACTTTCTGAAGAATAAGAGGCTACTGGCACAGCCTTAACGTGCTTGTTATGTGAATATATTACCACTTGATCTATATTGAACCACGGCTGGCTTACCAAAATGTATTAAACCTGGTCCTAAGGATTCTCAGTAAAGGCAACATTCACAGAATTTAATTTAACACGACTATCCTTCCAAGATTCCCCTTTTACATCCATGTGTGGAGAGAGATTCCCTTAGAGAGTGACTTAGAGGAACCGAAATCGGGCATTCTCAACTGCCCTTATGACACCTCCTCCTGGCTAGTAAGGCAATTCAAGAATATAAAGCCAAAGTTAGTTTTTGAAAAAACGGAATTGTGTGCCATCCTTTAGGAGTAACAACAGAAACATTTGCTGTGCCCTTGTAAAGATAAGTTTTTAGACAAAGTATCTTGACCTTCTAGCTAAGTGGTCGCAAATAAAGATTTCAGAAAGCAAAAAGTCACAGCTCTTAAATTAAATAAGAAACAGGCAGCCTTATTGTATACATAAATTCTTATATAGAAAACTTCCAGGGTTACACAATAACCAGTTGCTGATATTTCTGCACAAATACAGTTCACACTGGAATTTATAATGTACACTGTCCTTTGGTAAATACTTTTACTTTCATAAACTTTTCAATTAACACAGGGTTTAGCAAGTTCTTTGTGTTCATCAATAAATCAAAATAGAAATACATTGGTACTGTGTCCCAATTTGGAAAAGTCCCTTTTCAAATGAAAAATGAGAAAAGATTTTTTTAAAAATAATATAAATCAATGAAACAGTCGTCCTCTTCCACGTTTGCTCTTGAGATGACTAGCAGAACGCCTAAGCGTTTTCCTCTCTTGACGATGTTGTTTCTCAGCTTCCTGCTGTTTCTTTTGCTGTTCTGACTGGAATATTAAAAGAAAAACAGACTCAGGTTCTTGCAAACTTACATATAGATACATATAGGTGACATATCAAGTCAGAATTCCAGGGAAATCTGGAAATGTTACTGTAAATGGTCCCATGCTATCTTGCCTTACACAGTACCTGTTGATTTTGGATACTTTAGGCATTACCATTCCAAGTAATTCAGAGTAAACATTTAAGACAAAGATATCGAATAACAGTAAAACACAGAATGGTAGGGGTTAGAAGGAACCTCTGGAGATCATCTAGTGTTATGTGTCCCCACCCCCTCCCCACCAGTAGGTTCATCTAGAGCAGGTTGCACAGGAACACGTTCAGGTGGGTTTTGAAAGCCTCCTGAGAAGGAGGCTCCACAAACTCTCTGGGCAGCCTGTTATAAGATTCCATCACCCTCACAGTAAAGAAAATTTTCCTTATGTTTTGGTGGAATTTCCTGTGTTCTAGTTCTAGTCAGGTTAAAACTGTAACAAACTGTAAAATTACACTCCAAAATTTATGTTTTAATGCCCTTAAGAAGGTAGCGCACAATTTGAGGCTATTTACTATCTATTTGGTTAACTAGTATTGCCACATTTAATATTTGCATGAATAAACTTTAAAAAGACAGAACAACAATTTGCTGAAACATACAGGTTTTCTAAAAAGTGTTCTTACAAGTTCTTGATATGCGTATGCAATTCTAGAAAGACTTTCCATATTAAAATAATTTAAAATCTCTGTTCCTGTGGCACACTCTCTATTAATGTTTTTCCTCTTCATCAAAAACACACTGAAAGGGTTTCATTTACATATAGAGGTGAAATGGCTCTTACAGCCATAAACTACTATTTTCTTTGGAAGACAAAGGCTTGTCTTCAAACTAAGCATAAACTGGAACTAGCAGACTTGAACTAGTCAAGCTCAGGCAACTGTCTGTGCTATAAAACACTCCAGCAATTTGAGCAATTTCAAGGGCAGCAGAGGATAAGTGCATTAACAGTGTGACACGATTACTGGATACTCAGTTGTAGCCCCACCGCATCTAATTCTGTAATCAGTAGCATTCCTGTATCAGCTCACCTTCCTGGATCTCCCATTAAAGTACCATTTGAACTCGAGCTAAAGATTTGCATGCATAGACAAAATTTTGGCTGAGGTGAGATATGAACCAATTTACCAAATGTAGCAATAAGCCCATACTGGTATCATGCTAATAAAGGCTAGTGGTCTTTAGACATTGCTGAAATTTATTGACTCCTGCTTCCACTGCACACAGGGAAACAAGAAGCTCCCTATGTGAAAATGCAAGTGGTTTTTCTGTCTCCAGACTTTGTCTGCAATGGTCTTGAGAACTCTTACTTAATACAATGTTGACTGCTACTGCTAATATACTGAAATTGAATGACCTTGATTTACGTTTGAAGCTTCGGGGTTTTTTTCCAAAAGTCCTTTATACCTCCCCAGCAGTGTTATGTACTTGGGTATTTCAGAAACCCTGCTATTTTGTTCTATCTTGTTGCTATCATAAAGCATACTGAAATTGAAAAACAGGATGCCACACTGTGGGAACCATACTAAAATCCCTGAAAATTAAACTGTGAAATAAAAATGACAATTTAATTGCTGGATCTGCCAGTGATTGCTGGGCATTTGGGAGGTTGCTAACACATCACAACTGCAGCAGCCAAGTTCAGCCTCAATTCCACTGACTTAGAAGGTCAAGTAATACCAATCCTAAAGCAGCTCAATTCTCTAGCCCACTAAATCTTTCTACTTACTCCTAAGTACACCTGCACTTTAAGGAAAGGGCATCACAAAGCAGAAGCTCATGAGCAGAGTAACACTAAAATCCCTTTTGTCTTGCCAACTTCCTCTCTGCAACCCCTGAAAAGGAGTGTCATAGACACAACATATTGCATAGTGTGACTTCTTCCTAGCTCTCCCTGCTTCATTCTACACAGAGTCTGTTTATTTGAGAGAATATCTGTAGTCTTACTTTGCTATTCTGTTGATAGGAGAAGAAACTCTCCACTGTAGATGCATTATTTTTATTTTAATTAGACTTTCAAAAATCTTTCTAATGCAAAGGAGCATAATGTACGTATTTCAATAAAGCAAAATCAGTTAACAGTCAGAGAAAAACAATCCATGTATGTTAGCAGCAACATAATTTAAAAAACCCTCAAAGATACAGCATGTCTGATGGAATCAAGTAAAAATGGCATTCTGAGTCACTGCTGTTATCTGTCATCTTCCACCTTGCTCCCAAATCTTCACAAAACTGTTAGCAAAAGGTGACAGTTCATTGTTCACCACTAACTGCAAGCAATCTTATTGCTTTGTGCTTTCTAATTTAAAGCTGCTATAAAAAAAAAAAAAAATCTTCTTTTGAAGCCCTGCAAAACCCATTTAATTAGCTACAAGACACTAACATATCAGTTACAGCAGTTCATAAAATCCCCAGAATGTTATGCTACACAGCACTGCCAAGCAATCTGTGACTTACTCCACAGTTAACATATTTTAAATTCCAGCAATACAAGAATCAAAAACAGATGAAAAAGGACAACAGAAATCAGACAATACTCAGGTAAAAAAACGTAAGGTACAAACAGTCCAATAGATTTGGTAATTTAAAATTTTTTTTCAGGCATACCCCATGTGACAATCAAATAACTACTCAGCCATTCTTGTGGTAGCAGTTTTACCTGTGAGAATAATATTTGACCACTGGAAAGGAGAAATATATTATAGCAAAGAGGCTCACCTGAGAAAAAACAATTTTAACTGAAGCACATTTTGTCAGCTTAAGCAATAATTAATAAGGTCTTCAGCTTTTATGTGTGCTTTCCTTAGTTCTAAAGTGATTTTCTAGCAAAACTCCCATTTTACAGCAGTAGCAGATGCACATGTGCATTTCACTCTGCCCACACTATAAAGTAATCATCATCTGCAATCTACAAAATTCCTTAGGATGGGAAATCAAAACCCTTTGGGAAAAGTAGATAAGCAGCAGTCAACCATACACTTCAAATGAAATTTGGGAAGTAGAAAGGACCAGAGCTCATTCTTGTGATCTGTGTTACACAAGTTCAATAACAAAGGTGGTTAGGAGCTCTGTTTTAATCGCCCTGAGATCCAGCAACATTATCAACCACAAGAAGGTCTGTCATGTACAGCATCCTGACTGCATTTGGACCTGCAGACCAAGCTCTGATCAGTCCTAGCACAGAAGTCAGGTAAGGACACAGGCTTCTGATGGTATGTCTGCAAATAAACTATTAAAAGATGGAAGCCAGCATTTTCCACCAGAACATAAGATTTTATGACTGCTGCCTGAGTTATAAGGGGTATAAACACGCAGTGTACTACCGGAGGCTTTCATTCTCTTGGCAAGAAGCAGAAGAGTTGGCAGCTTATAAAGAAATGAAGAGGGACATTTGTTTGACGGTTTTAAAGTTCCTGTTCTTTCATGCAAAAACTAAAGTTACTTGTGTATTATCTTAAAAAATTATATATATAGCTCACCTTCTTTAATTTGAATGTTGCCTGTTTGCTGCCTACTGTGGTATCAGACACATTCAGCGTGCCAAGTTTTTCTTCAAGCTTTAAACGATCTCCAAGAGTTTTCCTGCAGAGAATAATTAACATTATTCCTTACTCTTGCCATCTTTTTACTATGATAAAGGCTGATAATGCAGTCAAAACTAAATTCAATTTCTCTGAAACCCTGAAATGCCAAAACTCTAAAAAACAAACATTCAGTAAACAGAAGACAGACAAGTTCAAATCATTCCCTTCAGTAGAAACACTTTAAAAATTTATGTAAAGTTCATTGCTTTTTTCTGCTATAAAAACAACAGGAATCTATTTGAGAAAGAAACCACACCCTCCTATTGCTATAGTTTTCTATGAAATGTCAGAAAAAGTCAGAAGTATCCAGCTGCAGTAATGGATATATACACCAATAAAAACCCCTATATATATAAAGCTAGGTATATACAATTTTCTTGAAATCGTACAATTTCTGAATTGGAAACACTTTTGAGGGAAGGAAATAATCTCAACTATGCATCAGAATGAATTATCAAATAAATCACTTCACTGATAAATTACTTAGTCCAAATACAAATTACTGTTCACAACAGTCTAATACAGACAGTTTTCTAAATAAAAGAACAGTGTGAACAAGTGAATGTCTTAAGACCAGCCCTGACCCCAGAGAGGAGCTCCACATGAGTACATGCCTTCAAGCACATGGTACTCATCAGTTCCTGTAAGCAAGCTGGTAGAGAGCCTCTGAACTCTAGCATTTCTATGGACAAGGAGATATCTTGTGGCTGACAAACTGATATTGCTTCCAGCTCTCCTTCACTGGAAGTTAAAGCCCCTACAAAGGTAAGACACAAACGTGCCCCAGTTGCTCCAGGTTGCGAGCATCCTGGTCTAGTGTCACCCTTGCTGACTTCAGTTAAGTTGGGTTGCAAAGTGGAACAGCCGAGGAGTAGAAATACACCTCGTTCCCATCCAGCCTCCAGCACAAGGGTGAGGCAGGGATGTAGGGATGGGTGCTGGCTTCCGCCAGCCTCCCTAAAGACACCTGTGAGTCCAAACATGGCTTGTCCTTCTTCTATAACATGGGTCCTACAAGCAGGTAGTGCCACCTGAGAATATGACATACAATCAAACTCACTCTGCCAGGCACTTAGAAAATATTTGCCTAACTGTAAACGGAAGCAGTTTCTGCAATTTGAGATGCAGCTTATTAGTGCCTTATTTGAAGTCTCTGAAGAGGGCTACGAGACATTTTTGTACAAGTTTTGAAGTGGGAAAGAAGTCATCATAAAAATACAGAACTATTAGCAGCCACCACCAAAGTCAATGGCATTTACTATGGGTGAAGGGCTCATGGATTGTGGCCTATGCATGAAGACTCTGAAGTCCACTGAATTTTAGTTAATGAGCCATTTTATGTAACAAAGACTTTTCAGATTAACAATGAAAAATTACTGTCAACAATTACTCTATTTCTCATGACTAGGTACTTTGATTGTATTTTTTTTCTGTAGTATATTTTTCATTGAGTACATGTAAAAACTTGTTCCATTTGTGCGAATTGGGAAGACAAGCTAAGCCTTAGAGCTAACTATGGCAGCAGATCAGTCACCGACTTTGTGGTGGGATTTCCACATTCAAGTGAAGTCCCATTTTTCTCCCCTTTGAAAGTGAACTGGAGAAATATGGCTACTACCCAGCAATTATTTAGCATGACTGCCTACATACCGCTTCAGTCAGGAGAAAAATTAAAATGAGGAGATGGTAGCAAAATGCTGTGGGGTTGCATTTTACTGAACAATTGCAGGTATGGCTAC
The DNA here is from genome assembly GCA_013401335.1 of Brachypteracias leptosomus. Taxonomy (NCBI): domain Eukaryota; kingdom Metazoa; phylum Chordata; class Aves; order Coraciiformes; family Brachypteraciidae; genus Brachypteracias; species Brachypteracias leptosomus. The sequence goes on from VYZX01006539.1 coordinate 373,525, forward strand.
ATTTATCTGAAAATGTGCAGACCTCAACTGACAGTGAACTGCACATACCGATACATAAACACAACTGGGTGGTTGGGTTGGGTTTTTTTAAAATAATCTTCAACAAATTGATTCAAGGAATACATTAACAGTGTTATTAAAAGCAACTTCCCCTACAGTAAAAACAAAAAAACAAAAAAATTGCTCAGGCACTTCTTTTTTCCTCATTATAAAGAGAATAGCTTTTCAGGACTTTTCCTGCTGTTGTACTTTAGCAATACCTAGGAATGTCAACTATGCTTTTGTTGACTTTCTTGGCCACCTCTGAAGGCATATATATTGGCTATCATATTCTATAAAGTATGACTACTTTAGTTTTTAGTTTTGACATGCTGTAACTTCAATAACAAACCTTTTAACATCAAGAAAATCAAAAGAGAGCTCTTAGGACACTGATAAAAACCCCTTCCTTTTATGGATTTCTTTTAAGTTACTATGTAATGAACTTATGCAGTATGTAAAGCAAAGCTTTGCAGGTTTTCATGAGTAAGCATAAGAGCGCAAAAGGGGGAAATTAAACGTAGATGGATTTGAGACAATGCATATTTTACAACCATGAGTAAATTTTGCAGCTTTTCTGTGCAAAGAAACGTGTAGACTGTTGGTCTATGAAGAAATTTATAGTACGCACCACTGCTTTAGAAGTTGGGCTTGGAGCCGTGCTGAGTCAGGAACATGTCAAAAGAAACACCCAGTTTTATATAAGTCATAAACCGTTTCCTCAGGTAGAACATTATATGATTAGAGAAAAAAAGAACACTTAGCCATTAAATGCATAGTGAAGGTATTAAGGTACTTAATTATACTGGTCACAGACCATCATTCCATAACTTGGATAAATCAAATCAAAGACAAACCTGCCAGCCTCACCAGATTGTACATGTCACTACAGTCTTTCCAATTTTCAGTACATGACTTGAATTAATTATTTTTATGCTGACTACTTATCACTGAATAAGGCCAGTAGAAAACATATTTAAGTATTTTCTTCTAAAATTCTAATATGTAGAAATGCTTATTAACCAAACAAGTTAGCTCACAAGACGAAGTCATTATGATTACAGAATGGTATCAGCTATGCATTATAAGAAAAAGATACCAGATGTTAAATTTTTAAATTTCTTGTAAGAATTTGAGAAATATCAAACTCCTTACTAAGAACAATGCTTGGATGAGCACAAATGAGATCACTGAGCATAGAGCTAACCGCTCAGACAAAAAAAACATGGAAGGACAATTCAATGACACCAACTCAGAAAAATATAAAGGACGTAATGCTGTCATATTTTTTTGATCATTCTATTCTATCCTTAATTTTCTCTATTTTTAAACATTTTACATTTACATACCATTTGTGTACCTAGCACAGAGGGTATCTAACTTAAGCCACCCTATTTATGCATCACACCTTGCAAAATATTCTGCAAAGAATTAGAAGTGAATCTCAAGACAGATTCTCCTTTTCCCTAAAAGCAGTCTTTTAAGAGTCTTTCCACAGTCTACATCATCATTGATATTCCCTCATCCACTAGAAAGGTCTGCAGTATTTGCTTTACTTTACTTTTTTCCCAAGCTGAAGCAATGATTTTTCTCCCCCTCTATACCAGATGAAAGAATTTACTCTGTTCTGTGTCACGCTGTACTGTCTTGGCTTATTTACTTAACTTCCAGTACCCTTGTTCACATTAAAGCCTTCCATGTTTTGAACATAATGAAATCTTAGTACTTCAAATTGAGCGTCCTTGAGAATTTCCTTTAGAGGTCAGCAGCTGAATTTGTGTAAAAGAACAGTATGTGAGTAGGCAACAGTCATACTACCTTTTAGGGAAGTATTTCAATGGCAATGAGAAGATAGTGCTGCTTGACCAGTGTTTCAGGTTCACTTGCTAACATAACTACAAATCTAAGTACAGCGTAAAAAAATATCCTTAACCTAAAACACTCTGCTGGAGTGTCCAGAGTGGATTTTCTCCTGATAAAGACGACAAGCTGACAAAAGTAAAAAGTTTTTTCATCTTCTGGAAGAAAAATAATCAGAAGAAAGTTGATGGAGAAACCTAAGAAAGTCAGAGTCCAAGATGAGAGGGTATATTCAATGTAAAGAAGAAAAATTCCTGTGTGAAAAAGCTGATAAAGAAAAACCCAACCAGCTAAGGAAAAAATGCACAACTGTTGTAAATCCCGAGTTATAAAAACTACTACTTCTACTTAAAGAGGTCTTACAGGTACAACATAGAAATCATAGACTACACTAGAATGTCATAGAAACACTGTCGCAGTAATCCTTAAAGACCTTTTTACATGATAATTCCAGTTAAAAAACGTGCACATTTAAGGGCAGGCTGAATTTTTATCAGAAGTTTCTTTACGTATCTCCAGAAAACTTCCATCTCGAAACAAGGAGGTTGCAGAGTCAAGTAATTCGTGACGAAGAAACAGCCCCATTATATCTATTATTCACTTCCTTTTCTTTGAGTGCATCATTTCATTCTAACTAAAACCATAATGGTTATTACGAGATCCATCTAGCCCAGCAACTTGTTTCCAACATTAGTCAAAATTCTGCTCTGCATCAAGTGTGGTGCAAGAACTCTGAAGCTATTGTCTTCAAGGTTTTAATATTAGTGTCTGCACTAATAAAAGGCTATTAAATCTCATCTTCTGAAAGGCTCAACTCACCTCTTGAAAAAGACTATTGATGAGATTTGCATGCATTAAGCACCTCAAAGCCAAGTCCTTTAGTTTGACGTGCTCTTTATACAGTACTCAATTATTTCAGTTTATCTCCAATTTAAGAAAATCCAAATTAAAAAAAAACAACCCTAACCCAACAAAAGAAAACAAGTCTGGTTTTTTGTATTGCAAAAAGAAAAACTGAAATAGTAAGATCTGGCAATATAAGGACAGCATAGCTTTTTTTTTGAAAGCTTCTGGATGCCATAAAAATACTCAGACAAAACAATTTTTCTTTCACTACCTTGATTCTATCCCCAAAATAGTGACTAGTATTCTACCTCCTTTCAGAGGGTCAGATGAAAAACACCCAGACTGTCAACCTCATACAGATACTGGTGGAGAAACACAACCAGTCTCGCAGTATCAGCGCTGTTTTTTGGGAGAGCAGCAGTTCAACTACATTGAGTAATGGATCCTCAAGTCTCAGAATACTCACCTCTAATGTGTTGTCTCTCTGCTATAATTTAAACATTGTATTTCTTTAACTGCAAAACAATGCTTTCAACAGCTATGTCGCTTGAAGTTATATCCCTGAGTTGCCAGATGTGGCTTTACTAGGAACTGCTTCCAAGCCAAAATATCACTGGCCTGCACGGTAAAGAAATACTTGAGAACAGTCCACCCCCAGCTATTAAAATAGGAACATTAGTCTTACTTCATTAATTTTTGGTTTTTGGCAGAGTCTTTGAAGCTTCTGAATTCCTCTCCTTCTTTAATCTCAAAAAACTGAGGTTTCAGTAATGTTTGCTGATCCTCCTTGAACCTTTCCCGCTGCTTTACTTTTTCCTCTTGGCGTAGAAGTTTGCGCTGTTTCCTGACCTCTTCAACCCAGCCTTTTTCATCATCTGAACTCTCAGAACTTTCTGCATCACTTGCTTTTCCTTCTGGTTCTTCCTCCTCTTCCTGCAGACAAAAATAGTATAAAATAAGAAATCATCAACTAATTTTCTTTTCAGACCATTCCTGCAATTAGAGTACGTGACAGCTTTAACATAGATACAGTGGAAAGAACAAAAATTTGAACAAAAGCAATAACAGCAAATGAAGCAGAAGATACATTATAAAATTGTTTCAACCTACACTTTTTACATTTTTCAAACTTATAGTCACATAGACATAATATTGTTCACATCTAAAAAAACAGGATAACATTATAAATTACACTTAATTACTGTAGCTGATCAGCCATTGTATTGCCTCCATCTTTCCTTCTTTCTAGGGTGAAACATCTGAATGCTTGAAGCAAAGGAAAAAAAACATGGGATTTTTCCTACTCCAAATGGAAAATATTTTACCTGTTCTTGTGCGTCCAGTTCCTCTAACATCTTCAGTTTCCTCTTTCTTTTCTCACTTATTTTAGAAACAAGTGGGTTAAGCAGCCTAAATTCTTCACTCTGCTCATCCACCTGGAAATCTGGATTCTCAAACATGACCTTAAAACGATCATCTTTGAGAAGGCTAGGAAGATTCTGGAAAAGAAGCAAAGCATGAGTGAGTTACAGAATTCTGAAAGACACTGGTAAAGTAGGCAACACCTTTTTAATTAAACAAAACTCAAAACCTGAATATGAAATGCCAGTTGCTTTATCCTTCCAGGTTGTATAAAAAAAAAAATAAATCAAGATTTATGCTTATTATATTTTATTACTTCCACAAAGATCAAATAAATATCATTCCTAAGCTACCTGTAAACAAGACAAGTTTGGGGTTTTTTTATGTATGCTACAGACACTTTAAATACACTATTACTAAAATTTTTGAATTAATGTTTCTCAAACATTCAGCCAGCTAGTCTGGAGACATGTTGATATCTATTGACTAATCAGCAGTACCTCCAAGGCAAAGACTCTGTCTGACGGGGATGGTTCTTCAACATGTACAACAAATTATCAGGGTAAACATGTCTGTATGCAATGCTACTACTGTTTTTCTGCAAATATGTAATACTGTTTCTGTGTATCTTATAACACTATTTTCACTGTCCTCACATACAGAATGGAAAAGGCACTTTCATTCATGCCAAAGTAAAATGAACTCAACGTAAATTATGCTAAATTATGTTGAATTAGGCACAGTTCCAGCTACAATTTCAGCTTACATATGTTGTCAACATTTAAAAATCATTGAATACATAGATTTTTACTATAAAAGGATGATCTTTCCACACTGCCAAACTTATACCAGCACATTCACCCCAACCCAGCATGAAATTTGTATTATTACCTAAGAAGTGGGAAAAAAAAAAAGATATACAGAAACCAGCAAGTGTCAATTTTAAACACAGAAACCGTTGCAAATATGTGACTTGCAGTCACACTGCCAAAAATTAAATCCCAAAGTCTAAAATAAATTATCTTCATAAAATGAAGACTGTAATGCCATTTTAGGGGAAAAAAAAAAAGGGAACATGCATTTTTATTTGTACTTTTTTTATTCCACTTAATAACACAACCTCTATGTACTGCTAGACAATTCAACCCCCATTGAATTCATATTTCCATCATAACACTGGCTTAGACAGTCTGCACTTAAGGTTTTACCACCACTTTTTCAGTAGTTCTTTCTCCTTACTAACTGTAACACACAGGATTTCATTAGATGCCACCTAAAGCTAACACCCACCTTTCATAAATGCTACATTCCTGCGAGAATGAACACCTATGAAGGGCTACATACAGAAAGCCTTCCTCATCTAGATATTAAACATTAACTCAGTTTTTTCCTTTAGACTTCACTTGGGATAAAAATGGATTACTTTAAGTATCAGGAAGAATTCCTGTTGCATAAGAACAAAACATTTTGGCTATTTTATAAAATGCAGTAAGCAGCATACACACAGAAAGGCAATTGTATCTTCACTTTTACAGGTAAAATCTATCTCATTATGATCACCACCAAAATTCCAGCAAATGCAATCAACAGGTCTTTTTCAAACAACTTTGGTATTGACTCTGCATTTAGCTAGCTTGTGGAGTCCTACGAAGCCTGTATCATCTTTACAGTGAGTATTTCATTATTTCAAGCTTTAAGTTACTACCTGGCCTTTTTGGTGCTGCTACTGCAGTGAAGTCCACCTTAAAGTCACCTACTAGCATAAGTTATTTATGAGAAACAGAAACAATGGAATTTAGAATCTGTTTGGCCAGATAACAAAAAAAAAAAACACCAACAAAATGAAAAACAACAAACCCTTCAACAATAACAGCAAAATCAATACTGTAAGCATTACTATTTTTGTGCTCCCAGTTAGAGAATTCTCCGGAGGAAAAACTCACCTTCTGTTTCCTTTTTCTAATAAATTGTTGCTCTTCACCTTCTTCTTCAATCAGTTTGAGTGCAAGCTCTTTATTGACTTTTGGAAGTTTCTAAAGAGAGGAAAGCAATTAATCAGTAAATTACTCTTTTACACATGCAAAAACCCACAGGCTTTAGATTCCTAAGTGTGGTGAAGAGATAATTCTTACTCGTTCTTTTAACTCCTGCTGAAAAGCTCCTTTACTGGTTCCAAATATTTCTAGGTACTAGTAAAGCAACAGCACTTGAAGAAAATTTAAGCAGAATTTCTGTATCATTTTTTCCTTGTAATGCCTCAACTTTAGCTCTTTAAAAGCAATTACTTCTCCTTGTATGCTGAGCAAATTCAATCTAGAAAGCTGCCAGTTATAAACACAATACTATTTTTATATATCTCTTTCCAGAATATTATGTTTTAATGGCTTAAGTCATTCAGTTTAATGACAGAAGTAGAAACTGTAAGCTTTACCAGTGGGTTATCTGCTTAAGTGACAAATGTGGTGAGAGCTGCTCTTATACAGCTTGGTATCAAACTTTCTCATCTGTGGGAATCACACACATGGGAACGTTATGGTTCCATTCAAAGAGTTCTATAAATTACTTTGTATCTCTGATGATAAACAGAATCAAATCTTAGGTCATTACATCTCTGAGATACACTTAAGAATATACTACTCCTTATGAATAGTTTTCCCAGACGTATACTCGTTTACAGGATTCACCTTTAGTTGAACTCTCTGAGCACGTGTTTCTTCTATCTTCTGCCTTATTTTCTCTCTTCTGTATTCTTCATAGGCAAAGGGGTTGGCCATCATTTTTGCCTTTGAACAAGCAGGAGAAAATAAAAAGAAAATACCACTAATACAAGACACAGTCTGTTATCTGGACAAAAAAACCAAACCAACCAAACAACTACAAACCAAAAATCACAAAACACAAAAAACACCCCAACAAAAACTCAACGCATGTTTTATTGTTAAGAGTAAAAATTGACAGGATCTGTCTTATTTACCTTATGATAAAGTCTAATGTCCATGAAAAAGCCATGCATATATGCTCTGAGCAATGATGATCCAATGAGATGAGCAAGGCCTGGGAAAAAAAATTACAGAGGATTTCAAAGAGCTTTCATATATAAAGAACTCCTATTCCAAGCTAGCCACTTCACTTACCCAATTCAAGACAAATGCTGCCAATGCAACACATCTATCTAACACTCATATCCATTACATCAAGACTAAGTAAAACCACAAAAAAAATCAGTTTGGTCAGCAAATAATTTGAGCTGCTTCAGAGCAACAAAATCCATTTTTCTTGTCATAATACGTGTTCCTGTACACTTCTAAAAAAAGCCCATATGCACTACACTCCATAAAAGTTTACAAAGAAAAACTAGAGAGGATATTTTCTTGGAAGTCCAGAGATGTTTGACAACCACTTTTTTTAGTGTGGTATAGAGATGTTTTTAATTAAAGAGTTTTGCCTCGGGTCACTATCTTTGAAGAATCAACATGTTGAAAAAAATACTGTATTGCCTCATGTCATAAAACTGTCACTCTAGGCCCTAACCTAAGTAAGCATGAAAATAGAGAGAAAGAGTTCTCTGATTTTTCCTTCCATATATTTTCACAGAATTCCAAAACGGAAAAATTTTTTATTAGCAAAATATCCTCTACAGACCCCAAATTAAGAATTAACAAACTACTTCTAGAACTAAATGGCCAAAAAAGGTGAGAAACCACTGTGGATCTCAGAAAGCAAAGTTGTCACCAAACATTTTTTTAAGTGCTTCCAGGAAACAAACTTCCTGCATATTCCAAAATTAGAGTAATCCTGCTAATGGCAAATAATAGAAAGAAACCCTGATACTTGAAATACAAAATATCCCTAAGCTGGTTGAAAGCTTGCATTTATGGGGAAATGAATTTGACTAAGTTATAGTGAGATGAAAGCAGAACGAGTACTCCTAGTCAAGTCTCTGTGTAGGTACTACACTGCCTCATTCCCTTACAATTGGGATAGGGGTCTGTGAGCTGCATGCAGACCATCTACTGTAGAATTTTGGCACTGAAGATGCAGGTGCTTTGGATGACCTCCTCCTTGTATGGCCTCCTGCCAGGCCAAACCAAACTCCCATATTCAGAGGTAAATCAATTAAACTGGAGCAAAACATGTAACAGACAGAAAAAGGACTAACTACCTTGGGGGATGCATGCTTACTTTCTCTGCTATATAATTTTCTGCATTCCAATTCCCTGAAACTCTGTTTCTATTGGCCCTAGAATGATTTATATTTTCTGGAAACTGCTGCATTCGAATAGGTTAGCCTAGTGAATTCCAACATAATATTTGAGCACTTCAAAAATATTTTGCAAACTAAATCAACTTCTCTTTCTATGCCTTCCATTTAGTGTCTGGAAACACACACAACAGGTTCCTAGACAAATCAACAAATATCAATCACCTTCTTGGGATAAAAATTTGAGAAACAAATACCTAGTATTGCACTGGTTGGGAACCAAAGAACATAAAGTCATCAGTCTGGTATAACCAAGAAGACTGGAAGGAAACTACTGACAGTGAATTTCTAACAGTCCTCACATGTCACATTAGAAATACAAAACTTGTATGTGTGAATGATCAAAAACTGAGCAAAGCAGCCAGCTAAAGAGAATATATTCAACTGCTTTACCTAAATTTTCAAGGTCTTTTCTGGTAACAAATTTGTAATCATCATAAACTGTGCTCTCTGGATTCTCTTCCAGTTCTTCAGTCAAGTTGTCCAAGAAGGAACACCATTTTGGGGCAGGTCCCAAAACCTGTAAATTATATATAAAGTTTCAATATTGTATATTCTTACAGAAAACCCCCCCATAGTTAGGCTCTCAGCTACTGTGCTGATGTGGAACAACGAATGAATCCCACTAAAACCAAACACACCTTAAGTATAACAGCAGTTAGAGAGCACAAACATATTGCTGGCATTACCAATAAGGAGTACTATAGATTACGTAAGCATTATTTTAACTTAGGTCATTTATTTCAGAACCAACAATCCAGAGGTTTCAAGTTTAACTGTTTCAAATGGTCCCCATCTGATTAATTAATTAAAAGCTCAGAGCCAAGTACTATAGATAAAATGACAAACTAATGGCACCAGATAACAACTGATCCGTAAAGCACTGCTGGGTCTTGAGCTCATTAGGTTTACTACCCAGTCATGTCAAACCCTATTCTGCCCTATTTATTTTAATTAAAACACCACAGGTGTATTTCTTGTATTTTTATTCAACGATAAAGCCAGATTGTATCAACAGATAATGGGAAACATTAAAAAACTTGCATATTTCCACCATGAGGCAGAGTATTTATTTGAACAGTACTGTGTTGCACTATCAATATACTTTTCCATATAAGCTTTCTCCAGTTTTCCAAGTTAACAATTATCTCCCTTCACTTCTCCCTCCCACTGTTCTGATTGAAATTCCTCTCTATCCTGATGCATGCAGCCATACTCAACTGTTCCAGGGCTATTATTTTAGTAGGTGAGTTAGCTGAATGGAAAAATCCAGCACTGCATTTTTCTCTCTAGAGCAAATCAGCTGACATTTTAGAACATAAAGTAGTCCATTAACTCCTAGAGTAGGACTTCTGATTTGTTTGCTAAAAAATTCACATTAAAAACTCCACAGTTAATATGACCATAGGAATGGTTGTGATTCAACAACAACTTTTTAAGATCCTGTTCCATTATGGAGATAAGTAGACGTGTTTATATATGTATCTCTATATATGGTTTGTTTTAACATGGTAGTGTAGTAACAGTATAAGATAATGCTGTTCATTTATAAAGAAATGTGTTGCTATCCATTCAAAAGTCTTTTAAGATAACTATACACAAAAAAAGTAAAATTGTAGTCTAAACCATAATATTCTAGACTGCAACACTCCAGACAATAATATTGTATGCTAGACCACTACTATCTCTCTCTCAAGTATGATTTATCTTCATCACATTTCAGCTCTAGCTGAAATTTTTTACAGTGTTGCGTATTTTATTCCTACTAGTAAGAGTTTCCAAGGAAAGACCTAAGATGTCACTAACAGGACCTACTCAATGAATTAACCAAATTCCCATGTTTGCTCCAGTAATACTCAGCTTAAGTACTATATAACATGCAGATTGATTTCTTGCCAACATTGAAGAAGCTTTTGTCTCCATCTATATTTTAAAATTTTTCAGGTACTTCCCCCAGATCTACTTATTCAAACTGAAATGCCAAACTTTTATATTAATAAGAAAGCAGTTTAAATATATTAAATTTACCACTGGGTTTCATACCATTCAAGAAATCAGTTACTGTGCTTCATTACCAGACCATTAAACTATGACTGGAGTGCAGGAATCTTCTCTAAAGTTTACCTACAGTTTTGTTTTGGATGAAACCATTTGTCTTCCTTATGAAAAGCAAGTTGCTTACTAACTAAACAAAACTTCTCTTGTAATAAAATGTAAGTACAAATTTCTCTGTTGAAGTTTTTTAGAAATGAGATGAGAGAATCCTTGACTCATGTCCGCTCCCATTAACTAAGAAGTTCCCCTTCATTTCATCTTGCTTCATTCCATCTTACACATCATGTAACCATCTCTATCACTTCAATAAAACCTTTTCATCACTTCCATGTCTATAACACTATCTGCTCAAGCCTTACAAAGCACACATTACTCATTAGAACTCAGGCCACTCCAACCAGCTAAGGTAATCCCCCAGTGGGATCTTGACTGGTGTAAATCTTCGAACAAGTAATTAAAGCATATGTCTCATAAATAAGGGGAAACAGTTTATCTGCTCTTCTGCTGCAGCTCCACTCAGCATTCCAAGTATCCCTGTACTCAGAACCTAATATTGAGAGCAAAGCTTTTTGTGGCGTGAAATCTGCGCCATGAAATAAAGCGAAAAGACCCAATTATTCATTATAATCTGTGTAGCAAGTTGGAACATCAGATCATAGAAAACAAGGAGGGGGAAATGAGATAATTAACGGAAAAAAGCAGTGGCAGAATACCAGGAAAAAATAGAAAGTCCAACCATTATTCAAATTTTACATGTAAGCTGACAAAAAGGAAAACCCTACAGAGATGTCTGTGTATGTTTTATTGCCCTATTTCCCTCTCTCTCACCCTGCTGAAACCACTTGCCCACCTATTCTAGGACATCTGAAGAGCTTTGCTTTGTATGTTAAAACGGAATTTTTTTAAAGCTTAGGAAGAAATCTTAAAATGGAAAAGACAAACAATACCAGTCACAATAGCAAAAACATAAACAAGAAATGTCCTTCTCTCGCAGTAGTAATTCTTCACAGAATTTATTTGCTACTGAATTTTAACTGCAGATTTTAATGCTCCTCTGTCATTCACTGTCAGTCAAGAGAAATCCCAGGATGATGCTGAGAACACTCTGAAATGGCAGACTCTGCCATTCCTGGGCTCAAGTACAAATGGAGCAGTTCAGAAGGCTGGCTTGCGGTGGGCCACCAAGGATGAGGCGGATAGGTGACCAGATGTCTGTCCTTCCCGGGTCACAGGTTTCCATACAGTGGGCACACAGGGGACCCCCTCAGGGCTCCTGCCACCCAGTACTGGCACCATCTCAGCCTGATGTGTGCTCCCCATCAAAACAGCAAAACACCCACAAAGCTGGGGGGTTTGGGTAGACTGACTGAGCTTGTCAATTTAGATTGGGAACATACAATTCTACCATATCCAAGGGAGAGAAATGCACTGGAATTCAGAGCTGGAATAGTGTTACTGAGGCAGGTAATATCATGCAACTGAATTTTCATATCTCATTTTTACATATTTTTTAATATATATATATCATATACCAAATAGTTTTCTATGCATGTTTTAAAGAAGTTGCATACAGCAAATGGGAAAATCATTTTTAAATGAGTGCACATCTACACTCATATTTTATTCAAATATTTCTTAGAATAGGAAAACCAGATCTCATAACCAACAGTGACAGAAACAATATTTTTGCTATATTCATTATTACTCTATCTTCAGGAGGATAACCACTCCTTGAGACAATTCCTGCTAATTGCTGGTGAAAGTCAAGAGGGTCGTTGTTGAAAATATTTCTGCCTATCAACAGAGGATCCTCATCTACAGGCTGGGCCCTGCTGGCAGCAAGCTGGGTGGGCTGCTCCCTGCTCTCCTCCCCTCCCTGCACCCTTCTCCTTAATTGACTGGAAATCCCACCCATGAGGTGACCAGAACACAGCTGACAGACCAGAGTGGTGCAAGACAGAGTATGTGCCGGGTCACACTGGGGCAGGAGCTAAGGAATAGCCACAAAGTGTGGCCCTCTCCTCCCCGTGGGTGAGCCACGCAGACAGGCTTGGCCTAGGGGGCTTCCTGCTGCAACACAGCTCATACAGCTCCTACAGCCACCTCACCTCACCCCCGCCCTTCCTGTCTTATACCAAGTCACAAGGAGTAAAGACATGGACTTCATAATTATTAGCATCATACCATCTAACGACAGATTTTTGTTAGTACACATCGGAATGTCTTTTTTATTTTTTTTTTAATCTTTAGACACAGAAAACCCAAAATATGGTGGGTAATCTAGCATGCAACTGAGGGGAGGCAAGTGCGAGGCCAAACCGTTCAAGTAAAGGAAGAGAAAAAAAGCTGACAAAAATATATTTTTAAATTGTAAAATAACTTCAAAAAACATAGTTTTTTCTATTCTGTTTTACAAGACGTTTAACTTAACAGCCTTGTAGCACCACAAATCTTACATGGTACAGCTCTGCAATGCCCTGCACTTATGGCCATGCTAATTCCTGAGCACTTCTGTAGAAAATATCATCCTGTCATCGGTCTGTAATTCCCCTGAAATCAATGAGCTCTAGTACAGAGTAGTTATTATTCCCAATTCACAACGGATGTTCCTTAAAATGCCGTTTAACAACTTGACAGCCAGCTCTGCAGAGCCCTTTTATTACACATGCTCAACAACTTAAGAAAAAAGCCCTGGATGTGTAGAAGATTCCAGAGTCAGATGTCATGAGATTTAAATCAAACAACTTTGAATGCATATACAGACCAGTACTGTTAAGTATCTGTTTGAAGGTTTCAGGGAACTGAACAGTTGCTCTTTTCTTCTCAGGGAGTCAAAATAGGCTCCAAAATCCATTTTTCGGGATGTTAAATAGTAAGTCCCTGGAAGATTTCATACAAGGCAGTGATAAACTCTTCAGCTGTAAGATGTCAAAATATATTAAGACTCAAACAGCAGAAACTCCTCCCAGCTCTCACTGATGTCTTTTAGCAATCAAAAATATGCAAAATGTTCACAGACAGCATAAATCAGATTGAAAATAATTAATTAGAATTTGCAAAGTTTACAATGCCTGAATTCCTTCTAGAAGACTAACTCAATGTTTGTGGACATCATACAACAAAACACCTCCGAGGCTTTGGAAAGCAGAAGTGTTAGCTGCCATGCCTGTACAGGACAATAATAAGCAGTTTCACACAAACTTCAGTTTCACAAAAATTAACACTGTAATGTCGTATCCTGCCATACCATAGTAATACAGTTAATTAAGTCTGAAAATGCATCATGTCACTGCTCTTTCGTAACATATTTTGGAAGTAAAATCTTCTTTCAAAAAACTGTTTGCTGTGGTACCTTCTATGGATTTGAAGTTAGATCTTTAACAGGCAGCAAAAATTTACTAGTTAAATCATTCACTACCGTACTACTTGAATAATGGCAATTACAATGAAAATGGCTTATTTTTAAGGCTTTGACATTGCTCTGGGTACAGCGTATTGTGCAAAATTACTAAGATGAGAATTTTAATAATTATAAGGCAAGATAGGAACTGGTTAACAAGAAGCAGTTTATGCTGAAAGGGGTGTTGCTGTACAGTTAAGTAGGTCACAAGTAAAACTCCAAGGACTACCCTATTAAATATTTAGTGTAGCAAAATGTCAATAAAATCTGCTTATGACAAACTGTCACACAAGAATGGCCAAAATATCTCTGGGAAAAAAGCTACCTTGAAAACTAAGATGCTGGAACCTGGATGAAATGTACCGCAAATCACTATCAGCTGTAATGAGCGCATGTAATGGATCCAGGGTAATGGGGGCACTGAGTGCGACCAGCAGGTTGAGGGAGGTTCTCCTCCCCCCACTCTACTCTGACCTAGTGAGGCAACACCTGGAATGCCATGTCCAGTTTTGGGTTCCCCAGTTCAAGGGAAGCAGGGAACTACTGGAGAGAGTCCAACGGAGGGCTACAAAGATGATGTGGGGACTGCAACATTTCTCTCATGATGAACAGCTTCTTATGAAAAGGCTGAGAGCCCTGGGGCTGTTTAGGCTGGAGAAGAGAAGGCTGAGAGGGGATCTTATCAATGCTTATAAACATCTAAAGGGTGGGTGTCAACAGGATGGAGCCAGTGTCTTTTCAGTTGTGCCCAGTGTTAAGATAAGGGGCAACAGGCACAGCCTAGAACACAGGAAGTTACACCTCAATACAAGGAAAAATTTATATACTGCGTGGGTGACGGAGCACTGGAACAGGCTGCTCAGAGAGGTTGTGGAGTCTCCTTCTCTGAAGGCTTTCAAAACCCATCTGGATGCATTCCTGTGCAACCTGATCTAGGTGAACTTGCTTTGGCAGGGGTTTGGACTAGAGGGACAGAGGTCCCTTCCAACCCCTACTATTCTGTGATTCTGTAAAGAACACAATAGGAAAAAAAAAAGATACCAAATGATCACTGGACAATAAAATAAGGCCACTGTATTAGTATAGGATAGGCATAATGACTCAGTGGAGACATCTTGTACATCTCTAGGCAGCAATGTTCAGGATACATGAATGCAAACTGTAGCAAGCACAGTGAAAGGCTTCTAGGATGATTTCTAACACAGCCACGCTTGCACAAGAATATATACATGCAAAGTTATCACAGGGAGATTGTAAATTGGAAAAATTAGTGAGGCATCAGAGGAATAGACTCTTGAACAGTCTTTTGATGGAGGAAATGAGGAAGAAACAAACAACTAATTTTCATTTGAAATCTGATAGATTCATGGAAAAGATGATACAGTCTGACTGCCTGTGATGAAATGAGACTAGACTCCATGATTCAATGAAGCTCCTTCATTCGTCCATCTCACTTTAAAATACCCCAAACTTAAAGCACTTTAACAAAGGGCTATTCTTTTTTAGATTATAATTTCTTTAAATTTAGTATATTTTACACATATGATGGAATGACCTCATGTACACATTTAGCTGTAAGAGACAAAAATAATTTTTTTGAGGAGAAAGAATAATAAGAATATCTTGATTTTGTTGTGTTGGGTATTTTTAATAAAATGGCACAATAAAGTATTTTAAACTTAACAGGACACTTGCTGGAAAAAGCAAATGCACATCTCTGCATGCATATTCTCAGTTTCAATCACATCATGTAACAGGAGAAGGATATTACAGAAGGTTTAATGAGGGAGGAGGAAAAAAATAGGCGATCCCTAGGGTGTGGGCAGTGATTGAAATACACAATTGCATCTTAAATATAATTAGCTCCCTAATTACATAGCCAAGTTTAATTAATGCAATTACATGAGTAATTAATTACTATTCATTTCTAAGAGTACTGTTTTCAATGTTTTGTTCTCTAATTTTAAGAATTAGATCTCAATATGTAAAGTTTCCACCTATATGCATTGAAAAGGCAAGAGAAGAAAGAAAACCTCATTGTACCTTGTTTAACAGGCAAGATTACATCAACTGCAATTGATAACTCAAAAAATCAGATGGATTACTTCTAGCTTGCAGACACGAAAAACTGCGGCTCTCCATTCTTGCTTCCATGCTTTTGGGTTTCAGCCATACTCAGCCCAAGAGCTTCACAGAGCCCAGGAGATGAGCTTGTGCTAGAAGGGAGTGTTGGGATCACATTACCTTGTCATGTTTCTATCTGCTGTGTTTCCACATACAGTGTTTCCCTTAGCAACCAACATGCTATGAACAATTTGTGATTTTAAGTCTTACTCTGCCATTCCTTTCTAATCTACTTTCTCCCTACGAATGCTCTACAACCAACACCAATTGTGCCCTGTTAACCTCACAAGTAATTCCACTTAATGTACTGAACAGATTTTTTTAATTCTCTAAATTACATAGGTTTTGGGAACAAACTCCAAACAAATCTCCCACATATTTTCATTTTTCATTATTTCATGCTGTCATTCACCCTACATTATATGGTGTACATTGGATGCTTTTACAGCCATCAAGTAGCTCACTGGCGCACAACTATGGCCAAGGGAGACTGAACAGCACATTTTTCCTTTTCAGCACACTACTGACAACAGCATCGTGTTTGGTTTTAAGCCCACACACTCATAAATTTCACTGAACTATACAACAAATTGGCCCTTTCTCTCATCCTAACTCCAGCACATCCAGACATTTTTGGCAGATTCATTAATCAGAGAGGTTGGTTTTCCTACCTTTCACTATGCTATGGAAGCTGCCAAATCAACAATTTGGAGGTTTTATTCCTTGGAGAGCATGTTTAAGGAAACGCTGCTTTTAAGATCTTCCCAGCGTTAAACAAAACCTGCTGCATGAACTTGCACACATCTTCTAGGAATGAGATACTAAACGTTTTTGCCCTGGTAGTTATCAGATAGTAAGTGCTTCTTTTTCTAATTCTAAGTAGTTTGACTTTATAATGTTTGGGTTGTTGGTGGTTTTGGTTTGTTTTTTTTTCCCAAATCTCCTATTCTCTGATCTGACAGTATTGCAGTCAGTTAACCAGTCACAGGTCTGCTCTCACTGGGTTTTTTCGGTGAAGCCACCACCTTTCAAAGGAGGCAACAGTCCTGTTGCTCATTATGTTGGGAAAAAGATGCCCTCCAAGATAGGAACAGTAAACAACTTTTCAGCAAGGAGAGTGGCTCCTTAAAATTGTAAGTAAGATTAACAGAATAGTTCCCTTCCTCAAAAGACAAGAAGAAAAAGGGACACTTCCCACAAGTCATCTGTAATTTACCAGCTGTGGCATTGAAGAGTAAGGAGTCTGATGCTTTCACCAATGTCCCTACCAAGTTCTGACACACTGACCTACATAAAAGATAAACACTCATCACTATTGCTATGGATCTTTTTATCAGACTCCCTACACATTTAGGTCTTTACACAATTGGAGCTGAGACAATTTGAGGTCATAAAAATAGAAACTTGAAGTACAAGAACCCACTATTTTCACATTAAGTCAACTAATCAAATGAAGCTCAAGATGTAAGAAGAGAGCTGCTTCTCAAAGCATGACCTGCTTCAAGCACTTTCCCCATAAATACCACCTGGAAATGAATTTAAAGTTTCCAGAAGTTTGTTGTTATTCTAATATAGCAGCTCCTATAGCATATCTGCTATAATAATAGAGGCACTTAGGTAAGTTCCTTGAATACTGTGCAGTAAGTTCAGCTGATATTCATTTCATAGCATTTATTTACCTGTGAACATCTGCTGATGGTCTGTTTCTTTTATCCATTGTCCTGGTTTGAGTTAGAACCAAACCAGTTCTGTTCAGAAATTTTATTTTTCAGACGAGTCTTTGCTAGCTATCTGCACTTTCTGAAGCTCACAGCATGTTTTTGCAGACAGTGTCTGCTTCTAGCAGTGATAATGCTTGATGTTTGGAGTTACTACCAAGGATTGGTGTGCAGACCAAGGTCACTGCTAGATCTTGTGTACCACACTGGGGGTGCAGCAAGTGAAAGGCTGCACCTGAGGGGAGAAGCGGCCAGGACAGGTGACCCTAAACTGACCAATGAAGTATTTCATCCCATACATGTCATATTCAGTATAAAGGTGGGAGATCACGAAGGTCCTGACCGTCTTCCTTTCAGGGCCTTCTTTTTGGTTTTTCTGGAGAAAGTCTATGCCAAGGATGCATGGGGCATTTGGACCAGTCACTATATGGTGCCTTTCCCAGTTATTCCCGGTTAGGCTCACTTCAGCCTCTAATACACTCAGTTCCTGAGATCCTCCTGTCACTCCAGTAATGGTAATGGATTCTGTTTCTCTGATTCAATGGCAATAGGGTGCACTGTGCACCAGCGTCCACCAGGGCTCTATACTTCTGTGGTTCAAACGTGCCAGGCCACCAAACTCACATATCCATGTAAGGTGCAGATCAGATATAATCAGCTGATCTAATGTCTTGCTGATGATAAAAGGCAGCAACCAGATTTTACTTCAGTCATCCACATCTCCCATTCCCTATCACATCTGACTGCGTGCTCTTACCAATTCCTTTGCACAAGTTCTGGTATTTGTTAGACCCTTCATGAAGCACGTTCAGTGTTCTGTGACTCAGTATCATTGAGCCAGTACAACCCTCCTCATAGACACAAGATCTCCACATTCTATATGAAGTCTAGTAAAAGAATCCCCACCCTATCATGATACTCTTCAAAGAACAAATCCCTCACAGAGCTCTCCCCTGCATTTGCAACTGTGATTGCGGAGAAGACGGAAAAGCCAATGGGCAGTGGGAGATTTCATAACTGCCTTGGCCTTTTTCTTACACAAGGAGAGAACAGCTCCTACCTGTTCCAACACAGTCAGAAATATGTTTCACAAAATGTAATAGTATTTTTTGCAATACTAAGGGCACGGGCCAACAATGGACAAGACTTCCATTACTCAGAGATCATAGAATGGTCTGGGTTGGAAGGGACCTTAAAGATCATCTAGTTCCAACTCCCCTGCTATGGGGAAGCTTTCTACTAGATCAGGTTGCTCAAAGCCCCATGCAACCTGGCCTTGAACACTTTCAGGAAGAGGGCATCCACAACTTCTCTGTTGCAGTGTCTCACCACCCTCATAATAAAGAACTTCTTATTTATATCTGATCTAAATCTACCCTCTTTCAGTTTAAAACCATTACCCTTTGTCCTATCACTGCACTCCCTGATAAAGAGTTGCTCCACATCTCTCCTGTAGGCTCCCTTTAAGTACTGGAAAAAAGAGTAACGTGGTACATTGATTTTAGTGTGTACAGAATAGTCTCTGACTGCAATCAAAATTAACAAGTAAGACAAACCAAGAATAAGCCATAAATGAAAAAACCCAGCAAGTCCCCTTCTCCATATCTCTGATGGGACAGGAAAATTCCCAACTGTCATAATGTGTGTGGACTCACCTCTCAGGCTTTTAAGTGGGTGGAAACAATGAGGCTCTCTCACAGTACAAGCCAGATGCCAAGGAACATTACAGGATAAATATCTCTACAGTCATGAAAACAAAACCTACTGTACTGGAGTTCAGAACATGACTTACATTTTAGGAAAATTTGAGGGATGCCACAGATACAAAGGTAATAGCAAATCCAGCTGTACATCCACCTGACAAACTACTGGAAATCCAGGAACATGTGAGCTTCTAATAACTTCTCACCATGGCAGCTTAATTGCTTTTTGCAAACCTGGGAGGAAGACTGCTCTCTGAGTTTATAGAACTACTGCCAGCCAACACAAAGAGAAGGCAACTACCTGTTAGGAACGTGCAACTCCTCCAGACAGATAATGAAGATAACCTCAGCATAAACCAACCTACTCTTTACAGAGCATAATGCTAGAGAAAAGTACAACTTCTGAAATAATTTTCTGAGTAGGAAACATTTTGAAAATATATATTTCAAATCTTCCACATATTTGATGTTTTTATTTCTCTCTTAGATTTGTGTGATAGAAATAAATCCTCAGAATTTTGTTACTATTTTTGTATAAAACAGTCACAACACATTTGGTCCACTAGTGAGTGCAGCACAGAAGATGACAATACAGATAAGACTTGTCTCCGCTTTCAAATATAATGAAATAAAGACTCAGATGAAATTGTCACAAAGAAAATTCTTATGTGCTTTGTCTCTTCTGATCCAAAAGCTAAAAAAAACACTAAATCTTACGACATGCTGATATATTACAGTATAACACTTCCTTTCAGCAATTACATCTTTCCAATATCTGACTGCTTCTCTCCTCCCTGACTGAAGCTAAGCAACTGCATCTCTAAATTTCCAGAAACCAGATGAAGAATAGATGGCCCAAAGGAAGGAACAAGTGCCACTTAAGAAATAAAAAATATCTTTCAGACACTGAAGGCTTAAATTTTCTACAATTTAAACAGAGCACACTCCCCCCTCAAAATGTGTTTTCTTAAAATAGGAACTCAAGAACAGAGGGTCCGATATTACCAATTGCTGAGAAACAGTCACAACGCTAAAAAACATACAAGTCTATCAACTGGCAGAGCAATCACCTGGTATAACTGAGTAAAACTTCTGCTTTTAAGAGTTTTCTTGTATGCTCTGTGAAAGATATGATGTAAACTCTAAGGAAGTATGGTCTTAACAGTCAGCATGCTGCTTTCTATTAAAACAATAATGAAGAAGTGCTGCCTGTCATATGATACACAAAAGCAGTAAGCAGGGATCATAACACTTTCATTATCTCTACATGATGTTCAACTACTACATCATAAGCACCAAAAAACATCTAAAACAAGTTTTACAGAAAGATCAGAAATTGTTTCCTGATTATCACACGTTAGTGTTTCCCTTCCATGTATGTGTGATAAGTGGTAGAGTGTCTCTCAGCCAGTGCACAGGAAATGGAGGATATCCTTTGTTGGGAATAAGCCCAGCATGCTATTTTTCAGTTTGAAAGTGTTTAGGTTAAAAGTAGGAAGCTCACATTTCTGTTTGTGAAGATAAACAACTTTTTTCCTATGCTTCTAAACACTGTGAGATAGGTAATGTATCATTCATCAGACATTCTTTTTATATTGTTTGCACAATCTTCCGTGTAAAGGATTAGACTGTTCTGGATGGAAAACACAGTTCTAAAAGATTGATATACCAAAACTCAGAATTACCTTAAAGGTCAAAGATGTACTCAAGTGTCTTTTTATGAATGGAAAGTTTTTTCTTTTAACACTTGGCAGCCCCAAAGCACAACTGTTATATGCTACTTCATAACAACCATGCTTTCCAGTCATTTCACAGTTCTTAAGATGAGCAAACTAAGGTTAAGATCAACATTTCCCATTCTATGTCATAACTACTGTATTTTACAATTTATTTTTTTTCCCCCAGGGAATGAAATGTTTTTCTACACTGTATATTGTTTCAGGATAGAAAAAAAATCCCTTAGCACAACTCAGTTTCATGGCTGCTTTTCACTTTACCCAAAACTTCTTAGGTAAGGGCTGTATTGAAGGAGACAAACAACTGTCTTCTAAAAAATAACAGCCTCATCATACAATCTTCAAGAAGACAGTTGAGGCAGCATTAATCCAGAATGACCTCATACTGCCAATCAGAAGACATGAAAACATCCTAAAAGAAATCAAAATCTGACACTCTAGTCTTAATCTAACAGTGTCAAAATGCCAGGCACAAATATAAAAAGAACTGCATCATTAGCTTCAGTTTTTAACCATGCAGAAGCCAAAGATCAGTTCAGAAGATCTTGCTGTAACTCTATCAGCACTCCTAAACCACTTGAATGACAGCTGACTATACAGAGCACTGGTCTTAAGGGCATGAAGTACAAGGTGTGGATAAGTTTTTTCCTCTAATTGTATCTCCACCCCATATAAAGACCCGAGAGAGAAAAAAAGACAATTAGATCCCAAAATAATGAATGAGAAAGCAAGTCTCAGAATGATAAAATTGTTCCAAAACGCTGTGACCATAGAGGTAAGTGTGGAGCATGCCACACATGAGAAACATCCCACATCTTTTAAAGTGAAAAATGACAGAGTGTAAGGACAGATATCTGATGATCATAACCCCTTGTACAGAACCTGTGAAAGCACTGTCACCAGACTGACTGAAAATACTAACCTATTTCAGATAAATGCTTCTTCTCTCTGAGTGAACAGAACACAACTTTTCGATCCATTCAGTCACAAGTAGGTTTAGAAGCAGCTAACCTGGAAATGTACAATCAAACCAAAGCATGTTCATCCTTAATTTACAATCCAGAACTGAATTAATATGAAGAAAGAAAGAAAAGGGGTGAACTAAGGTATTAAAAACTGCCTTTGCTTGTATTTCCTTCAGTACAAGTTTCCTCTACAGATTTGTTTCATCAAATATCCAGTGCATCAAATGAAAACATGAAGCTAGTAGAATTTGGTGCCTTAATCTGTGACTACGTTATTTCAGGGTTAACTACTAAGGAAAAACTAGCTTTTTCTGCAGTTTTCCTAAACCTAAAGAAAAAACATATTTATTTTTTATAGTAGTATTTTTGAGGTATATTCAAAACAACAAGATGGTGATAAAGAATAATTTAATTAAATCAGGCAAGTAGAGGACCTAGAAAAGGAGAAACAAAATAATTTGAAATAGATGTATGAAAGGAAAGTACCAGGAATGGCTGGTTTAGTTGAAAAGCCACCCAATTTGATAAGGACAAAATTCATAAATATTTCTAGCAATAAAGAGATAAATATTTCTAGCAATAAAGAGATTCACATATCCAAAGCAGGTATTGTATTAGAAACCAGATCCATTTTGAAGATATTCTTGGAGAAACTGAATCATTGAGTAGGTAAGAAATACTTGCTCTTGAAACATTTCCAGTTTATAACTCCAACAACCCTAAACTAGGAGAGTGCCAGGATATCAAATGATTTTCCAAAACCACCTGAAAAGAAGCCAGAGATGCTCCAGGATTTATTTTTTCTTAAAGAGCTTAATATCTTCTCTACACCAAAAGTACATTGCTTCTAGCCTCAACAGGGAGTTTTCTGCCAAGACTGCAGGAAAGAAAAAAAAATATCCAGAACACAGAATATTACACTCAATTAATTACACGCTAAATTGCTCTCTTAACAGCCTAATGAATAGAGCAAGTTTCAGTTTCAGTATGTATAAGTAGCTCAAAGTTTCAAGTTCAGTAAAAGAGCCCAGACTGATTTGAAATGTCTGTGCTAAGATCAGACACGTTCATGTACTGAGTAGTAAACACTCAGAATAAATAACCCCTATGCCCATTAGCTTTCCACCATCCAGGAGCTAACATGTAGGGTTTTTTCTGTACCACCTCAAAAGAGAATATTGTATGTCACAGAAGCTGACAGCTTCAATTAAACTTAAAGAGAATCCAGCTCATCTGAGAACCCAAGACAGTGGACCACCATGTGTCAGTGAAGCTTCTTCCTCTCTTCGCTTCTTTGGCCAGGATCTGGTTGCACTATTGACTCAACTTAGTTTCTGAGTCAGTAGTCTGAAAAGTATCCCAAGGCACACACAACTTTCATTTCAACCTTCCTGAGGCACACATCAAAGTGATATACCAGGAAGCCAGCTGGCAAGAAGTAGGTTCCAAATGTTTGCATAAACTGCAAGTTAACCATTAAACTATTGGCAAACAGCCCAATTTCAGTCAGAGGCACTTGCTCTCATTAAAGCCCAACAAAATAAAACAAAAACAAAGTCTCTAAGCTAAGGCACTCAGGATGTTACCTATGTAAAACAAACATTTAATTTTAACCGTCAGATTCAACTTGGCTTTTACTCACTTTCTGCACTGTGTACCTGCATAAGGCATCTTCATGCCATTTAAAAGCAAACCTGCCTGTCCCTTCTAGAAACCAAAAATCACCTTCTTTTCTCTCTAACAGCTGCGCACACAAAAGAAATAACTGTGGTGATTTTTTTATTTTTTTTTAAGAAATGCAGAGTTCTCTCATACATTCCTAGTCTCAAATGTCATACTCATCTTGCTGAAAATTCTGCGGGAAAAGCTGATGCATGTCATTTCATTTACAGACAATATTATGATACCTGTTGTCAACTCTTTTATAATCCTGGAGTTCAAGAGACAGTCATTTTTTGGTTCTGCAATGGAAATTTGGCTTTGGCATTAACAATGGAGAGAATGGGCACATGCACACAGATAATTCAGTCAGACATGAGCTCAGTCAGACCGTTCTCCAAGCTGGCCGGACACGAGCCAGCTCTAGTTCACAACTCATGTAGCTGTGTTAGCACAGCACTGTGCCCACACTAATAAAACCTGCTGAGAGGCAGGGCATGTTAGGCTGGGCACAGTTCTACACTGTCTGGCCAACTTCAATCAAGGGCGGAGGGTGCTGGGTCTGTCTGCACCCATCTGTGCACACATGCACTCCTGCTCTGCAAGACTTCCACCTCTGTGTATCTCGTCTTTTGAAGGCTTTTTTTCTTACACTATATACTAGAGGGCTAGAGCACAGCACCATACATTTGAGATTTTAATTGCCCTCCTTGACCATAGCCATGGTAATTCCTTGTAGCTGTTCCAATGAGGACTTAAAAAAAGAGACCTACTAGTACTACAGGGTAATGAGGGGTTAGGGGAATCAAATGGATTCTATTTACACAAAAGTACCTCCAAGATCTCTGAAACACAACTTGTTCTTTATAGTAGTAGCATTTCCCCCTGGCATTTATTCTCTTGTGGAACTGGAGAATTATAACTCAGTTCTTGTCAACATCTCAAAACCAGAGGACACATTTTAAGTAGTATTCACGTCTACCTCAAAGTAAACAAACAGAAAATTAAGCTATTCATTGGAAAAAAACATTGAAGCCTAGTTCATAGAAAAAGACAGAAAATGAGACTATGAAAAGAGATCAGGCAGTAAGGCAAAGCCCTAGATCTTTAAAGTTTTGCTCTGAAGACACATGCAACTCAACCCATCTTTGCCTGTGCAAGGAAATTACTCAGTGTTCCGAGGATGGAAAAAACCCATGTCTTAATAACCTACTGACACAGAAACCAAAGGACAGGTGTGCATCTTTGAGCTCACATAACTAGCCCAAAAGATCAAGGAATAAAACAGTAACATGAACACGTTAATAACATTGAGTTTTCCTTAATAACAAATGCCCTGGAGCAGCTTAAGGCTGACATGACTTCTCCATTTTTTATTTTCTTCATTTAAAAAGGAGATTAAAAAAAACCTACAACAGCCAACCAAAACAGATTTAGTGAGCTACATATTTGATTTTTAGGAAATGCAGAAAAAACCCTTTCAATTATACAACACTATCTGTGCCAGCCCCTTCAGTCTTGCCTGTGAGAATGCAGACAGGGTAAAAAAGACAGTTACTAGTGTATGAGACTTCTGTCTCTATTTCAAAGTAATTTCTTCTTGTCTTTAACTTTTCTATTGTCTAAAATAAGCGCTCCATGGTTGACTAAAAAATAGTCATGCCAATGTTTAAGATCTCTTCAGCAGCCTTCAAACTCAGAGCCATTAACATCAACTGGAGAAGTTTAGCTTATTCAAAAAGCAAATTTAGTCTCGGCAGTAGCCTTTGAATCAAATTTTAAGTTTTCTTACACACAACAGTATTTCAAGAATAGAATTCTTTTAGATTTATGCTTTAACATTCATCATTTGGATCCACTTGAGTCACTGTGAATGTAAAATCCACAAAAAAGGTATGATCCAAACAAGTTCAGGCAGACTCGGGTACCAACAGTCAGCGAATGGTGACAAGGGAGGATGGTTTCAGGGAAGATGTGTGTTAATTTTCATTGGAATAGCCTGCATGCCACAAAAATACTAGTGAGTATCAGTCAATATTTAGGTTTGCAACATTGTCTGTTAAGCATGACTTGAGATCTGATATAGAGTGGTTAAATTTCTTAACTAAAAATTACTCATCTGACTTCACAAACATGAATTCAGTATTCACAGAGGATTCTACAAGAGTGAGATTTTTGAGAGAGTAAAAAATAAGTATTTTTCATTTTGATTTGTAATATGTGCAAGAACACTCAAATTAATACCAGCTAGAACAAGTTCTACCAAACATTCATCGCTGGTGACAATCAAGACATTGAAATTATTTTTTTGGCTAAGGGGCAGTGCTGGATATGCACCTCTAACGTACTGAAGCTGTTAAAGTTCATGTATCATGCACATCTGCATAAAAAAAAAATAAATCTGAGTGAACAATTTTCAGAGAAGCTGAACTTGGTGACAGAAGGAATGATTTTTCCATTCAAATTAGAGTACCTAGTCCATTCAAGTTTTAAAAATTCACCCAACTTTTAAAATATGGGAGTTTGTCTTCCCCAATACATTAATTAAAAAGATAACAGATAAAAAAAAAAAATGCTTGGAGACTTACTGTCTAAACCTTACAGAGGACAAGGTAAATAGAAACAATACGTTCAGCTTCTAACTACAGCTAGTACTTTGTCTTAAATAAAAAAAATCTGTGTTGTCTCCTCGCCCTTTGTTATCCAAAGCAGGGAACAGCTCCAGTTAAAATACAAGTAGGTTAGAGCTGAATTAGAGAAATAGAAAATCTACATCCAAACAACAACCTGACATAAATGTCACACAAAGAACTTGTGTATGAATTTTTACCTTACTTTAAATGCAGAAATCTAATAATACAAGTAAATATAACAAGACTACAGAATTGCTTAGAGAGGCATACTGTTGTGTCTAGACATCTACAAAACCCAGATATATAGTGTCTATTTCACAAAGAAAAAAATGAACTGATCAATCTCCATCTTAAATGTGATCAAGATCATTTGGGGAAGGGGACACAATGGGACAGCGGGGTGCGACAGGACACAACCCAGAAATGAGCTAAAGGAAATTAAATTAAAATTAACTTAAAATTGACTATTAGAATGAAGACTTCTTAGCTGATCAAAAAACCCCATTTAAAATATATTTCAACATTAACAAATTATAGTTTGTCCAGAATGTGAACAAAATGACTTAAGAAGAAGCGTAAGTATTTTTAGAGTATGGTCAGCTGCATCCTGCATGTCATATTTACATATATATCCTACTATTAACTCCTATCAGGCCAAAAAACCTCACAGCAAACGCACCATCGAATCCAAGACAAAAGTGAAATGCAGGTGTAGCTCTCTGGACCATTCCCTGAAACTCAGGCTGCTTGCTGTTAAGTCTCCCTAAAATCAATCTGCAGAGTTGTAGCATGTAGTTAACTGAGAGCCAAGCCTTTCAGTCAAGAGCTTCAAGTGAAAAGCTGCAATTCAAGTAGGGCATTGGGCAGAGGCTGCAGCCAAGAGCCACACTTGGAGAGGCACAATAACACTTCTTTGTCAGAACAGAGGCTGGTATCTACTTCCACAACTATGTCACTATATACCACATATTAAAGACAGTAATGAAATATTTCACAACAAAGCAAAATGATTGTCTTGAAAGTAAGGTATATAGACCGTAATTAGAAATTTTTTTCTGATCAGCTATCAAAAAACTACTTTTTCCAGCTCCACTTGAATTTCCTACTGCTACTAACCAGTTTTATAACTGTCAGCAAAAGGCAAACTACAGGCTGCTATTTTAATAATTCATTATGTTAAATTAATAAATTATGGTTAGCTTAAATTTACCTTATCGTGAAAAGTCAAACAAGGCAGATGTGAATTTGCATAAGTAATTTCCCAACATTAATACCTGAACGGTACCAAACAACTTAGTTTTAAAAGAGCAACATCAGCAATCATTTGTATTACTTACTGGTATATAATAGATATTCATTTTAGGGGCTTCATTGGCAGTCATTAGCATTCCTAAAAAGAGATTTCCGCATTTAAAAACGTTAGTCACAAGAAGATAACACTACTTTTATACATATACACACACACATAATTGAAGCATTTAATTCACATGAAGCAGATTTGTACATAGGACTACAAACTTTCTAGGTAAAGATATGGAAAAAATGGAAAATTTGCCAGCACTGGAAAAGAAAACCTCAAATTAGAATTGCAACCTGAGTATTTGTAGGGGAATACTTCATAGGTTAGGGGAGGAAGAGGGATGAAATCACATTATCTGTAGCTCATAGAGTACATATTCCTGGCCTGCAGTGGAACAGCCAGTTGGGACCCAGAATAAATTGTTGCCTCCAATGCTAAGTGAAGACAGGTCTGACAGCAGCACAATTAATAAAACTTCGTTTCCTACATATTCATCTCTGTTGAGATGCTGGACTGTTTGGTGGATGAGGATCTGGTTGGATGGTTGCATCCAAAGGGTAGTGATCAACGATCCTTTCAATCCAAGATATTCTATGATTTACAGTAAACTGTGGATCAGCTTAATGTGAATTACTCTTTTCCAGTAGTTCTATGGGGGGGTGTGTGTTGTATTTGTGGTTTTTTAAATTATATTATTTTACTAACCAGCTTCAGTATTGCTGCCTTTCATGGGAAGCAAATCCTTGTGTATCTTTGACCAAACTACATGATGACAAACTTTGGTGGATCTCTTGAACTAATTAGGAATCTCTTTCTCTGATCACACACAGAATGGGACTTGGGGAAAAAAGTTTTACCACTTACTGAGTAGCCTTGACTCCACTTCAGTTAAGTTGTAGAATATAAAAACTTAACAGCATTTTCAGCATATAGAAATCAGTGCCTCATTTGTTTCCATTATTGCAAAAAAAGTTAATGATTTGCATTTTCTAAATCTATTTCTGTAATTTACTACCACTTCATATCCTTGTTTTCATTCCTTTAAATAGATGATACTGTATGGCAGACCACTTTCCAAAAGTCATCTCTCTTCTGAAAAAAATTTCTCATTTATTTCTCTTTTGAAGGGATCAAACAAGGCTACTGTGTAGTTTGTTAGGGTGTGGTCTCCCCATAAAATATGGTTAAAACTAACAAGCTGAAACAATGAAAACTCATGGAGTAGACTTTTCCTTTCACAGAGTTATTCCTCTTTTTTATTCTTTTCTTTCCCCTGTAGTATATGCCTGCCCAGGTACTGTTCTGAAGTCTGTTTTTCCCTCTTGTAATTATTGGTGGAAGACTCTCAAAGAGGAGTTTTGCCCTTTACCATCATCTTTGAAGCACCTGCAGAATTAATTTGTCCTTTTTTCTCTAGTGATTCATATTCAGTCAATAGAGAAATGCTTTGTCTCCTGAAATAGTAGTCAGCATTCTGATCTATTAAGGGAGCATGTAATCTGTATACATAGTACATCGTGTGTGTGTATATATATATGTATATACTTCAAATTCCTGCTTTTTCCTTAAATTGCCTGCAAACCTTTCCAGGTATGGGGTTTTGTCTCAGTTTGCTGACTAAGCTTTCACAAATTTCTTGCTTTGCCAGGAAAGCAAGTCCCCTTTTTTCTGCCATTAAGTCCAGCTGCATTGTGTATTTTTAATAAAAGGATTAGGTAGGAAGGATTACTCCACCCATGTTAATTGCGTTCCTCTAGTTGGGTGTAAATTATATTTCTGCCCTCCGGGTGTGTAGTAATTGACCCAATTATTCATAGTCTCTCAGCGGTATATGTTACAGTACTTTTAGATCAGAATGTTATCTAACTTGATTGCTCTTTTCTTCTTAATATACCATCTCTTCTGTTACTCGGTCAGCTACATTAGAAAGGCAAAATAGAGACAAGTAAGTATATGCCAAATGTCCTTATGTAGATGGAAATTGAGAATATTTCTCATTGTAAACTTACATGAAGTCTTGTAACAGTTGGAGATTTTCCATGAATTTTAATATTTTTATGGCAGTTTTTTATATTCAGAGTATTTACAAACCTTATTCATGGTGTTTCTTAGGTGTATTAAAAAATATTTCAAATTTCGCATTTTTCCAGCTTGGCTAAAATCACTAATATCACAGCATTTGAAGCCACAATATCCTGTCTCTCATTTTGTGTTGAGAAGCTCCTATTGTGTTCATTTCCCAAGATGAAATATGAATAAAGGTGTAAAACATGTTATGATTTATGACTTTGTTTACACTGTAGTTGTGTGTTTAAAAACAGAACACAAAACCAAAACCCACTTGTATTAAAAATGCAAGTTTATGGCCAAGGTAGGTTTTAAGTGCAATACTAACTGGATTTGTTCTAAAGAGTATTATAGGATGATCTACTTAAATCGGTTATGAAAACTGACAGCTCACAGTTGTCAAGACTTAGGAGGTAGTTGAAGTGGTGCCAAACAGTTAAGATAGAGGACAAAAGGGTATCACAGAACGCTTTGGGTTGGAAGGGACCTTTAAAGGTCATCTAGGCCAGCCCCCCTGCAGTGAGCAGGGACATCTTTAGCCAGGTCAGGTTGCTCAGAGCCTCATCCCAACTTGACCTTGAATGTTTCCAGGGATGGAGCATTTACCACCTTTCTGGGCAACCTGTGCCAGTGTTTCAGCACCTTCATTGTTAAAAAAAAAAACAAAAAAAAACACATGAAAAAAGTTGGAAAGCTGCAAAAGGTCTCCCCAGAACCATCTCTTCTCCAGGCTGAACAACCCCAACTCTTTCAGCTTTTCTTCATAGCAGAGGTGTTCTAGCGCTCTGATCATTTCTGGACCTGCTCCAATAGGTCCATGTCTGTCTTGTGTTGAGGCCTCCAGAGCTAGACACAATAATTCAGTTGAGGTCTCAGAGTAGAGGGGCAGAATCACTTCCCTTGACCTACTAATCACATGTCTTTTGATGCAACCCAGGATACGTTTGGCCTTCTGGGCTCCAAGTGCACATTGCCAGCTTTTCATCCACCAGTACCCACAAGTCTTTCTCTGCAGGGCTGCCCTCAATCCTTTCATCCTTCAGCCTGTATTGACACCAGTCTTGTCCTTACACGGGTGCAGAAGCCTGAACTTGGCTTTGTTTAACCTCATGATGTCCACACAGTCCCACTTCTTGAGCTTGTGCACATCCCTCTGGGTAGCATCCCATCCCTCAGGTGTGTCAACCGCACCACTTAGCTTGATGCTGTCTGCAAACTTGGTGAGGGTGCACTCAATCCGACTATGTCATTGATGAAGATACTAAGTAGCAGTGGTCCCAGTGCAGACCCCTGAGGGACACCACTTGTCACCAGTCTCCATCTGGATATTGAGCCATTGACCACCACTCTCTGGATGTGACCATCCAACCAATTCCTCATCTAGTCCATTCATCAGACTCATATCTCTCCAATGTAGAGAGAAGAAACTTGTGGGGGATCATGCCAAAGGCCTTACAGAAATCTATATAGACAATATCCATAGCTCTCTTCCTGTGTCCACTGATGTAGGCACTATTTCAGAAACACTTCAGAATGTTTTATATGTTAGAAGGTAGTTTCACTTTTCCTTTTTNGCTCTGATCATTTCTGGACCTGCTCCAATAGGTCCATGTCTGTCTTGTGTTGAGGCCTCCAGAGCTAGACACAATAATTCAGTTGAGGTCTCAGAGTAGAGGGGCAGAATCACTTCCCTTGACCTACTAATCACATGTCTTTTGATGCAACCCAGGATACGTTTGGCCTTCTGGGCTCCAAGTGCACATTGCCAGCTTTTCATCCACCAGTACCCACAAGTCTTTCTCTGCAGGGCTGCCCTCAATCCTTTCATCCTTCAGCCTGTATTGACACCAGTCTTGTCCTTACACGGGTGCAGAAGCCTGAACTTGGCTTTGTTTAACCTCATGATGTCCACACAGTCCCACTTCTTGAGCTTGTGCACATCCCTCTGGGTAGCATCCCATCCCTCAGGTGTGTCAACCGCACCACTTAGCTTGATGCTGTCTGCAAACTTGGTGAGGGTGCACTCAATCCGACTATGTCATTGATGAAGATACTAAGTAGCAGTGGTCCCAGTGCAGACCCCTGAGGGACACCACTTGTCACCAGTCTCCATCTGGATATTGAGCCATTGACCACNAGTCCATTCATCAGACTCATATCTCTCCAATGTAGAGAGACAAACTTGTGGGGGATCATGCCAAAGGCCTTACAGAAATCTATATAGACAATATCCATAGCTCTCTTCCTGTGTCCACTGATGTAGGCACTATTTCAGAAACACTTCAGAATGTTTTATATGTTAGAAGGTAGTTTCACTTTTCCTTTTTTAAATAATTGTGAAAATGCAGTAACAAAACAATCTCATAAGAGTGAGATTAGGGTATGGGCTTATTTTCAGGTGTTCATTATTATTCTTTAAATTCTGAATGAGCATGAGGTGGTGCTAGACATATTAAATTCTGGGGCAACGATACTTATGACAAACATTCTGTGCACCACCTCTTTCCTTAAATCTCTTATTTTGCACTGTAACATGTTCTAGTTTTTCCTCTCTGTCTCCATATGACTATGAAATACAACCTGGTTTTCATACCACAACAGTTCTTACCAAAAGACAACCTGCCCCCCTACAGACACGGTTGAAGAAAAGAAAGTAAGAAAAGCAGAACTGACTTGAGGAAACAAGGGACACAGGACTGGAATGTACAATCTAGATCACTGATCTACATCACAGCCACATGAAAAAGTAATATCCAACAAGCAACATTATGCAGATATGTGCATTCCGTTGTGCCACAAGATTCTTCCTGCAAAGTCTCATGAAAATAATTTCTGCAAAAGCACTTGAGGTAGCATGTCTACATACCACAGAGGCTATAGAGCATCCACAGTTGAGTATGTCCATCCTTGTAGATACTAAAGCTCAACTGGGTATGACCTGATCAACCCAATCAGTCTTTGAAGTTGGATCTAACTTCTAGTTTGGTCCAGCTTTGAGTAGGAAATATATGACCCCTAGAGGTCCCTTCTGACCTAAATCACCCTAGGATTCTACATGGTTAAATAACTTGTTTCACTCCCTGTCATGAGCCCTTCATTATCAATGCTGCATGGCTGCTAACTCACTCCTGGGTTCTCTTTTGGATCTCATCAATAAGCTCAAAGTTGAAGCCTGGATGAAATGCTAAAACTAATTCACTCCAATGATCTCTCCCTGTAGCCACTACAGATGAGAGAAGACCAGGTTTGTCCACCTCCACATTGCACAGTCCACACTGCTACCACAGAGTTATTCTCAAATACACCCAAATGAACTCATACATATGAACAGAGCACACGAGATGTACCC
Organism: Brachypteracias leptosomus; assembly: GCA_013401335.1. NCBI lineage: Eukaryota > Metazoa > Chordata > Aves > Coraciiformes > Brachypteraciidae > Brachypteracias > Brachypteracias leptosomus. The sequence goes on from VYZX01006539.1 coordinate 406,602, forward strand.
TCAACGCCATGCAATAAAGTCCCTGTTTTGGTAGGCTTCAATTCTTTGCTTTAATTATTTCTGGTACTTTGATCTGAGAAAAACAATTATATGGAACACAAATAAAAATGTTACCAATGTCTTTTCAAGGGCTCATTCTTAAGTAGTGAAACACCATTCTTGTTCAGAAGGAGCTAAACCTGAGCAGCATGGAAATGTGTGAATATTTTCATCAGCAAGGTACTGCAGATCATTAGTTGTGCTGCTGCATAAGGTCAAAATGCCCACTGTCTCTGCAGGAATCAGTATTTAAGAGCTCAGCTTACTCAGAAAAAAAAAAAAAAAAAAAATGCTTAACTGAAGTTGGCAGAAAAGACAAGATAGGTTTTAACTCGTTAGAAATCTCAAACTCGCTTATGTACAATCTTGAGTTGCATGAATCAAAGTCCAAGTGGCTCTGTCTTCACTGCTATCTTTCTCTAAAATGAAAATAGCAGAGTTTGAAACACAGGCATTCTCTGAATAGAGAATTTTGCCCTGTGCCATCCTAGTGGCCCTCGTTTTTATTCCATCTTTTTCAGCACTGCTTTCTGAAAAGGAAATAGATGTCATCCTAGTGGCCCTCGTTTTTATTCCATCTTTTTCAGCACTGCTTTCTGAAAAGGAAATAGATGTCACAGTAGTCAAGAACTAAGCCACTCAGATCAAGCAGGGAAAATAAAGGCCAGTTGCAATATGAGGTAAAACCAAAGCACGTCTGCACACACAAGCACCATTTTGTAAAATATTTTTACTCTTAAGGTAGGATCTGGAAACTTTGCTTAAAAGTGACCCTCAGTTTTGACCTCTAAACATAACGTTAGGAGGTGTAACAAATTTGAGAACAGTCACAGAAAGCACACTAATCTGTGGAATCTACACCTAAAACTAAAGTATTCCAACTAAGGGAGGGCACAGAAAGTGCTATATTTAAAACAAGGAAAGATCAAATAGTTGCAAACATTTGTAAAAATCTGTAAACTTGCTGTAAAGAGGTTTTTCCAAGCTCTAGAAAGCAAGCTCTCACTCATCTGGAACTTAGTTGAGACAAATGGCCAAAATTCCTGTTCTTTTGAAATGAAACACTTAAGATATTTGAAAGAGCAAAAGAGGTCAATCACTGACAGCACAGCAGCTTCTAACTGCAAAGAGGCTCTGATTTAATACAGATGCAGAGGAAACAATGACACTAAGTGACAAGTAACCATTTTTTCCTAACTCTGTCACAAAGAGGAAAGTAGACCTAATTCATACCACCTAAACAACAACAACAAAAAAACAAAACCCACAGCTTAGATTAACACAAGCTTTCCCTTTTGAACTTAAGACATTAATGTATCTAACATACCTGAATTTGGATACAGGCAGACATCATTGATATCATATTCTGGCTCCATTGAAGTAAATATCTTCCCCTGAAATTGTAGGAAGAAAATAAATAAAGAACTCCAAACAAGATGATTAAATTCATTAAATCTAAACATTAAGAATAGCCCTTAAATAATCTAAGAAATATGAGGGAATGAAGGTGGAACAGATTTTGCAGAACAATAAAGTGTTATTAAAGTATCTGAATGTAACACAAGGAACCAAATATTGCATTTTGTCTGATACAATCTCTTATAAGGAAATGAAGCCTACTGGTTATTGAAGACAACAATAAACAGTGACACTTCTAATTTCTCAGTTCACACTTCTGTGTTGAAAATACATGTGTCTGATTTTTTTTTTATGGAAAAAGAGGGGTGAGGTCCTTAAGTTCCTGACACACACTGAGCGTAACCCTCATTTTGTTCAACTCTGAATGTGGTAGTTTTAAATAATTTTATTTTGGTAAGTATCATTAGCTGAAACAATGGATTGGGAGTAGAATTTGATTCAGGATGGTTCTTCTACCCTGCTCATGTCTACATGAAATGAAATATAGCTCAGCACTTCATTTATAATTTATAGACTCAGTATTTAAGAGGTTGAAAATTCAAAAGCAGTAAAAACATCCAGGGGTATTTATCTAGCTTGGATCAGAATTGAAGTTATAAAGGTTATTTAAGAAAGAGGTAAAAGCAGGAAACAACAATCTCAAAAAAAATGAGAACTGGAACAGAGTCTGAAAAACCCAGACAAAATACAGGTGTTTCTATAAGCCAACACACAAGACAGCCAGTAAAGGAAGAGTCTCTAAGAACTGGGCCACAGGATCTGAAGCATGAGAGTACATGCCTACATGGTTCTAAATTAGGGACAGGAACACAGCAAATTTCTATCCTATTCCTCTTTTTTCTTTCCCTGCAGCATTCCCACCTACCTTTCTGGGCCCTTCCCTTCCCTCCCAGTTATATGCTGTTACCCCACCCACCTCTGGTCTCTCCCCGATGATTAATAAGAGTCCTCCCCCACCTCAGTCTCAGCAGACAAAAGCCTCATGCTCCCCACCCCAAGGCACGTCTCAGCATGGGGCTATTCTGGTATCAAAGCCATATGCTCTCCCGCTGTCTGCCTCTGCAGTTGGTTCCCAGCCAGAGATAGTCAGGAACCAACATCTGGGAGAGGTGGAGCCAGCTGGAACACACTCTAGGAAAGAGTCCAAAGCTATCTTTGCCTTCCAGCAGTAAGAAACCCTCCCTTTTCCCACTGCAGAGGCCACCTGACAAACCTTACAGTGCTTCAAGCTCAATGAGGGAAAGACATATACCTAGGAAAAATGAAGAGAGGCCACTGCAGATGTTTTAAATAATAACCAATAATTTATTTGCTCTTTTAAACAATAAAAAATAACTGCAGAGAAGCTTACAAAAAACTGTTTGCAATCACAGAAAAAAAAATAAAAGAGGCTGTTGAAAGTTCATGAAGAAGCACAATAGAGAAATGACTGCCTGAAATGGTCAGAAAAAAACTGCCTCTAAACTACTACAACTGCTCTTGTTATGTCTCACTATAAAACCAGAAAAGAATAGAGGGAGCATGTTTTTAGAAGGAATACAATGACTAAAGATTGCCCCTCAAACTGAACCAAGTGACATTAGCATTACTGTGAATCTATGGGGTAACATTTTATGCAAGCTTCATTGATGGAAAAGAAAGAAAAAGAACAGAAAGTGTTGTGAAAATTAGGTATTTCAATTTCACTTAGAAGTACAAAAGGCAGGGATAAAGACATTGCCTACTGCAACATAATCCATCAATACAGCATAACACTCATTCTTATTTGGATCTAGGCACGTTATCTGCCCAATATCCAAATAGGTTTCTGTGAAAATATGCACCACTTGATTTTAACAGGTAACAAACTAACTGATGTACCTTTCAAGTTAGCCCTTCTTTGAGCAGGGAACTGGAATGACCATGTTTTCTCTGATGAAAAATCATAACTGGATGTGTTCAAGCACACTGTGAGAAACACACAAGCCATGGCAATGGCTAAGATACTAATTTTTATGTTTAAATTCTTCTACTGAAAGAAGCATCTTAGGCAGACATGTACGAACAGCTAAAAAAATACCTAAGACTACATCTTTATACCTGACAGGCTGTTAATAACTTCCCAGATGTTAGTTTATTTAGACAGGAAAAAATGTTGTGCAAATTAGGATACATTAAAAAAACCCAACTTCCTACACTGAATTTCAGCTTTATTATTCATGCTCCTTGAAAAAAGAAAGCAAAAAATGAAAAAACTGAACACAGCAACATGAAAACACTTACCGTATCTTTGTTCCACATTTTTATGATTCGAGAATCTGCAGAGATAATTAAATCCAACTGGCGCTGAAACTGAATTGACTTGATAGGCAGGCCATAGTGGTGATCTTTGACTATTAATGGATTACTAGACCGGAGGTCATACAATAAAACCTTTAAGAATAAGAGACAGGATTAAACTTATAATATTGTAAGATCAAGAGGAAGTCACACACACCCCCCCCACACACACACACACCAAACCTTCACTGAGATTTAGCTAAACTTGAGATTTTTTACCTAAACACAGGCAGGATTTACGTAAAAGAAATAATTTCAAATTCTGAAAACAGCTTATGAAGTGAGCCCAGTTTATTTTGGCAATATATTTTAACCTCAGTATGCTTCAGTCTAGAAAAATTAAGAGCAAACTTAAGACTTCTTTCCGAAGTCTTTTTAATTTCTATTGAAAAAAGGAACCATTTTCAAGGCTCTTAGTATTTCTTAATTACTAACATCTCACTGTCAGATTCTTGAGCTTTTCTTACAAGACTCTTCACAAATTTCAGACTGCCTTCCACATTCAGTGAGTATCAGGTGAAACACCACAAAATGCAATTTTTTTATGTTAAGTAAAGTAGAGAGTATGGGCCCTGCCTTCCAGAAACCTGCATTTTTATCTCCAAAGTTTCCTAGAAACTTAAGAAAGACCTTGAGTCTTTTACATGTGAAGTGCGAATACTAATAATTTTGGGGAAAAAAATATTATCAGTTTGCTTAATAAAAAAAATAGAATCTCCAATGAAGCTTGCCTGACATGTATGCTAACATTATTGCAAATACAACTCTTACATACATATCTGCTTTTCAACAAGCTACAGTTTTCTAAACCCATGAAAAGGTTGATGAAGGCAGAAAAATAATCCTCATACTCCACTTTACAGATATGCTGTAAACAATGAATAAATGAATTGAAATGATCCCTTACAGAAAGATAAGAGAAAAAACAATAATTGAAAGCAAATAATAGAATCATTTAGGTTGGAAAAGACCTTTAAGATTGAGCCCAGCCATTAATCTAACACTATCAAGTCCACCACTAAACCACATCTCTAAGCACACCATCTATGCGTGGGTCCCATTAAGACCCAGTGTCAACACTTGTACTTGAATCTATTGTGAAATGAACAAAGGCATCAATTCTTTGGTAAAAGACAGCATGTTAGATTCGAAACTCTTCCTTTCCTACCCAGTCATTACAATTCTTGCACTGAGGGGAGGGATTATTTTTCAAAAACATCTCAAAATTTGTCACAGCACCTGGGAATCCAGGATTACATCAGTAACTTCTGCTTCTTTAGTCACCATCAAGATAAGGGAGAGCGTATATTTTGCATTGAGCTGGTACTGATAGTTTCAAAAAGCTGCAATTTCCCCTCATACTTGACTCTTAAGTCACAAGGAAACTGTAGAATTTGAAGTTATATAGTATGTAGGTTGTGATGATCTAAGTAGTCCCTACAGTATCCTGCAGAGAAAGATCATGACACAATTAATTTGCAGTCTGGCTATTACTAGTTTATACATGTAATTTTTGGTCTTATAAATACTTATTGTAATGTAAATACATATTAATACAAGCGGACTCAATGTATGATAGAATTGGACTGGCAACAGCAAGCACAGGATCTCCTAAGAACTAGCATAGGTGAAGTTAAATCTACCTGCCCAGTAGATGTTCCAACAGCCATATTCAAAGCTCCATCAAATTTCAGTGCTGAAATGGATGGTAAACCCTCTATCCTGCAAAGCACAATGCTTAGAGTTAGACATTCTTTCAATAAAGGCTGCTAATAATTTTTAAATGCTAAAAATAGTAGAGATAATAAATGTAAATTAATTTACAGTTATCACTCAGGAATACTACTTCAAAAAGCTGCATCATTTACATTTCCAACTTGTGGTTATATAGAAAATTAGCCACTACTACTTAGATCAATAACTAAAAGCCTCTTTTACAACTGAGAAAACCCCTTATTAACACTAGTAATGAGGAAGAGAAGGCCACAGGCACGCGATTTTAATGTAAAGTGGGATTTGTTTCTAAAACAAAACTGAAAAAAACCAGCTGTGAAACAGTATCTGTTACTCACTCTGAGTCTGCCGTCACACTGCTTAAAGCACAGTCCAGCAGCCCAACTCGATTTCTTGTTCTAGGGTCCCAGCACTCCACTTTACCCTGAACAGTTTAGAAAATATGTTTCAAGCTCATGCAACAGGTGTCTGGTATTCTCTGTTTAAACAGAATTGTGAATTATTTAATCTATGGATAATTAATCAAATTCTCTAGGTTGACATGAGTTCTATCAACAGCATACAAGCTCTACACAATTTATATTTTTTCAAAATGTGATCTAAACCAAAATTATTAACACTAAATTTTCAAAGATTAATAGGGTACACCTGCTAGCTAATTTCCACAGATGGCTATACTGTAAAGCAAGATAACATTATTTTCTTTCCCATCTGCAAAATCTTAAGCATCTCAGCAACCAAGGTAGCTCAGAAATTATATCTGCACTATGCTCTAAAAAGTCATCTTGTTTAGTGGATCTATACTTAACATAGCAAATGAGATCAAATTAATTCAGTTCCTGTCATGATTTCTTCTTATCCTCAAGCAAACTAATATAAAAAAGAAACGAACTCAACTGCTCTTTATAAAAAGGGAATGTAAACATTTACCTCAGCTGTCCCCATAGCAAACAAGAAGTGTACAGGATTTATGTCACAGACATTACTCTCTCTAAAACAGAAAAAAAGAGCAAGTTTAATGACCTCAGAATAATTTAACACATCAACAACTAAAGATTTCTGTAATCATGTACATTATTGCTCAGTCTGGGAAAGCAAAAGCTGGAGGGGAGGGATGGATGGCCACCTAATAGTAGCTTTCTATACTGAGAAGGAGCTTATCAAGAATTTGGAGCCATCAGAGACAGTGCTCATAACCTGGAACAGGTAAGATTCCAACTGGATGTAAGAATTATCTGCATAGTGCAAAAATACCTTCAAGCACTGGAGCTGGATGCCCATCCAGGATGTGGCATTTCCATCCTTAGAGTTTTCAATACCCCCGAGAAAATTTCTCTGAATTCGGTGTGACCGTGCCTTGAGCAGGAGGCTGGGCTCTGAGACATTTTCCCACCTGAATGATTCTGTGTTTCTCTGCCCATATTCACCACCAAGCCTTGCCATGCACTACATTCTTAACTCAATTATGTCGAAAGGTCTTCCCAATTACTTATGTTCTGAAGCTTACATCTCCAACACGTTCCGACAAATGGCCTGTCCTCCTTTCTCTCGCCCAAGTACTTTTCTTCTCAACAGGGTACCCAAGAGCCCTGTTATTTCTCCAACAATTCTTGCAGAGTACAAATATTTCTCTTTACACCACTCATCTTGGTGCTTTCCAACTTCTTCCACTCAAAGCCCTCCACCTTTAATTCTGTAACTCATCCAACTCCCTCACCTCACAATTTTCTCACAACTGCAAGTCTCATCTCTCTAATTCAGATTTTACAGTGCACCCTTAGCTCTCTCACTGCAGGATGTCTCGCCCCTTTTTTCCTGCTGCTCAGTTTCTGGACTGTGCCTTCCAAATATTGCTTTGTCCATAAGCTATCCTACCCATCAAGCACCAGCGGTTGCTCACCAACTAGCCACCTTATCTAGTCAAGTCTCTTCTCTTCTGTAGGGAGAAGCAGATGAGAAGCCCAGCTCCTGCTCTGGTATGGTTTTCAAAAGAAACAGATACGCTGGAGATCGAAAAATTCTCTTTGGTCTACTCCAAGAGCAGAAGGACAAAGACATGTCTGGGAAAGTCCATACCCAGTGGGGAGATCCCTGTACGATGGCTAAATTGAGCAATAATGGCAAAGTTTTAATAAAATGCTTGTAAGATTGAGTTATGTAATACCTATTACAAGTCTATATTAAGCAATTTTAAAATATCCACAAAACCCCCTCAATTAAAACATAAAAACTAGAACAAATAATTACAGAACATAAAATGAGGCTCAGACTCGGCATATGTTCCTTTTCAACTCTATGAGGCATTTGGGCAGCAGTCAGATACAGCACTGATGGTGAGCACACTAGTAGTTTGCTTCCACCTGGTGGAAAGAAGGCAGATAGACATCAAGCATTACAGATAACTTACGCAGCATCTGTTTGCAGGGAGTTGAGAAACCTTCCTTGTTCCAGATTTAGCCTGTATACTTCAGAACTAAAAAAGAAAAATCAAAAATTACTCCTTTCTCGTACAAATACTGAAAAATACTGTTGCAAGCTAGGAGTTATAAAGATTCTTGCTGACAGTATAATTTTACCAAATATACCATTTTCAGACTTCTCATTCTAAACCACAAGAGATATCTAACCTTCAGTGTTAAAAATACAAAGAAAAACATGCATGTTCACTAAGGATATTTATTACACTGCAATATCCTATCAATTATTGTTTTTCCAGGAAAAAGATCCATTACTTCCTTTCCTAAAATCTTTTAATTTTCTATGATTTACATTACAATTGCTATCTTGTCTGAAACCCTACACATTCCATTTTATTTTTACTATGTCTTCTCACAATCTCAACTAATTATTTTACGTGATTCAACTCACACATGAACAGCAACAAACACCAACAAGGGCTGAAAAAGTTACTTAATTTTCTTTACTTAGATGCTAATCATTTTTTAAAACAGTACACTGAATTGCAATTCTTTGTAACAATTTTGCAGATACACGATGCACCTGGCTTGAGAATCAAAAGAAAAAAATCTAAAAACAGCACAGGAAGCTGAATTAATTTTAGTCTTCCCACATTTTGCACTCTTCACAAACAGTCTTCATTATTAACTTGTACGGAATTGGCACTTCTTCCAATTTTTAACTCTTCCAGCATTTTAATGTTCATTTTATTCTTGAAAAACATTGCTAACAAAAGTTAAAAAGAATAAGCCACTTAATACCTTGCTCCTACAAAATACAGGTCACACGACGGATAGTGATAGGAGAAATCTCTACCAAATTTTGGTATTCTTGTCCTGTAGTAATGGCCGTGTTGTGAATGAAACTCCACAAACCTTCCACACTGCAAGAAGACAACCTGAAAATAAAATAGAAAGCACTGAAATATACAGAAGCAGATGACAATCTCCTCAACTTGCCTTACAGAACAAACCCCAGTGATCTTTTTTTCAAGCTTGTGCAGGTTTATCACAACTTATTTAAACCATTTCTATTAAAATGATAGAATTAACTAGTTTTCCATCATTCTCTCTAGCCACTGCAAAGAGCTTTATCAAGAGTATATGTGACACCCTGAAAGTGTGACACCACTGCAAGCAGAGCCAGTGTAGTCATCCTGGTGTTTGCTGCACCAAAATTAATATCTGTACTTCTTTCAGATACCAGTTAGTAATTTCTTCCAGTTATAGTGCCAAGCAGACACCAGTATGTTCATAGGTGTTAAGCAGATGAACTATACATCCTGAGGCACGGCAGTCTTCCAATAAATGACACCAATGACCTTTGTGCATTTTTTTTGTTGTCAAGTGAATAAGCACATCATTTCCCTCTGAAACTTAGGCAAAGATCTCAGTTCTGGAAGAGTCTGCAGGGAGCCATTACTAGAAGGCTAGATCTATACTAGTAAATAAAATAGGCCAGAACTTGCCCCTGGAGGCCTGACAGCAAGTTAACATGGCATAACTGATATCCATGCAAAGGAATTCCTTTCACTCCGAAGAGACAGTATCATCTACACCACCCGTTGCACTCATGCTGTACCTCAAACCATGCCCAGGCACTGTGCGATGGAGGAACAGTTGGCCTGGCCCAAACTCATGCCATGATGTTTGCAAACAGTTAAGTGAGCTGGATAATCCCAGGCTAACTCTTGACTCTGAGCCTCCTCCCTATTTAGCTAAGGTTAGAAAAGTGTTAGTTTAGTTAATGTGTATAAGCCCACACATCTTCTAAAAGTAGTAGATAATGAAGATTTTAAATTCCCTACTGCTGGACTACATCATTAGCAACACAAACAAGGATGAGAAGCTCAGGAAAGGCTAGGTACAAAAATTATTTTTAATCTCTTATCTATTTATATATCTGTATACTCTCTCCTTCCAAGACAGGGGAAAAGTACTGACCTGGGCTAGGACTTCATACCTATTATCATTAAGTCCTCCCTTACTTGTGCTTTTTTCTGAAGAAACCCTACTGTTTCAGTTTTAATTCACAGACTCAGAGAGTACCATCTTTTAGAAGTCTAACTACAATTTCATGAGATTACAGATGCAGTCACACAGTTGATGTTATACAATGATGTTTTTCATATAAATCCCAATCAATCTTGTGTGCCTAACGCCTTCATGCTTTTAATTGGAGGTTTACAAGCAAAGCTCTTATCTGTTTGAAACAATGCCCACATCAAATCTTTTCTCTATCATCACTGCAAAAGAAACGTCTGCCTCTTCATGCAGTACAGAAGCTACATAAATAACGAGAATACCACAAAATCAAACCACATTTAATTTCAAATCACATTCTCTCAGTTCAACACCAGTAAGCCACTAAAAATCTGTTACCAGGAAATAAGAAGATGCAGGTTGCTTTCTACGAGAAAAGTTAACTTTATTCTCACCTCCTCTACATCCAAAAAGATTTGAGTTGCCAAAAGCAACCAAATATTCTGCTAATTACTGCATTGCCTCTAATAATTTTCTATTTCGAGAAAAATTTCTACAATATTGAAGATACGTGTCCTCTTTCATTAGCAGTGGAGACAACTCACTATAAATCAAGTTTGTCTTTTCTTCATACTTAAAGTTTGGACGCTACCAGAAAATGACAGCCTCAGCAAAAGCACAGCCACCAGTGTGTGGCAAAGTATCAAGCAGAAATGTGTGATTTTTCAAAATTCTGTGAAAAAATAAAAATCACTCTCTCCTAAGCCTGAAACTTAGTCCAAGTCTAAGGCAATTTTAAGTCTAAAACTTAGGAGAGCACAGACGTGTAACTGGGTGTAAGGGTACCAATATGAATGAAAGCCAATAGCATGCTCTCACTGTGAAAATGCAAATGAGCTTCAAAAGGGGATCTCAAGAGGTCAGAGGACAGCGGCAGCAGGCTGGGGAGAAGCTTTTTTCCCTGCGCTGCTGAAGCGTGAGGCAGTGTGTGTAGTGTTGGGCTCCCCAGTTCAAGAGAGATGTTGACAGCATCAAGAGGGCCACCAAGACAGACAAGGGGCAGAACACGAAAATGACAAAGAAAGATTGGAAGAACCTTAGTTTATTTAGTCAGATGAGGAGCACCCTGCAAGACAACCTAGAAACAGCCAGCAACTGAAGTACAGCTACAAAAATGAAAGAGTCAAACTCTTTGCAGTAGCAGTAGTGAAAATCAAAGATTTTCCTGGGCAGATTGGACAGGAAGGAAAAACTCCTTATGATGAGTTAGCAGCAGTGCAAGTATTTATTCAGTGAATCTGTGGAACTGTCATGCTTGCAGTTTTTCATAGTCATGTTCAAGCATTAAATGGCATCTGATGGTCTCATTCCAACCAATATTTGTATGATTCTAAGCATTTCAAGTGTAATTTTTCAAACAGTTTCCTCTTTCTAACATTTTCAAAAAAATATGGCAGCTATCTGAAATTAGTTTTCTTTCTGATGACTTGGTAAGTTTTAGGAAAAAAATATACAACCTTATTTTCAATTTTAAAGTTATGCAAGTAGGGCTTCAGTCGAAAATATAGTACTAATTTCAGTTGAAAACACACACAAGCCTTACTGTTTCTAACCAGGCAGAAACATATTTGAGAACACAACATGCTCCTCAGTCTACCCAGTAACTGTTTGGTTTGTACAACCAAAAGCATTCTCCCACAGACAGACAAGTGTTACTGTATCAGTCACCACCTTCTGCTACTTGAATTCATGCACATTTTTGGAAAGCTCACAGTGAAAAAGTACTAAAGCTAGAAGGCTAGATGATAATGTCTCTGATCAAATAGAAATACTTATTTAAACAAACCTGTACCAGAAATACTATGGTCTCTTCTCAGAAAAAAGTATCAAAATAAACAATTTTTAAAAAAGCTTGTCCTAATTAAATCAGTAAAATTATATGCTTAAATTTTATATTTAATTTGTAACACAACACCTTGATGAATCAGCAAAGGAAAGTTTACAGAAAGAGGTAGCATCTTATTACACCAACTACTGCAGCTGAAGAAAACAGTCAGGTGTTAAACAGAATTAGAAGCAGTAACTGTATTGGGCCTGAGAAAGGGCTGATGGTCCTAAGAACTCAACTACTTCCTCCAGGTGCAGCACTTCATTTAAAAAAATAAAAAGACATTACTTCTCTTCACAATTTTTGTCACACTTATATGCTTAGTATCACGATGGCTACAACAATGCTGACAAATCAGGCTATTAAATTATCTATAGCTATCCCATTTCTCAAAAACGGTGTATCTGTGAATCTCTTGTCACGAGAGATTGTGACTAAATATTATCCTAGACAGAATACCTAATTCCATTTTTAACATTATTTTGTTTGTAGGATAGATCATTATTTGAAGTTCTTCTCTACTACAGATAGAAGACTTTAAAAATGGTAAGACAAATTATAATACAAAGAGACAAAGAAAATAAACATTTTGAAGGAACAAAAAAATGTTCATCCTGTTTGCTTTAAGAAAAAACTTTGTTCCAAAAGTTGTGTTGATTGACTGCCTTTACTATATATGAAAATGCATTTTAATATACATATTAAACAATTCTTTCATTTACACATTGAAAACAGTAAACATACCTTTGAGTAATCATCTGATAAAATCTCAAACGTAACCACTAGAGGAGAGAGCAAGAAAACTTTAAGTAAACTAGGTAAGCAAACTTTGTTGCAAACATTGGCATAAATCCTGAAAACGTTTACTCTCATTCTAACCTTCAGTCATATAAGTATTCCCCACAGGTGTCAATACATAATGCAGGCATTGCGATAACATCTTTAATTATACAACTTCATTTGCAAAATAGTAAGTAGTGTTCTAAACCTTTAGAAACATATGAAGCATCTTGTAATCTTTTTATCGTTCTTGCATACTTGACTCATGTTCCTCAATGCAATGCTCAGCCTTGTATTTATTGGCTCAGGAAAGGTCTAATCAAATGGCTTTCAGTGAGTGCTCTGTGGACCTTTGGTAATCTATCAAAGATGATAAAAATAATGACATGATTTCAGACATACTCCACACAAACCTGCACATGTGATCCTTCTAAAGGGTCAGCAGTTTCATGAAGTTTTAAGGGTCAATAAAATAAAATAAAGTCACAAATCTGAAAGCTACTCTCCATGCCGAACACTGCACTGTACTGTACTTTGCCAAGTGCACTTAGTGCAACGTATCTGCATCTTTTAAATGAGCTGGGTTGGGAACATTAGGGAGTAGCTTCTTCAGCTAAATTGGTTCCATTTAAATGAGGCAGCTCATTTAAAGTTACCTGAAGTGACTCTATGCTACATTTTAAATTAAACATGCTTTTGCAGTCTAGTAACATGCCAGTTCAAAAAAATACTTATTTTAAGCCCTAATTACCAGCAAGCACTTACTATTTCAATGACTCCTACTCTTTTCAAGTGGGTCTTGCTCTTGCCATACCTTCCTCTCCCCAGCCTCTCTGAACCCTGGCCCTGCCAACTCCCCTCTTACTATGTTGTAGCACTGCCTCTTCACCCTACATGACTCCTCATAATCCTAAGGCACAGGGTAAAGGAACACCACCATGTTCTACTCCCCTCTTCCTGACCTAATTCCATTCTCAATTTTTGTTTTTCACACCATTTTCACGTACATCACAGTTAGACCAGTTTCATTCTTCCATAATAATTTAGGACTTCTGCCACTTTATGCTCATCCCCTCATTGCTTTGGTCACCCCTGTATCCCAGTTATCAACCATCAGTCTTCTACCATTCCAGTCTTAAACAAAAAAGAAAACAAACCCCAAGCATCATTTCCCAAATCTAAGCACCCTAAAACTCAGAACCACAGCAACTCTGACCTCCTCCCCTAGTCTCACTGCCACCAGTCTCCCTCTCCCATTGTGTAGATGGCTCCTTGCTTTCCTCACCATAGTTGCTCTCCCTCCAAATTAATAGCAAACAAGGGCCTTGTCCATGCTACCATCTATCTGTAAAAGAACTTTGTTTTCAAGAAGATGAACGAAACCCCAAAACAAACAAAGAAACAAACCCACTCTCAGGGAATTCTCTTTACCCTCTAACTCAACTATTGAGCTTGGGCTCCAGTGAGAAAGTAGTGAGAACTCATTTCAGTAATGACAGAGCAATCACTGTGCATTCTCCTACCTTACTGCATCATAGAAGGGGAAGCCATCGTACTCATGCCACATTTCCCCAGAGCACAGACTTCAGCCACATTCCCTCTCTGAGCCCCACTCTTACTCAAGAGCTGAAAGTAAACCTTACATTCCTCACACTGCTCCAAGAGAGGAAAGAGCTTTGAAGGAGAAGGAAAAGAGAAAAACACAGGGATAAAGACTAGGTGAAGTTTTACTCTACAATCTTGTGTTCCCTCAACATACATTCTGTCCCCTCAGCACAGGCAGGGAAATTTCTACTCAAGTCCAAGCTGAATTATATATAAAAGATATCTTGTACTAACAGCCATACTTCATACTAACCTTCAGCATCTAAGCATCTTTCAAATTTCTGGGATAATTGATAGGTATCGTAACAGCGGATCCTTGGCTTGTAAGTTCCTGAAAGAATAATTTGATCTTTAATAAAAAATTTAAACAAAAAGATAACAAGAAAGCTTTTTTTTTTTTTAAATACAGCATCTTACATATTCAGGCTTTACTGCATTTCAACTACAAGTATTCTGATCTTACTAAAGTCTCTGTGACTGGAAAAATACACCTCTTAGTAACAGAACCTTACGGCCTGGTTTTTGTCTTTAATGCCTGAAAGGATCCTACTTGTATGTAGGATCTCCTGATTACCAGATACATCTAACAGAATTCAACACCTTCCAGAAGGTCTGAAAGACCAAGTCTCCTTGTACTACTAAGGTCTAAAGTAGTCATGCTTAAATCCTGCTTGGACATTTCAAAATGCAGCATATCCTCCAACCTTCAAAACAATACTCAAATAAAGATGCTCAGAATTATTTCAAACAAATGTACATACTTACAATAAACACAAAAAAGAACTCGGTTTTTAACTGTACTATAAACTGTTCATAATTGTATTTATAAAGCACCAGGGGTTGGACCAGCTGATCTTCAAAGGTCCCTTCCAAACCAAACCATTTTATGAATCCAAGAACACCTGCATTCTACAAATAAGTGTTTCACAACACCACTGCCAAGACAGCCATCCTATCACATCTTAAGAGTAAACTTCCAAAACAAAGTTCAACGCTACATTTAAAAATGAACTCTTACCCATTCTCCCTGAAATACTAAGTCATTCTGCAATCAAGATTTTCCAGCACTTTTTGTCTCTGCTAGAGAGAGACACTTTGTTAACTCACCAACTGCCATAATATACTGTCCATCTCTTGATACCTTAATCTTTGTGCTAATTGTTGGCATTTCAAAGTCTTGAATAAGTTCAATTCTTCTACGGATATCTAAAGAAAAAAATTTGCAAAGATAGCACAATTGTATTAGTCTAAACAACTGTAATGGTTTCTTATGGAAGCATGCTGAGTTAATTGAATATAGACAATGTCTTTTAAGATCTTTCAAACTATAAAAATTTTTTAAGTATAATTGACACATTATAAGCAGATTAGTGCAGTTCATTGATGCCGAGAGGCAGGTTACCCCCTGCAAAACAAATGCCTATTCTGAGGTAACTAGGTAACAAATTATTATATAGTGTAGTAGCAAATGCTTACCACATTCTACACAGCTAAGATGTATAATGTATTATATCCTCCTGTCTGTGCATTTTTTTGTTCATTAAGTTTCTTATACTACACTTCCTATGGTATGTAAATAGCCATCTTTCTTTAGTATAAGTTTAGGCTAAAATGACGATGTTCCTACACTCTAAGATAAGCAAAATACCATAGAGAAGTTTATAGCTGAACCTTAACATAAGCTGTACATGGCATTCTTCCATCATGTTTCTGTACAATCTACAACCACAGTATTTAATGTCTGAAGTGTAAAACAACATTGGTAATATCCTGCTCACATAGAGAACACATAGGAAGTTGCACAACTATTTATAGCTTTAATTTTGGAGTTCTAAAAATATGAGGTATGGATAACTTCCTTGTATCAGTTAGTAACGTGTCTCCCTCTGGATTTCCATGTAGTGTACACGCAGCAGGGTATTACTGAGGACTGTGATCGGAAAACTCACCCACATCTTTCTTCTGTAAAGCTCTTTTCTTCCTGTCCGAAAGCCACTGTAAGAAAATACGTAACTCAGTCTTGAGCTCGTTATTCATAAAGAAGCCAGAAAAACGCTTAAAAAGTTTATGCAACTTGAAAGTATAAGATATTTAAGTCGTTAATCCCTTTCTTCTTTATTATTTTAAAACTTTCACTGGTAAGTTTAACCATTCCACACCAAGAAAACTCACAAAGCCATGTTTTTAAAGGGCTTTAGAATAACACAGCTTTAGAATAACACACCTATGATTAGAGATGCACGCATTTAAACTGCACGTTTAAAAGTACTCGTAGCTGGTTTCAGTTCAGGATCCCCGCCTCGCCACCGGCGCACATGGCTCCGCAGCCGCGCCGGCCCGGGCCGCAGCCCAGGCCCAAAGCCCGCACCCCGCTCGGGGCGGCTCCTGCCGCAGGAACCGCGGGCAGCCCGGGCCCGGCCACCCGGCAGCGGCAACCCTCGCCCCACTCGGGCTCGGCTCGGCTCGGTCTGCCCCGCTCCCTCACCTCCGGGAGGCTCCTGCCGGCGCTCAGACTGTAGATCTTCACCTCATTGAGGCTGGAGACCTGCATGGCGGCGGCGCTGCCCGCCTCTTCCGGGGCGGAGGGGAAGCAGAAGGCGCCTCGCTTCCGGCCCGCCGCCGTTCCTGTGAGAGGGTGGCCGGTCCGCCCGGCCCGTACTCAGGGCCAGGGGAAGCCCGGGTGACAGCAGCTCTAGCCCCCTCCCTCCCACAGTTACTGCAGGGGAGAAAGCACCTGGGCAAGCTTGAGAAGTGGGCTCGTGTGAGCCTCCTGAGGTTCAACAAGGCGAAGTGCAAGTTCCTGGACCTGGGTCAGGGCAGTCCCCAGTATCGATACAGGCTGCGGATGAAGTGATTGAGAGCAGCCCTGGGTAGAGAGACTTGGGGGTACTGGTGGATAAAAAACTGGACATGAGCTGGCAATGTGTGCTCACAGCCCAGAAGGCCAAATGTAGCTTGGAGCAGCTCTGCTGTGGTGAGACCTCAGCTCTGGAGCCCTCAGCACAAGAAAGGTAGGGACCTGAGAATGACTCAGGAGGGCCACAAAAGCGATCAGAGGGCTGGAACACCTATGAGGGCAGGCTGAGAGAGTTGGGCTCGTCCAACCTGGAGAAGAGAAGGCTCTGGGGAGACCTTATTGTATCTTTTCAATACTTAAAGGGGGCCTACAAGAAAGATGGGGACAATCTTTTTGTAGACCCTGTTGCAACAGGACAAGGGGGAATGGTTTTCTTTTTTAAAAGGATAGATTTAGGCTAGATAGAAGAAAGATATTTTTTACAATGAGGGTGGTGGAGCACTGGCACAGGTTGCCCAGAGAGGTGGTAGATGCTCCATCCCTGGAGACATTCAAGGTCAGGTTGGATAGGGCCATGAGCAAAAGTTGAAGATGTCCCTGCTTACTGCAGAGGGGTTGGACTAGATGACCTTTCCAACCTAAAGCATTCTATGATTCTAAATCCAGGGGAAAACAAGCTTTGCTAGCACCACTGCTAATGGTGAAACAGCTCAGCTGCTACCAGTTTCCACAATACTCAGAAAAGCACCTGTGCAAGATATTGCCAGGTGTTGAAATCTGTTGAGACAGCAAACAACAATGGTAGCTGTCTGTGCCTCACAGCCCGTGGCTCTCGTCCTTGGTAGGCAAGGCCCCATATTGCAATGTCCAAACGTGAAGACTGCTGTCTGTCTGCAAAATTCTGACCATTCTTATTCTAACTTAGAAAAGCAACAGCAAGGACTGGAATAATGTATACCCAATCTATGTACATCTATATCCATCTGTGTACCTTCAGGGAACAATGAAAGTCACAACTGAATTCTTACCACAACAATAAAGAACTCAAATACAAGATGCAAACTGAAGCTGTTTCAAGTAAGTTTTATGTATGATATTCCCTGGATGATGTATCTCAACAATGATGATACCATCACTAGAAAGGACTCTATTGTAGTTTGTATCAGAGGCCATTATAGCTGAGATGTGTGGGAAACCAACACATCTACATATAGGTGCCTATGCGGATGCTAGATGTCTAAGCTCCCGTTTCAGAGAGCTAAGGCTTCACTTGCTTAAATGTAGGTTGTTGAGTGGCATTTGAGATGCCGTATGGTATTCAGGACACCTAGATGGGGCTGACACAAGACCTATGGAAAACCCATACCTTTCTGCTGCGTGAGCTAGAAGCCAGGCAGGACGTGCGAGGACATCTCAAGTGGCACTAGAAACTCAGGCAGCTGAATTTCATCCCTAGTAAATGCAGTCAATGAAGCTTCAGGTGCAATGTTGCTAAAATGCCACCAGGTGTCCTCTTCGCGGTGAGCTCAATCATTTCTAGGTTCCACTGGCTAATTTCTTAGACCATCACTAGCTATTAATAGATATTTAAAGTTGAATTCACTTGTCCACACACAGAGGTCTTTCGCTATTCAGGATGCCCTAAGGAATCCCAGACATCCACAGTGGTTGGTTGCTGTGATGCAAGCTGTGCAGAAGACCAGTAGCACCCTGAAACAGCAGCTGAAGGCCCAACAGGATGCTCCAGGGTACCTCAAAAGGCATCAGGCAGGGTCAGGAAGACTGAACCTACAAAGAATTCTAGAGGTGTAAAACGCTGGAGATTCTTATGGACTGGACAATTATGTGACTTTCTTTAGGTGAGACTGCCCAAGGATCCCTGACCCTCTTGTCCATTCTCTAGATTCATTTAACTGACAACAGTGCAAACCAAGAGGGGTAAAACCCAGAGGTTCTGGCTGCACAGCAGGAAAGTGGTTTATTTCGAGTTGCTTGAAATTGGTGTTTTGCTCTTTTCAATCAAAATTAGTTTTCCAGGAAAGTTGATACAACTGAGCCTGGGCAGCCATACATTTAAGACTTCTTAGAAAATAAAAGGGGAAAAGATCAAGTAGAATATGGACTAAATTAAAAATTCATTGCAGATAACCTAAGAGCAGCCAAATCCACTTGTTCCACTTATTACGGTTTAAAAAATCAGGATCTGAATGACGCAGGAGAAGCTTTGACAAAGCATTTTGCTTCCTGTATGTAATGAATATTTGTCGCATGTAGTAATTATGTACTTTCAGATTTTGCATTCAAAGGAACATAGTTGAGCAGGTAGGTGTACTGGCTGCAAATAGGCGTGATGTAGGATCACACCAAGAGCTTTTTGCTTGTTTTTTCTTTCTTTTTCTAGTATCAGAATTAGCTGTGTGCATTACCTGCTGACAGCCATGGTGGTGCTGTGTTCCCAAACAACGTGGTGATAACCAAACTGAATGTTACCTTTTCTAATTTTAATGACAACAAGAGGGTGCCCCTTCACTACATACATACATAGGATTATGTCAAGTATGAGTTGTCAGGTATATTCACGTTTAAGCAGCATTTCATGTTCAGTGTATAAAAGCAATTCATCAGGAAAGTTCTGCTGCGCTTCACAGTACAGAGATATTCCAGTATTTCTTTAATCAATATTCCGATATTCTTTAACTTTATTAAGAAATAGATATCTAGCTAAGAAATTATGATAGACAAATAGTTTGTGCACTAATCTTAAAAGTACACATAAAAAATGTTTTCATTTGAATAGTTGATTTTATTATCCATTATCGAGTTATCTAAGGGTTCCTTCATTGAAATAATTTAGACTATAATTTTAAATAGATTGCCACAATAATAATAAAACACACATGGCTAGGAAATAGGATTTAAAAGATTCTTTCTAAGCAGAGGGAAACCCCCTCCCCACATTACTAAGCAACTAATGCACATAATAGCCTCATAACTTGTTTTACAGAGAACTACAACTCTGTGGTTGCTGGTTTGCAAGCTTAAAACATAAGCTTTCCTATTAGTACCAGTGTCAGAATTGTCTGGGTTTTGGTTGTCTGTCAGTCAAATTTCCTGTGGGAGAAACTCCAAGTAGGATATTTCAGTACTCTTACTGACTGGAGGCAGAGTTTGGCTCCTTGGAGTGACATCTGAAGAAGCATTCATAAACATAGAGGCAACATCACAGAAAGGTTCATTGCCTTGGTGGGAGCAGAAAGACATATGATGATCATGAGGGAATTAAACAGCTTTGAGATCACATGGCACCACTGCAGGACCAGCCAAGGGAGTGGCAGGGGAAGCATGAACTGTCATAGCTGTGTTACCACCAGAGTGTGCAGAACTCTCTCCATATCCCATGGCAAGCAGCCCTGCGTGCTCCTTTCCTCCTCCACCTTTACTGCTGCTCCATCCAACATAAAAAAAAATGTATAATGGGGGGAAAAAAAGGATTTAAAAATCACAGTAAAACCAGAAAATGTGGTAACAGAAAACATTTAACAGGATATTGCTTAGGCATTAACATCATGTTTCCCTGATGATTTTCTATTAAAACAGTAAGTAGCATAGGATTTTCCACTTTAATAATAGTAACCAAAGCAAATGATTCCATATGAAAAAATAGCAACAGTGACATTGCTGCAATAAAAACATTTAGAAAGGAAATAGCATACAGTGTAGAGTCTAGAAATTCGACAACCCTTCCGCTTAAATTTTACCTTATTCACTGTAATATCCATGTGTACAGGAGCATCCCCAACAGCTAGCGCCACTGCAGCAAGTCACATTTCTCATCAGCTGACACAATTCTAAATTTAAGAAGCTGATGAGAAAGTAACATTTCTAAAATTAATCATGCAAAGCATTTGCATGGCTTGAGGCAGCAGCAACGATCCAGTGAAAGCTGAACTTGGTTTGAGATGGGAAAGAACTGCCTCACCAAGGTGCTGAGGTTTACTATACCTTTTACACCACTCGTCTGTGGGTAGAAATACATGATGTACCTCCTCAAACATCAGCTAATTCTGTTTTCATTATTAAAACATGCAATCTAAAGAAACAAAAAAAGGAAGATTAGACAATAATCACTATTTCTATGAACACCATAACACATCAGTATGTTAGGGTTTTTGCATAACTTCTGGAAAGTCATTTGTTGTGCCCTAGGGGACACCATAGAATCAGAATGGTTTGGGTTGGAAGGGACACTAAAGATCATCTAGTTCCAACCCCCCTGCCATGGGCAGGGACACCTCCCACTAGACCAGGTTCCTCAAAGCCTCATCCAACCTGGAATAATTGCAGTTATGAGCACCAAATGTTTAATTAGCAATTGGAAAAAGAGAACTGGATGCATTTATGAGGGGGCTAAATTCCTGTTTGCAGAGATGCCACTCAAAGGCAGGTACTCGAAGTGTTCAGACACTTGTTTCTTGCTTGAGAGCATGTCTGGTTTAGAAGGCTCTGGAGAACAGTACTTGACATGTCTGGTTTAGAAGGCTCTGGAGAACAGTACTTGACACAACCTATGAACACTCCCAATACCTGAATCAAGCTTAAGGCAATGTAACACAAACTGAATACCTCAGAAGGACTAAAAGCTGCAGCTATCTTTTACTGAGGAAGAAGCATCACTACCTTATGGACTCCTGCACTGTCTAAATATTTATTAAATACTGCTCATGGGGAAGTCCCAGAAGCAAGAGTTTCTGAAAAGTTTCTTTAATTATCCCCAAACCTTCAGACTTTACTAAAGGCAGTCAGTGTTTAATAAAAGCAAGCAAACTCTGCATTATTTTTGTGAGTTATAGAATCATAGAATGGTTGGGGTTGGAAGGGACCTTAGATTACCTAGTTCCAACTCCCCTGTCCTGGGCAGGGACTTCTCCCACTAGACCAGGTTGCTCAGGGCCCTGTCCAACCTGGCCTTGAACACCTCCAGGGATGGAGTGTCCACAACTTCCCTGGACAACCTGTTCCAGTGTCTCACCACCCTCATATTGAAGAACTCCTTCCTTACATCTAATCTAAATCTCCCCTTCTCCAGTTCAAAGCCATTATCCCTTGTCCTATCACTACAAGCCCTTGTAAAAAGTCCCTCCCTAGCTTTCCATTCAGATACTGGAAGACTGCAACAAGGTCTCCCCTGAGCCTTCTTTTCTCCAGGTTGAACAACCCCAACTCTTTCAACCTGTCATCATAGCAGANCGCCGCAGGGCCGGCAGCGTTCAGGTAAGGCTGCCGCTCTGGGCAGGGCAGCGGCCGCCCCGCCGCCCCTCCCGCTCAGCGATGCTCCGGCCCCCGGGGCCACGCCACGGGATGCGGGGTGGGCGAGTGTCCCGCGCTCCCGGGGTGCGCCCGGCCAGGCAGGGTCCGGGGAGGGGATCTCCGTGACCGCTTTGGGAGATCTCTGGCGAGTGCTGCTTCTCGCTGTCCCGCCCCGGTTAACACCGGCGAGTCCCCCGGGGATTCTCGCCACTGCTGTAACGATGCTGTTCTGCTGATAACGTCTCCGTGCTCCACGGCTTTTTTTGGGGGGGGAGACAAAGCAAGAATCCTTAATTACGTTTGGATGGCTTAGGGAAGTCCCCAGACTCCACAGTGAGGACTGGACTTCCAGTGCAAGACGAATGGAACAGGCTGGGAGGGAAAGGGGGAGGAGGAAGCTTCGTTTCTTCATTCAGAAACTGGATGGAACAACCTCGAGAAAGGAGGAACGGCCGCACTCTTGCCGTGACATTCTGAAGAAGGTCATGTTCCACTGCAGCCAGAGAGACGGGACTGACTCACTCTCCTGGTGCTTCTGGAAAAAAAATCAGTGACCCGCTCTAACTCTTCCTGTTCTTAGGGAAGAACACATTTTGTGCGGTCCTCTTGGCCACTTACCTGTTTTGTGTTTCTACAGTGACCAGGATTGAAGGGAAGATACTACATCATGTCAGAGTTCTGGCTAATTTCTGCCCCAGGAGATAAAACAAATCTGCAGGCTTGGGAGAGAATGAACATGGTAACGTCTAAATCCAACCTGTCCAGCAACAGCAAATTCCATATTCCGGACTTAAAGGTAAATGAGGAAGGGGTTTGTGTGGGGACATCTCAGCAGCATTAGCCAGGGGTAAAGACTTTTGGGACAAATGTGGGATTTATCATTTGGGATAATATGCACAGAGTAAAAGATTGTGGTTGTGGGATGAGTTGTGTTCAGTCAACTGAAAATTGATCAGAGAGAAAAGAAGTCATTGTGCATGAGGCTGACCTTCACATCGGAAGGATATAAGGAGTGAAGAAGAGTAAGATGAGTTAATCTGTTACATTCTGTGTACCATGTACTCCCAGTCATGAAAGTCATGCAGTGTTGTATGTCTTGGATCATTCACGCAAAGGGAGTAGCTATGCATCTAGAGCCATGCCAGTAAGACTGCTGACAAAGCTACCCCTTGAGAAATGGATGTGTATGTGTGTATTCAGCTAGATCACCTAGCTTTATGTCATTGTATAAATAAGAAGAGTATCAATCCATGATTTTTTTTAGTATCTTTGCATTAATTAATCCTTATTTTATAAAATTTGCACCTTATTTTTGTTTCACTTGTGGCTATTAAAAATCCAAACACACTACATTAAAGTCAGTGGAGCTACCACAGATGTAGAACTTTGTTTCTTGGGGAGCTTCCATCACACATCACTTAACGAAGCTACACACAGTGCATCTAGGATCTGGCTTTAATCCAAAAAGACTTTTAACAGTTATAACTTGAGCTATTCCAATTACAAAAGGGTGCCAGTACAAGGGGACCATGCCCTGTTCTCCTACTGAATTGACACATGAATGTTGCAGATGGGGAATGTTGCTTTTTGCCTGTGCACCTGCAGTTGGTATGATTTTTACCATCTGTGGGCCTTACCCAGACAGTGTTGGTGTGAGTTTGCTCATCTAAAGGGAAATAAAGCATTTGCAATATCTGAAGATGCAACCAGTCCATTAATATTCTGCTAATTGTTCTATGTGAAATCTGTTTCTTCTCCTTCAGCTTGGCCCTCCATAATGTTAAGGTGGAAGTATTACAAGAAAAGGTTCAGCAATGTATTGCAATACCATACACATGGGATCATGAGTGTGACGGTCATACGAAAAGCAGACGTTGGGCCTGGAGGAAATGGCTTGGTGAAAGGCTTAGTCTTTGGTAGTAGCAAAGAACACAGTCAGAACCCCCCTTTTGAATAAGTGCTGCTTCCCTGGGTTCTCTCAGTGCCTCCCATTTGTTTGTATGTAGATTGTGTGCATTTTTAGTCAATATTTATCAGGTTAAAGGCTGGTCTATGCAGCCTGATGATACGGGAATGAAAAGAGGAAGGAAGACTCTGATGTGCAATCTTGAGACTACACATACTTTTTTTCCTTTATTGGAAAAGGCTTTTTATGCCCTAGGTCTTGGGTAAAAGAATTGCTACGATTTTCCCCCAAGTAAATAAAGTTCTGCCGAATTAATTCACAAGTGCTGAACACGAGTCAGTATCACTAAGACTCTACCAACAGAAACCTCAGACAGATTTGTTCATCTTTCACCTACTTCTCATCTTTTGCACAGGTGGGGACACTGGATGCTCTTGTTGGCCTGTCAGATGAGTTGGGAAAACTTGATAGCTTTGCTGAAAGGTAAAATAGATCTTATTTACTACCTACAAATGAGAAACACACATTGTTTTTATGGGACAATATGTCCTTGTGTTCACCTCAGTCTGACTCATAGCCCAGACTACAACTGGACTAAAGTGGATAGGCTTGTTTTAACCCTTTTAACAGAGTCATCACAAAGAAAGGGACATTCCTTAAAATGTACCTGACTTAAGTTTGTGATAGTTTTGTTTGCACAGCAATCCATTTGAGTGGCAGTGCTAGGGAAGCTGTTTCTAGAAAGGAAGCTACTTGAAAAGATTATTTTTTTAAAAAGAACATCCTTCCACTCCATCCAGAAACTTAAATTAATAAAACAGCATTTAGAGAATATGAAGCCCTCCCTGATCTTTCTATTGAACCTTCTGCCCATTTCAATCAGATAGAGGAGCTCAAAGGAATAAGTTCTTCTGAATGAGATGCAGAGCTCTCCCTCTCAGGCTTTTAAACTTCTTGAAAACCAGACTATTGACTCAAGTTGTATCAAACCACTTAAGCGAAGACTCATATGATCTCCCTGTTGGTCATTGCCCCATTTTCCTTTTGGGCCAAGCTGACCTGGATGTACAATGGATAATGTAGTACAGCAAGTGGTGAAAATGCCAGGTTGTAAGATACTTGGTGGCACAAAGTAGACTTTGCTGTTGAGGCAATGAAAGTATAGGACACTGGGATGTTGAGGGGAAGGGGGGGCAGTTCTTTTTTGCTTTGGAAGCATACCTCACTTATAGTCTTGATTACAGAGGCATGTGTTAGCTGTGGGGCTTTTTCGCCCAGCCAGGACTGATAAGGATTTGCAGCATACTGAAACAATGATATAAACTGTTTAATTCTATGCTAGGCAGTCTAGGTAAGTCTGCCAGAATACATTTGTCTGCACGATTACTTTGAGGATAGTGAGGCACTGGAACAGGTTGCCCAGAGAAGTTGTGGATGTCCTATCCCTGAAAGTGTTCAAAGCCAGATTGGATGGGGCTTTGAGCAACCTGGTCTAGTGGGAGGAGGCCCTGCCCATGGCAGGGAGGTTGGAACTAGATGATCTTTAATGTCCCTTTCAACACAAACCACTCTATTGATTCTATGATTTTGTGTTAAATAAATGTCCAAGATATTGCATCTAACTTGTGATTCAAGGGTTAAAATGCCAGGCACTCACACTTCATTGAAGTAAATGGCATCCAGAGGGTTACAAGCCTGTTCAAATGACCTAACCATTTATGTTCCCGCTCCTCTGAAACAGGTACCCGCTGAACTGTTGCTAGATAAACACAACTGCCAGTAAAGCCAGGCAGTGCAAACCTGTCAGCGCTGCCTCCTGCCAGGACAGTAGAGAAGGGGCAAGAGTTTGCAGGATCTATTGTTTCCACATACTTTTATTATTTATTTACACAGAGGCAGAGTGTTTTTCCATGTCACCGTGTGGTAATATGGAGCTTTCTCAAACTGACAATCCCTTCCATCACTCTTACCTGGGGGTTCTCTGGCGTCCTCGGTGAGCAGAGCATTCTACAGTAGCCTGAGACTGAAGAGGTTTTGCTCCCCGCAGTAATTTGGAGGCCTAGCTGGTAGCACCCTTTAATACACAGTATCATTTAAAGAGTGTTAAACTTGAATTTTTTTAAAATAATGACATTGCAGCAATTTCAGAAGTAAAATGTGAGAGTCTTCCAAGCCATAATATAAGGCTAAATGGAATTAGTCCCTTTAAAATTTTTTATTACTACTTCTCGAGGCAGGTTAGCTGAAACCCTGTCCTTTTATAACATATTATTTGAACGTGATACTTGATCAAGATGGGATCCATCTCATCTAAAGGCGGAGGTTTAAGGGTTGGATGTGACTGCTGCTCACTGTTGGATGTCGCTATAGTTGATGGGGCTCCTCCAAGGGTCTGATTCTTCTTGCTCGCCTCAGGCATCAGTGGTGCACAGGGTGTGTGCTCTGTCTTTGATAGGGAATGTATTAGATACTTGAATCCCACTTGCATTTAATGAGATGCAAGGCAAGGCACTGAGACTAAAGCCAGGACTGAAGAACATTTCTCTGGCCCAGTGTGTACGTACATTCTGACTGTATCCTGCTGCAGGGACCTTGAGGTGTGAGGGCTGGGAGGAAGCCAAGCCTCACTTGGGCAGCTAGGACTGTCAGGTGCATGACAGCACATACCTGTCCCACTCTCTACCTGTGGAGAGAGACCAGTGATAACTGTCTCCTAGCTAGCAGGTTAACTGCCTGCTACACTCAACAGTAACAAAAGCAGCTCAGTCACCTTGGAAAAGCTACTGGTTTATAGACTTTCCTGTTGGCTGCTTTCTCTGTAATATCTTTAGCCTCCTGCTGTACTGTTCTTATCAACTGGGCTGGAGTCCTGTCTTGTTCTAAGTTCCTCTGGGGTCCCTGAGCATTGTGAAGGAGCCAAAAACTCACTGTGTTTGCAAACTGAAAATTGCAGAAGTGCTTGGCAAGGTCATGGGTGATGGGGAACTGCTGTGTGGATCCCTTCACCCTCCCTGCAGCCTGAGTGTGGGCAGTATGTTCTGTACTCCAGCAATGCTCAACTGGCATTGGGTCCCTAAAAAAACCCCGAAACTGACAGCCCTGAGAAGAATGTGAGCTAGAGCACAATGATGTAGATTCCTCCAACAGGCACTCTGAACTGTGCCTGTCCAGGGTTACGAGAAGAATGGTTTGTGTTGGAAAGAACCTTTAAAGATCATTTAATGCAGCCCCCCTGCCATGAGCAGAGACATCTTTCACTAGACCATGTTGCTCAAAGCCCCGTCCAACCTGACCTTGAACACTTCCAGGGATGGGGCATCCACAACTGCTATGGATAACCTCTTCCAGTGTCTCACCACCCTCACCATAAAGAATTTTTTCCTTATGCCCAATATAAATCTACCCTCATTTAGTTTAAAACTGTTGCCTCTGGCCCTATCACTACCAGTGTTGGTAAAACGTCTCTCTCCATCTTTCTTACAAGCCCCCTTTATATACTGGAAGGCTGCAATAAGGTCTTCTTTTCCCCAAGCTGAATGACTCCAAACAGCAGGAATTCTGACTACTACATTCTTGGCTGCATCAGCTCAGATTTTTCTTCCCTATCACAGGGCTGGAAAACCTTTCTAAAGACTTTTAAGTTTCTTCACAGGAATGGAGAAAGAGGAGATTTTTGACCTCTATGTATTACTGCTTTTAAATTCCCTGTATAACTGCTTTGCAGCACATGAAAGAAAGTCCTTTTCTCTGATGCTTTCATTGTATCTGTACCTGGCCTGAAGTCCATTTCCTGAGCCCTTGAAAGCCACAGGATGTCACAAGACACATTGTTCAAACACTGTAGGTGCCCTTTCAGTCTCCAGCTCATCTGCAGCTGTATTAGTCTCCCCTCTAAGGAAAGAAAGGGAGAAGAAGCCTGCTATTATGATCCAGTCCCTATCACCATGCCAAGGATTATGTCCACTTCATATCTCTGCCAATATCATGATCAAGCAGATACTTTTTAGCTGTTGCTTTTTTTTTACAAGAAAACCTGGGATGGTTAGGGAACTGAAGACCAAGTTCCGTGAGCATTTCTGAGTACAGAAGGATACCAGAACAACCAGAAAGGCTCTTGGCTTGTGTGTGATAGGTACTTTGACTAAAGCCAGAGGGATCTACTGCTGGAGGGACTTGATTAACCCATTTTTGAAAATAAGAAAAGAATAAGTAACTGTGGAGACTATGTTCTCCAGGAGGAGCTCTGCTCAAATCACTGCTCTGAACTGAGCAGAAGGAAGGTTTGAATCTAATTCTCCCACACCTTAAAGGAGTGTCTTGTCCACCATGCTAAAGAGGAGAGAGAAAGAGTTCCCTAAAGAAGAGGAATAACAAGGAAATTCTCCCAGACAAACAAAAGAACATTGACATTTTCCCTCGAGTACTTTGCAAGAACCTTATCTCAGCAAGCCCTAAGGGTTTATTTAGCATCCCCTGGAACAGATTTTCAGCCAGTGTTGTCTGTATCTAGCTTCTTGTTCTTCCATCACCTTTGGAGTTTCAAACACAGGTCTCTTGCCTTCTGCTTTCTGCTATGAGTATCATGAGTATCACTTCTGGAAGTCTAGAGCATGGGGGAGATGATGATCTATGTGTTTGTGGATGATGATCAGTGTATTTAGAAATAAGATATTTAGTTCTGCAATGTGCTATACATTGTTTATCATAATTTGAATTACAAATTAGTCCGCCTTGCTTCAGAAGTGTTTTGTTTGAGCATTTCCATGTTTATTAGATCATTGTGGCAACTGTTTTGTATTTATTTGCTTTCATCACTAACAAAGCTTCTCTCGTTATGCCTAAGTGTAATAAAGAAAATAGCCCAGTACATAGGAGAAGTTATGGAGGACTCAAAAGATAAAGTCCAGGAAAATCTTCTGGCCAATGGAGGTAAGTGCTGTGAATGTGGGGCTTTTTTAATGCATTGATGCTGCCTTTGTTTGCTTCAGAATATGAATATGTGGAATAGAAACACTCACACTTTAGAAAGGACAACCATCAGCAACATTTTGTAAGAACACATCTAGCCCATTCCCATTTTTCTCAAAGTTAGCAGAAGCTTTATCTGGCACCAAATTTGCTTCCAGGGTAACGTTCAGCATCTAGGGCTGAACTAGTTCCTAACACCAGAGTGAACAGGAAAGCAGGAGACATTTTTCTTCACTCCTAAAATGACCTACCACCTTTCTGTGCCCTGTATGGGCTTGATCTCTTACAGGCAGCTAAATCTCATTCTGTGTGTCTGCATAACAGTGCTGTCAGTGATCTCTTAGTGATTTGCCTTCTCTGGAATAGAACACATTGTTACCTGTGGGTTTCTGGCATCACAGATGGACATGTGAGGCAACAGCTCCAAAACATGGAGCCAGGGCTACATTCAGAAGGTTGTGCCAGAGGCTGGCAGAACATGCACATAAAGGCTCCTTTAAGGAGGAAATGTCCTCCCGTGGTGTCCTGCCCTGGCTGGCAGCAGTTATGTAGCAAAGAAGAGCAGGCAATGACAGCAAGGGCACTTCTGACATGCCACTACCCCACTGCATGGTCCTCTCATCACCTCTAAGTAGTCAATGTGGTGTTTTTATAACCTCCATGAACTGATTTTCCCCCTTTATTATCGTGTATGGTACTCAAGGCCCTAAAGAGAGCCTATGTGAAGGACAAAATGAACATTTAGAAACTGATGGCTCCTAGATCTCTGCACATTTCATATACCCCGAGTGTGTTTCAGAGCAAATTCCTCCCCAGCTATCCTGGAAAAGTACAACAAAATCGGTTGTGTTTCGTGTTCTAATAACAGGCTTGTAGGATGATGCTTTAAAATAAACTAAGTGCACACTCCATCACTCTTTGACTGTCTGCAGTGTTGTACTTCAGATCTGTATGTGTAAAGGATGGGGAGGAAGTTCTTTTAGAAATGTCCTTCTTGCATGACACAATGCTAACATCTGAAGAGTGCAACTGCTTGACAAGTACAATAATCACACTTACTGTGTTTCAGGGCTAAAGGATAAAATGAAATGTCTCAAAAGTATGTTGAGATTTGATGGCTGCGGTGTTGTTACAAGCATGCATTGGTGTGTACTAGTGCTAGAGACAAGTCTTAGTCTGGTTGTAGAGATACAGTGATCAGGTTACGATGGATTTATCAAGTGACCACCTCGTAGCTTGATCACGATATCCCTATGACTTGATAAACAACAGGTTTCACTTATTTCATTTCCTCTTTTTACACCATTTTCCTTTTCTGCCAGCTTCGCATGTGTTGTAATAGAGAGACATGGAAATTACTTGTATGTTACTAATTTCTGTCCTTTGTATAGATTTGGTCATCCAGACAAATCATGTTAAACTGAGACATTAAACTTTCCAAGGGAAAGGTTTTAAATGGGAAGCGTAACAGTTTTGAAGAATTAAGTGTTTTGAAGGAAAGTATTTAGCATTACCTCTTATTGCTGGAATAGTAAATCAGAGCTATGAGAGATTTAGGCTGTGAGGTTCCTGGGCAGCTGTGAGTGTTGGGATAGGTAGGAAGCATCTCTCCTGGATGGGCAGCTTTGTGGAGTCTTTTAGAAGTGACTTGACAGGTTCCATAAATGAGGGGTGCCATTCCAGCATCAGTCCAAGCTCTGCTTGGCCTTTTAAGCTCAGTTCTGCTAGGGTGTTCACAGTAGTTTGTGCCATCCCCAAGATCAGGCTGCTTAACTGAACTGCACCAGTGCCAGAGCACTGCTCAGGAACAAAAAACACAGACTGAGAACTCATACTGTGCTTCACTGCCTAACATTTGAGTTCTGCTGAGATTCAAGGAATGTGAGGATAGAAAGGGCATGTGTAAGTCTTCAGGGAACTTCCGTATCTCCTCAGCTATAAATAGGCCAGTGTCTGTCTTTAAAGATCCTGTGAATACACCATTCCTCCGCACAGCTCAGTAATACCATGTTCTTTGCAGGTTTGATTCCCATTGACTCTAGTAAAGCCTAAGCTAGAAAGCTTGGATGAGAGGCAGCAGGATGAAATCCTTGTGTCATGTACCCTGTGCTGAAAATGCTCTGTGGACATTGTTGCTCAAGTATTTTTGACCTTTCTGCCTTCCCCCAGAGACCATGAGAAAGCTCTGCCAGAGAACTGTGCTTGCAGGAGCTGCGTAGTAGCTCCCACTACCTTCTGCAGTTTTTCAACCTTTCCACACCTCCCTGTGCAGGAGAATTTGCAGATTCCTGATCAGAGCTTAGCAGGGAGGGTTGGATCTTTGCCTTGTGACTCCTGCCCATTAGATGTGGGGGAGGGTTACACAGCTGTGGTTTTAGAAAGAGGGGCAGATCACTGTCATGCCAGTGCTCTCTGCCTCATCGGCTGTTTATCCCTTGCTAAGAAGCCTGTTTTCTCCTAACATAAGACTTTCCATGCTTTGGAAATCTAATAGGGTAAACTGACTCTGTTGTGGGGTGTGAGAAGCCCATGGAAAGGATAGTACTCTCCTGCCAAGTGTATTCAGTATCACATAGGACAGGGTAGTACCCTCAGCCTGGTAGTGTGGCAATTACACAACTTTTCACGTTCCTTCTCATGCATCTCAGTTCATAATGTTTTCCCCACACCCTGGAAGCCCAGTCCACCTGAAAGTGTGCTCAAACCTTGCTGTGGGACTGAGTTAACCCCCTGGACAAGGTAGCAAAGAGCGCTGAACAGCCTCAGCATTCTCCTCCTTTTACATGGCATCTTGAGCTTGCTTTGCTCCCTATCTACCCAGAGCAACTTCCCAGATATTCTCCATGTTTACCTTCCTGGTCAGGAAGGAAGCCCATCCTTCAAGTGACAGTGTCTCAGGCCTCTTTGTCTAGACATCGAGCCCCTGCCTGCCGCCTTCCTCCAGCCTCCCTAACCTGCAGTGGGACAGTCCCAGCCCCCCTGCTTGTTATGGCAGGACGTGTGACTTTATCCCATCCCATAAAGTTGTCTAAGAACACTATGTAGGGGGGTGTTTGGCATCCTAAGGGCACTCAGGACTCAGGCAAAGAGCTATCTGATGTCATGAGCTGCTAGAGGAAATTCCTTATTTGGTACCATAATGAATCAAGCCTTAATGTTCTCTAATATTAAGGAGTCTTCGTCTTCAAATAGAATGAAAGAGCATGATCCTGTTCTAGGACCTGGGTGTCATCTTCCCTCGATTCTGGGAAGAAGCCATGGCTCTCTGTGGTCTGAGGATGCCTTGTTTGGGGTGGGTTGCATGCACAGGGCCTTGCTCTGAATTTCTGTTGGATGCTGTGGCTGGATTTATCCATTTATGATAAAAACTGTATAGCTTTGTGTGAGATGGGAAACTCTGTGTGCAAAGTCATCATATCTGAATTTGTTTGATTTTTAGTGAACGTTTGACTGGATCACAGAGAAGTGACATCAGCCATGTTTTTAATACCTTTGGTCAAATTCTCATCAACCCTGAGTATTTCTGCTGGTCCTGGGCATAAAATATTTTTTGATAGCTTTTGCCAGCATTAAATTCAGGCATATTGCAATAATCAAGATTGAGCTTACATGAAGCTGCTTATACTGTGAAGAATGGCTGCACATTGCTGTGTCCTGCTGATACAGCTAATTTTACAGTCATGCTTGTTCTATACTGTTAGGTGTAACACAGAAAAGGTTTCTGGCTCAACTTCTAAGATTGGAGATGTTTAGAAAGATGATTAGGTCGAGCCTATAGTCTGTGTGGATTTGATCTAGATTAAATTTCTATGAGGATTCAGAGGTGGGGTTCTGGTTCACTCTGTGTCTAATGTTAGTCAAAGTTACGCCTCGGCTATACCTGGGGACTACTTCCCAAACTTTGACCTGCCATCTGGTAAGCTATCTGCTTTCATGCATCTCTTTGCATTTTCAGTTGACTTAATTAGCTACCTGACACGGTTTGAGTGGGACATGGCCAAATATCCCATAAAGCAGCCACTGAAGAATATATCAGAGGCATTAACGAAGGTAAATTGTACTCCAGATTTTAAGATGTCAGCATGGGGAAGCGTGTCTTGGCAGTTTTTGGTCTCTCCTCTTATGACAGTCAGTGAGAGCTTTGCCTTTGGTTTGGGCAGGAACAGGCTCAGCACACACTGTGTACTGAAGAAGTTGATATTATTTTAATTTTCTGCTAAAACCTATCTAGTCTGTAAGTTCATGGCACTTTAGCACACTTACATGCGTACACTGACATGCTTTCTGCAATTTAATCCCTTTTACTGCAGTATTTTCTTGTTTTTATATACTGCCATATTACTTTCCTATTTGGAGTTCTTTTGTGAAATTGTTGGCCTGATATTAAATTAAACACATGGCAGGCTGGATGAATTATTTACACTGAGTCCATTCAGAAAGGTGCAATGTGTTGTTCAATGCAGATGACAAATGAAACCGTGAACTTGCACCTCAGGTACGGGTGTATCACACACAGCAATGGCTGAATCCTGCCTTCTCTAGAGGCCTTGGCCACAGGGCAGCTCTGGCACCAGCTCCCTCTTGGCCCCTGCCAGGTGGTTTTCCAAGGGGTTGAGAGCTGTGTCCTTGCAGAGCTAGTGGGAGGAGGGTGAGGACAGCACCTCAAGCACAGAGTTCACTCACCTTCTTTTACTTTCCTTTAGCAAGTGATTCAGATAGAAGCAGACCTAAAGACCCGATCAGCTGCATACAACAACATTAAAGGAAATTTGCAAAGCCTGGAGAAAAAAACTGTGTAAGTACAGCCTGTGCCTGTTCACATCTGGAATGCTGCATGGCTGACCTGGGGATGGTCACACCCATTGCTGTGCAGTGGATCATGTATGTTCTGGTGGGAACAAATTCTTCTGGCTTTGGGACATGCTGAGCATCTACAGACCCAGCGAAAGCTGGGGAGGAGCTGGTGTGATCATGTCTCAAAATCAGCTCAGGGAGACTGCGGTTCCTGATAGGGTTTTATTGGCAGTGTAAGCAGACAGTCTTGGAAGGACTCAAAACCAAATGCACTGTATTATTCTGAGGAGATTTCAGGGAGACAGAAATTAGATGAGCTGGGTCAACTGGTGGATTCCTTTGCAAGACAGAGCTGTTTCCTGTGTTCTGAGCAGCATTTCCACAGCTCCTGTAGGAAACAGCTCTGTCTTGCTTGTTCCTGCACCTCACCAGCATCCCACTTAGATTTTATTTTTCTTTGTTTCATTCTTTTGGCCCATGTAATGCCCTGTCAGGGCTTTCCAAATGTTCTCTCTCCTGTCTTCAACTGCTTATGGTCTTTACCTATGTCAGTGCTGATACCCGGATTTTTTTTCCAGGGTATCACTGGGGAGAATAGTATATTTCAGTAAGTAGTAGATTTAAAGCAATTTAGATGATGCTGTGCAAACCCTCACCCAACACATGCTCGTATGTGCCACTCTTTCTACTCAAGCCCCTTTCTCTGGGCACAGGACACAGGTCCTCATCTTCCTGGCACTGCAGCAGCCAGGCTGGCAGCCTGCCTAGAAACCAGCCTTTACTGAAGGAAGATACAGGGGCCCAAACAAAACTCCAGGGTGGTTAGAATTTTGTTCTGGATGTGGAGCTAAAGTGAGCGTGCCTGGCACCAACTCCACAGAACCCCACCAGAAACCACAGAAAAAATACTTCCAGGTGGTGGTGCAGAATGAGTTTGTCAGAAGAACTTTATCCCTCATGGAGACCTACTCAACATGGGGACTACAAGGGTCAGCAGAGCCATATCACCATTACACCTCCCCCTTTCTGTGCTGAGTTCTTGTGTCCATGCCTCACCACCACCAGCCAGCACCACTGGCCTGTGCTTTCAGCTTGTTATAGGCAGTGTTAGACACATTTGTCTCAGGCTGCATGTATGTGGATAATTGTGGGTGGGAGGGACAAGGGGATATTAGCTCCCATTTCCCTTTTCTTGGCACCATTTGTATTCCCAGCCTACTCCTATAGCATCTCTCCAGCTTCCACATCAGCTTTAAGCAACTGGAAAGAGGCAGAAGCTCTGTGTGGGAAACATGAGCAGTGCTAGTCCTCCAGCAAGGTGATGAGGGAGAAGATTTGAGACCTCATGATCCAGGCCTATCTTCCTCTCACCATCCTGTCCACCTTTAAATGCTGGCATCTCTGGTGTCTACCAGTGCCAGCTAGCTTAAATTGAGCAAACATCTAATAAGATGTTACTGGCCAGTTAATGTTTAGACTGACACAGTAAACCTAAAACCAAAAACTACTGGTTTAGGTCCTTTGCTCCTGCCCAGTGGCAAGGAGAAGAGCTGCTCTCTTCCCTAGTGCCTACCAACCAAGCCTGGCCAGCCCCAGCCATCTGCACTTCCTAGGTGTGTGGCACTAGTGGGACTTAATGTGATCAAGTGGGCTTGGGCCATGAAGAGACCTTATGCTGCAGGTCCCACTTTAGACGAGCCTGCTGCTCCCACTGTGCTTCAGCTGGAGGTATCTCTGTATGCATGTTCACAGCAGTCCAGGTATGCCAGGGGTGCTTTGATAGCTTAGGTCCATACTAACTTTGCTTACTCTGACTGAAGCGTGGTCACACAGGCAGCTCAACAGGCAGCCTGAGAAAGCAGGTGCCTCCTGCAAGATGGGGCAATGACCAGGAGGGAGGTGGCAACTTCAGGTGTGCACTTCCCAACCATCTACACCCTTACTGTAGAAACAATAGCAGCAGAATGGTGCAATTTCACGTAAAGGGCATAAAGTAGCCTAGTGCTAGTTGCCAATATTCTGCTATTAGTATAATTTAGTTTTTAAATTCTTTTTAGTTGCAGTAAAAATAACTGAATGTACATTTTAGAAGTGTATACATGTCCTTCAACCACCTCTTTCCTGGTTTTCTTCTACGCCAGTATACACTATTAACAACTATACCCACAGCACAACGCTTCCAGTGTGCTGCTGCTGGGTTCCTGCTAATGTTCTGTTGTTTATTTTTTTCGTGTTCTTCACTGTAGAGGAAATCTGCTGACTCGGACCCTAGCAGACATCGTGCATAAAGAAGACTTTGTTCTGAATTCTGAGTATCTTATCACGCTGCTCGTTGTGGTGCCAAAGTAAGGCAATAGTGTGTGCACACATGCTCAATATGGCATTGGGGTTCAGGCTAAAGCACCAGATCCAGGTGATGCTGGATTAGGTTGGGGCAGCTCATCAGTGCCGAGGCTGGGGCACGGGGTGGAGCTGTTGGCAAAGAGGAAAGGACAGTTTCTGCCAAGGGTGGTGCTGGCACAAGAGAAAGAGACAAAGACTGCTCTGAACTGGGAGCAGGACAGAATTGGCATGTAGGTTTTTAATGGTTACAGAGTGGGTTCTAAAACAGCCTTCTGGAAGGAAAAGTATGAGTTTAAAAAAAAAAGAGAAAAACAGATCCTTACTGGAGCGTAGCCAGTTTACAAAAAGAATTAGACCTGTCAAACTCACAAGGCCTCTGCTGGCCACGTATTCATAAGTGCCTGCACGTAGGATGACTGCCATCACCATCAGCGAAGTTACGTGATGTCCTTCTCAGAAGCCTACACAAAACTTTTCCTCTCCATATAACCCTGTCCCAGCACAAACATACAGTACCATCACCTCTCTGTCTGTGAAAACCATGTTACAAAAGTTATCTGCAGTAAATTTGTTGAGTTTATAATCTGCACATTCTTTCAGATTCCCCCTATAAACAAACTTCTTGCTTTGCAAACTCTTACCATCCCTTGACCCCTTTCTTCCCGCGCTGGCACTTGCCATGCTTGCAGTGTAGCACCAGATCGTCTCTGGGGTTGCACATAGCAGATGTACCACACCTACTCACGGATCAGAGGGAGCTTGTGCAGCAGTCCTGGAGCATGGGACGCTGTCTGGCAGCCTGGAAGTATGTGCCAAAAGCCACGTTCTTCCCACCATCAGCTTTCTGCTCTGGGCCCTTCACCATGCCAAGACTGAAAGTTGAGGAGGATTGGGGATGCTGTGTTGAGAGAAACATCTTCCTAGAGGCGACTAGGAGAGGAAAGGACAGGCTTTATGAATCTCAATCACATAACCCAGCATGAGGAATTCCACCTTAAGCTTAATGAACTATATTTATCAATACATTTCTTTCCTAGTATATAGTATTGACTGTGCTTTGTTTTGTGTTGCTTGAAGGTCAAGCTATGTGCAGTGGCAGAAGACCTATGAATCGCTCTCCGATATGGTAGTGCCTCGCTCCACCAAGTAAGTGAAATTCCAAATGAAGGTCCCTGTTTGTTTCAGAGATCCCTGACATATTTCAGCCTCTCAAATTGCTGGATCTTGGAAGGAATCACTTGTCTAATGCATGGGCTCCATGTTAATACATAGATTTGTTCAATCTTGTTCTCAAATGAAATAAAAAATGACTCTGTTGAAGGGAAGTGCAGATGAAAGAAAAAAAAAGAGATTTTTTACAATTAGCTTGTTGTTCCCTTTTCCAGTAATCTAGTTATTTCTAATTTTAACCAGGGCCTTTGCTTTTTCTGTAAAACAGACCATTTGTTACAGTAATCCAGGCATAACTCAGACACACGCAGTCACATACAACTTTATGGAAACTACTTTTTACAAAGGTCAAACCCTAGCTTTGCATTTTTAATTGCTTCCTGCTGCAGAACAGGGTATGTCAGTGTACTGTCATTTGAATTAGCAAATGCCATATTAACTTTATTTTTTCAGCTGGAGTGAAAACTCCTTCCTAGGAATTAAATATTCCACTGCTCAGCTCACACAGATCAGGAGGTCCGATCCAGGGCACACGAGGTGGCAGTGCTGTTATCTGAAGTGGTAGAAGTGGGAAGCACAGATAAAGAAGCAAGCTGCTTGCTACTGCCTGTCTCAAAAACACATGTGCATGGAAAGTGGGGAATGTTACTAGGAGATGTAGAAAAATCAGGCAGGCAGAATGTGTGTGTACTATGATGAGTTCAGGAACTTAACTCCTGGGAGTTCTACACTGGAGATAACATGGCTGGTGCTACTAAAGTCTTTGTTCCCTATCGCAGTCACAACAGTTCTTGGAAAGCAAGGCGTTGTTCGATATTGTAAATGAAAAAAAGGACTGCAAAAGAGTAAGGTAGAGAAAGCATGAGGGATTTGCCATGTCAAATCACAGCAGTGGATTTCCCTCCCGCAGAATGATTGCTGAGGATGCTGAGGGAGGACTCTTCACTGTGACCTTATTTAGAAAAGTGATGGATGACTTCAAGGCCAAAGCCAGGGAGAACAGGTAAGAAGCACTAATTGCTAGGCAGGGCTGGCTAAAAGCAGATAATGAGGATAAGCTGAGGTTCTGTGTGCAGTACAGCTGAATCCACCACTGGGTTTTAGGTCTTCTTTACTGTTTGGGCTGCTGCTGGCCCTAAAGCCACCAAGAAGGCATGGTGGGAAGGAGCTGTGGCAACAAATAACAGTGATCCTGTTCTTTAAGCACCAAACATATCCTGGAATTGTCCTTCCTGCTCTTATGGCAGCAGGAAGCTTGCTTTTTGGGGGTGATTTAACTCCCACCCTCCACATACTTTAACCAGTTAAATGGCTAGCAACTTTGAAAGATCCTGTACATGCTTCTCCAGAGGCAAAAGAAATGAGTGTGCGTATCACTTGGATGATGGTTTGTGAGAACAAATGTCATTCAATTGTAGGTTCATGGTTCGAGAATTTTATTTTGACGAGAAGGAACTGAAATGCGAAAAGGAAGAGTTGATGAAATTAGCTTCCGATAAGAAGCAACAATACGTAAGTAGCATATCAAGTTGATGGCCCACATGACAGCCCTTGCTACCGGCCTGCCTAAGCACATCTCACTCGGAATAGCTTTATCCTTCCACCAGACTCCTGTGAGCTCCACTTAGCCCAGAAAGCTGAGGCACAGGATAGATAACACAATTTGCCCAAGGTCACTTGAGTTTCTGATAAATTGGGAGCCACTAATAGGCCACCTGAGAATTCTCTCAGCAGTTGCTGAGGTGACTTCTACAGTGTGAGCTATGGAGCTGCTTCACAGAGCAAGGGGATCCCAGTGCTGTTGTGTCTATGCTCACAGGGCCCGTTACTGCGCTGGCTGAAAGTGAACTTCAGTGAAGCATTTGTGGCTTGGATTCACGTGAAAGCCTTGAGAGTTTTTGTTGAATCTGTCCTGAGGTAAGTGGGTAAACACGCAGTTCTGGGAGAGATTCCTGGAGAAGTCAAAACGTATAGCACTCTTCCTGGGGTGTTGTGAGAGGGAACATTTCTGACACCCTGTTCCAGGGGCTCACAGAAGACTGTATCAGTGACCATGAAAAAACATAACATAGAGAGTTGATGAAAAGTGCTTTGGGGGCACTTACAAGGAAGTGGAAAACAGAAAGACACTGTTTAGTTGACTTTTGGCTTCAAAAAGGAACCAGTTTCAGATAAGGAGGCAGCACACCACTGTGGGGATTGCTTCTGTAATGCACCATCAGCTAGCATGCCAGGACACTGATGAGGGAGAAGGGCAGGAGGGGAAGGTGTGCCCCTTCCCAGCAGATATCATGTGCGTTGATGTGTTTCCAGGTATGGCCTCCCAGTGAATTTCCAAGCAATGCTGCTGCAGCCAAACAGGAAGTCTGTAAAACGTCTGAGAGATGCCCTAAATGTGGTCTTCAAGCACCTGGATGAAGTTGCAGCAGCAAGTATAATGGATGTATGTATCTGGACTGCAAGTGCGCATGCTGTAGCTTACCTCAACTTAGCCAAACACTTTCACCATCCAGGGGCTACAGCATGCATCTCCTCACATCTTGCAGTGCTCAGAGGTCTGGGTGCAGCTCTAGTCCCTGATGGGTACAGGTTGGATTAGGGTAACAAGTAGGCTTAGAGTGTAACGGAGATGCATAGAGATTGCTTATGTTTTCTGTTGAAGCATCTGATGTTTGCAGCTACTGGGCTGAAATAGGTCTGCTCAATTACAGAAGTTCCTCTAGGTAAACCTTCAAGTCTTCTGTAACATTCAGCTCAACACAAGCAAGAAGAGTGAGTTCAGAACTAAAAGCTAGAACTGTGACACCTCTGTCACCCATAGGACAGTCACTGACTAGATACCTCAACCTAGGCCTTCAGCAAGCAGCAGTACTTGCTTTCTCCCTTTCTGTATATTCAGTGCACAAAATTTAGGATAAACCAGTAGGAGCTTAAAACAGCCTAAAACCAGCAAGGGCAAGGTTCCCATTGCATGAAGGGAGGAGAAAGAAACTATCTCCTTTAGAGCTGAACCACACAAAAGTGCTAAAATACATATTCATAAAGTAGCAACCAAGCACGAATTCTCAACACTAACTGCATTAGGCAGCCTGAGAACACCAAGCAAACTCCAGCTTCTTGGTGATGAATCCCCCATCTTAAGCACAGCAAATACAACGCTCCATTCCACCTGGGGGTGGGGAGCACAAAAGCAACCCTGTCACCTGGAACAGTGCAACAGTTTGCTCACTGCTACTAAAATCACGTTGTTTCCTTTTGCAGCCTGGCATGGACATCCCTGGATTACAACTGAGCAGTCAAGAATACTATCCTTACGTCTATTTCAAGATTGACCTCAGTCTTCTTGACTGAAGAAAAATTAATTTTTAGAACCCTAAATGTTACAGTAAAACAATCTTTATCTGCTGAAAGTCAAATTAAAATGCAGATGCTGTAGAAGGATAATTGCTTAAGAACTTCCTACCACTTCCAGTAATTTTTACAGTGACTTCAATATAAATATCTCTTGTTCATAGTTTTACAAAACCATATTTTACAAGCAGGAGGTACAATGGTAGTATTTATTTTTTTTGGTAAGTTACAAAGACGGAATATCTATCGGACTTGAAATAAAACAATTTTTAAAGTGTAGTGGCTAACAGATCTCCTAGGTATTTACAGCCCTGATTTACTAACAAAGCAAACTTTAAAAAAAAAAAAAAAAAGTAGAAAGCATCAGAGCAAGAGCCAAAGCTTTTTTAAAAAAAGCAGCTTAAGATCCTCAGGATTGCTGTGGAACTTACTGTAGTATGACTTACAGTCTCAAGTACTCAATTTTAATTTTTGACAAGACATTTTGGTCAGAACAGTTTCATTAGGTCTCATCTGCTAGGATGAGTTAAGTTGGAGGACATTTCCTGCACCAAATCAGCAGTCAAAGTTATTGTGGACTACCAGTGGTTCTTACACTGTCTTTCCTAGGGATGAGCTACAGGAGATCTTACAGACAAGAGAGGATAAATACCCATATTAAGTTATTTCCTTGAAAGGAGGGGAGACATTCAGTTCTTTCATTCTGTACATATGAACAAACTGATTACATGAGGGTCACTTCACTGGACACCAATAAGCAGACATAGAGAGCAACAAAATAGGATAGTATTTTTATTTAAAAAGCAGCAGTAACCATCCCCCTTCCCAGTCCTGATTCCCCTTCCAAGGAAATAGAAATTTCAAATCAAAACCATGCCAGATGGAAGTGAAGAAATTACCCAATTTGATGGGGACAGCACCATGGTGGTTTTCTGTTAGTACCTGGAAGTCCTCAAGCCCTAACATGGGGATTAGCTTCACTGCTAATCCTGGTGACAAGACCAACATCTCCCAGTGCCTCTCACTGCAGCAGCAACCCCACTTCCATTGTATTAATGGTCTTATGAAGTCTGGCACAAAGAAAGAACACCCCTGAGAAGGAATAGGAAAAGGAAGACAAAACAGCATTTAAACTAAGATTGTCCATTTAATCAGGCCAAGCTGTCAGGATCTTTCACAGCAAGGGGGTGGTTTAGGACTCCCCTCTGCACCAGCCTCTCTAGTCTGCAATTCATTTTTCAAGAGTCATCCAAAAGGGGATCGCTTTTATCATGTGCATCTTTGTTACTCTATACAAGACTAACACTGTGTCAAAAATATTTTGTTTTATTCTTTAATTGAAACAGAAGCTGACCAGGTTCCACCTGCATTAAAAAAAAACCAAAACAAAACAACCCACCACATTGAGAATTGGTTACACTAACAGCCTCCAGTAACACTCAAACAGCAAACTATCAACAAAATAAAACCCAAGATGTTCCAAAGAAATATCCATGTTATCCTCAAAATATTTGTTACACAGAATACAATCAAGTTTACTGGTTATGACAATTCATAGAATTTCTGCAATGTTTTCTTGAGATGCGTACAGTTCACTGCTGCAGTGCATCACATAGCACAGCGTGTCAAGTGCTATTTCTCCATAAAAAGGCCACTGGAATATCCATCTGATCGTGAACCAGGTTGCAAACTGCTGCGCAAACTCTCCCAAGAAAAGAAATTTCCTGAAGATCTCACAGCTCATCTTTATCCCAGTCATCCAGGTCCACATCACTGAGATCAATATCATCTTCAACTGGAAGCTGTGGAAAAGGGGATGTTTTGAGCACACGTTTAGAAGCGCTTAACACCAGGACATGACTGACATTGAAAGATGCTCACTTCATCCCAAGAGTAAAGCTCTTTCACTCAAACATCTCAAAGTGTATCAAGCACAGGACAAGTGATCAGTTTAGACTAGAAGGTTGTTCTCTACTAATAAAAATGCTCTGGATAAAGGCAAATACAGATAAACTATGTAGCAAAGTTACTATCATATTCTGTATTTTGATCTACTTCAGATAGAATTGAAGGACTGTAGTAACTTTGTTTTTTGCAGCCATGTTGAACCTTAAGAACATACTTATCACTGTGTTATTTATTACATGGGCTTTACCTTACAAATTTTCTGGCATTAAAGTTTTGATGACAAGGTCAGCATATCATAGAACCAAAGTCTCCACAACATTTGTGTTTTGAACATATCTACTGCCACCTCCCCTCCTCAGCAATGGTACGCCCATTTCAGCCTCAAGGGATTCAACTTTCAGGTTACATCCTAACAGCTAAGCAGGAGTATCTGCCTCCAACATCAGACAATGAACCTGGCGTTTGGTCTGGTGGCAGGATTTAGATAATGGGAAATCATCAACACAACCTGTCACAATCTTGAAGAACAAGGATTTTCACACTGCCAGTTCTTAGTTACATTATCCAGTCACTTCTGAACCTAGCAAATCATCAGTACTTTTAGAGATGGAGCACCTCTTACCTCACCATCTCTGCCATCCCAAGGCTCAACTGAATGAA
The DNA here is from genome assembly GCA_013401335.1 of Brachypteracias leptosomus. Lineage (NCBI taxonomy): Eukaryota > Metazoa > Chordata > Aves > Coraciiformes > Brachypteraciidae > Brachypteracias > Brachypteracias leptosomus. The sequence goes on from VYZX01006539.1 coordinate 450,029, forward strand.
TTTTAGGGAAAGCTCCACCACCTACTGGTGCTGTAGAGCCACGACCAACAGATAGTTCCCTGAGGGAAAAAAAAAAAGTCAAAGGTAAATTTAAGAAATTTCTCCAGTCTCCATCCACTTGGAACAGTGCCTGCTTCAGTTAGAAGGAAGCCAACTTTGAGATCTCATCCCTTGAAGCATATCCAAACTGTCTGGAAAAAAAAGCTTTTCAAAGCAGAAAATGAAAGAGTCCTTAAAGCAGCATTGTAAACTTACAATCAGATCTAAAGAGACAAATTACGTGAGCTACACTATTTCCTATTTCAGCAGCACAGCAATCATGGACAAATACATCCCCTTTAACAGTTGGTGGTTTATCACTTAAGGTAACTGCAAGAGGAGTCTACAATTCTGATTTTGCAAGTCACCTGCAACTGTTACTTGCAATTGTTAAGTGATTTAAGGTTCCAGGAATTACGATGGGTATATAACGAGCTTCTGCTTTGAGAAATTCCATCTTGCACTTGCTAGATAGGCTTTTTGAGCAGGCCTAATTTAAAATCCTGAAGTACTAATCCCTTTGCATTCTTTCAGAGGCAAAGACAACTGAATAAGCATTCCTCCCTAGGCACAGCCTACAGTTTTTATGCTCTTCTCACCGATGATTTCCTTACTCTTGGTCAACACCATTGAGACTGTCTATTAGATTTCAACAGCTGCACATAGCAAGCTGAGCTGACAGCCAGCTACACCAACTGTGACTGTACTACACAGCTAAGTGTCAAGTAAGAGATTATTGTAGCAAGTACTGCTCTGTAGTAAGACAATACCAGACCAATTATCTAATGCAATACAAGCTGTTAAATTGACTGTTGTTTCCTGGAAGCACCATCTACCTGCAGCAGGAGAGGCTCCACTAAGATGGATTTATAGACTAGGAGAATTTGGCATGTCTGAGAAAGGCAGACATTTCTCTCACACTTCAGCACAGACTGTCTGGTATTAACTTTTCTTGCTCTGTTCTCAGAGCATCAAGGTCCACTTGATGCTCTGAGAACACTGCCTTTTTGGCATTGAAAAGAGTCTGATCACTTACAGGTAAGAGAATGTAGCACTGTTTCTGCTAATCCAGCAGGAACAGGGCTCAATTAATGTGCTGCTTTTAACAAGGTGGGGAGAGACCATTGTATTTGCTTTTGCAATTCTGATTGTCCTGGTGCCATCCTCCAAGGATGGACATGGAAATAACACTGCTAATGGAAGCTCTCAAAGGCTCTTACACACCTTGTGGCAGCTGGTGTTTGACCCGGAAGCAGAGTTCTCACTTCACTTTGACCATGCTTAAGCAACAATTTAAGTTTAGCTGCTGTTTCAGTGCTGCTGCTGCCACCTTGTGTTCTCCTCTCCATTTCCTTCCCCTGTCCAATTCTCCTCAGCACTGGCTCTTGCCCAATTACACAAGAGGCAGTTCCAAGGAACCTGGGCTGAGCAGAGAGCTATTGACTTTTTGGATCGACTGCTTCAGCTCCCCCAGTTAGTTTATCAGATGCCAGGGGAATGGGGAAGGGAGAGACAGGATCAGACCAAACCAGAAAGATGAACAGCAACATACAGAACCTCAACAGGATCCATTTAGATTCCCAAACTGGCTACTTCCCAATTACTAATCAGAATGCATCATTTGAATTAAATAGTATTAATTCCAAGTCCCATTAATTTCTTGTATTAGAGAGAACCAGAATATTTCAATATCAGTGCTCACTTCTGTTTTCAAACTGTTTTCAGAAGTTGTGCTAAAACTATCATTTAAGTCTAAATGGCCAACTTCTTAATTCCATCCACCACAAAAAGGTAGCGACTGCTTTGTTAGCTGCAATACCCCTTGAAATCACTCCCTTCCTCTGGTGAATGTTCATTGTCTTAATTCTCTTAAATGTACAAGTCTCATCTGTAACCAGGAGACCCAGATTTTGATCTGAAGAGTCACAGCCCCAGTTACAGAAAGATTTAAGTCACTTAAAGATTTCATACCTGAGAAACTCATTAATTCCTTGCTCACTGAATGATCCTTTCAGAAGGGCAAATTTCATTTTCCGAGCATTAACAGCTGCCATGGCTGGATACCCAAAGCCTCCAATGCCCAAAGAGCTCTCAAGATCTGACTGAGCACCTGCCTCTGTCCACAGCCACCTTGAGGAAAAGATAAAATAGAAAATGAATAATTAGGATAGGCACTACAGTCATTTTGAAGTCACACGTATCCCACAACCCTGCAGAGCTCAAGCTGGGCTCTGAACTGCCCTTGACAGCGTCAGCTGTTTAGTCTGCAGGATTAGCAGTGTCCTGATCTCTAACCATATAACAGAAGAAAGCCCCCCCCTCCAACAGCACCTCTCCACCAGCCCCATGCTTGCAGCCACTAGGAGCTGGACCAGAACAGCTATGAAAGAGTCCAGGGAAAGAACTGTGTTACCAATCTGAACAAATTGCTACACTTTAGCTTCTATTAAGCAAGGTTTAAAATGGCTCAAGTTGTGGGATATGCTGGCGTAAGTAAAAGTCCGAGCTGTTCAAGTTTAGAGAACAAAGGAACAGAGGACGTGCTAAAACTCGTCGGTCAGAGACCTTGGGAAGTCTAAACCGAAATAATGAGATATAGAGCAAGGCCAGCTTTGAGGGAGGAAGGAGACTGGATTGCAGAACTGTTAGATAAGGAACTGAGCAGAACATTCCTGTCTTAGTTCGTTAAAGATGTTTTGAGAACTTACTCTGCAGCTTCTGATTTATTGCTTTATAAGATATAACCAATAGCAAATTGTTTATTGTATGTAACCCTCCAATCACTATGTAACACACTACTATTAGAAAACCTATAAAAACCTATGTACTCGAACAATAAAGGGAACACCTTGCTTGTATCAAGCTATGTCCCGTCTCTTCAATCGCGGCATCAAGTCACAGATCTAAATAGGACAAACTACTACCCAAACAAATCCTATTGTAGAGGATTTTCTGGCCAAAGACTGCAAGACCAGTATATCACTCAGTACTAGTTTCTCACTGGTCAGGTCTCAGTTCTTCTAATGCTCAGCAAGAAACTCAATAAATATTGACCTAAAATATTTCAGCATTGAGGGTAAGAATAAAAGATGCTTAATCTGATCTCATTGGTGCTTACACGTCACTTGTAAATGCAGGACTTGACAGGTGGATGAAAAGAAAAGTCAGCAGTTTATTCTAAAGCCACAGTATCCTCTCCCACGCTACAGTTAGTGAAATAGCAAGATATAATATCCTGGACAAGGAACAACTCCTATCTACAGACAAATTGCTATCATATGAATTCTATTCCATCACCTCTAAAAATGCTCACATCTCCTGCAAGACAAGCAGTCTACAATGACACTTACCCCCACATTTTCTTTTTGTATTTTTCAGCCATTTTTAACATAACATCCAGGTAAGAATTCCTCCCTGAAGCTCCTGTTAGAGAGAATTGGACAAGTCAAAACACAACTACATGCTTTAAGTGACATTCATACAGAAGTCAGCTTGCTTGATGCCTACCTGTGTCAAGAATATGAGGAAGGACAGATATGATGCAGAGCTGATGAGCATCACAGGTACTCTTCAAAACATCTTCACTAATTATCTAGAAGAAAGGGGCAGAAAGTCAGTGCGACTGAGACTTGGTTACCCAGCTGTGACTGCACTTCCCTTCAACAGCCCAGCAACTCCATCCTAAAAGATAATAAGCATTGAAACAACCTGACACAAATGCTTACAAGCCTCTTCTATTTCACTGGTGCCCCAACACAAGGCTAATTACAAAGTTCCCAAAGCCTTCTGTTGATACTTGCAGCAACAGGAAAGTAAGCAGTACCAAACAAGGCTTACAGAGAGCACAGCAAGGTGTCACCTCTTGCTCTAAATCACTGTCACTGGACCAGGGCTGGTAACAGCACACCCAGATCTATGCATATGCCTGCAGGTGTCATTCATTGTACTGTTGGCATAAGGAGAGCCCACAGGGTGCAGTGTTTGGTGAAGATGAGGATGTTTAATTGGCATTAATGGAGAGATACCACTTTTGTGTGATATATCTTAAAAAGGAATCAACTCTTTCATCTACATCAGTGGTCTCCAAACTGATTATACACCCCTAGCAGTAAAAAAACCTAAGCACACAGCCCCTACATATGCATAAATAAAAATTATATACATGTACTACTGTACTAACATTATACAAACTTCTAAAAGGATGAAAAAAATTCTAAAAGATATTTTAAAATGGTGTTTAAAGTTTATTAATGCTACAACTGGGGCTTTTTTTGTTAGGTTTTTTTTGACTTCCTGCACCCCAATGGATTGTCTTGCACACACTCCACCTTGGAGACAAGATTGCCATTTCAAATCTACCAATATCAAGCTGGAACTAAAAGTCACCAGAGGAGGGAGATTTTGGACAACAAGCAATATTAGTCATCATGCATCTCCTAATGGACAGCTTACAAATGACAAAACCCTGCCCTCTTCAGAAAAAAGGTCACAGAACTCAACCTTTTCACTTGTTCCTCAAGAGAGGATTCAAAACACTCTCATACCATCCTGTCAGCGCCTTCACTGCATCAATTCTGATATTCTTCCAGTCAACAACAAATTCATAGTAAAAATTAAATAACAGAAAGCTGAATGATCAGACTTGTCATCCCTGACTTTCTGCTACAAAACAGTGTGTGAGCAACACATAGGCTTTTTATTTACAGTTAATACAGTCCTGTAAAAACTGCTGTAAAGTATATGATGGAAAAGCAATTTGGGAAAATGATGTAGAGGTACCTCCAGGAGCTCAGGTGGTGGCGCATTATCAGAAAACAGATCCAGAGCACGAGCAATGATATCAGATCTAGTTCTCCCACCATCATAGTCAACAGGGTCTTCTCCTTTCTGGAAGATTTTAATGGTGGGAAATCCACGAATCTGCAAGACAAGTTTAACCTATTAGCTCAAATCTGAATATTTCTTGTGGAAGTTAGCTGCTACGCGGATTAAGAGAAAGGGAAGAGATTTAACATCTACATAAATCAAGTCTCACAGCATGTTATGACTGAACTTGAACAATTTTGCAGCTTCCAACAATACCAAACAAGGTTAACATACCCTGAAATACTGTTTCAAGTTTTAGGCCTGATGGATCAGCAGTGGTTTCATCGCAATTTAGATACACCAAGCACTGTAGGTTTAAGTACCATGAGGACTATCTTAACTCTTCATATTTATTAGACATTAGTTCCCCATTTGTCTGGGTGGGCAGCACTGTGCCTACACTGCAACAAGTGGATCTTAAGCTCCCTCTTCTTCCAGTAAAACTTGTTCAGGGTTCCAGCTCACTGCCAGCCATGCGTACTTACAGGGAAACTAAGCAGCACACTAAGCTCCTTGTGCTGTATTAAAAATTAAAGAATCAGTTCACTCTGGGCACAGAGCATAGCTGATCTGGGCAGCTAATATTGTCAGAGTGCCCTGACAACTGGCTCCAAGATATACAGGTACATCCGTGGGTTGTGGAGATGCCCAGCCAGCACACAACCAGTCTGAAAGGAGAGAGCTCTCACTTCAGATGATAAAGCTATACAAGACCTTATGGAAATAAACAGACTTTTTCATCAGCAACATCCAGATTAATTCCTTTCCTCTCATTTGTTTATATTGTTACTGACATTCAGGAATGAATCATTTATGGAAAAATGGTACATGTCACTTAATATTTTTAGCACAAAACATTTAAGTAGTACCAGGTGAAGGAACAGTCCAGCAAGGATTAAAGGGAAATCTGAGTTACTAGGGATGGGCAGGAAGTCACAACCACTGCAGAGCACACTCACCCCGTAGCGGCTGGCCAGCATCTGATTGACTGTTGCATCTACTGCAGCCAGCCTCACTTTTCCCTTTGTTTGCTCCTTCACCTCAGTGGCAGCAGCCGCCCATTCGGGCTCCAGGCTGAAAAACAAGAAGAGCGCAAGTAAGCAAGCAAGAGTACACCACTTCCAACCTTACATAGCATATTCAACTCAGGAAAAAAATTCAGTCTCTGCAGAGAATGACAGCTAGGGGGGGTTATTCCAGATGAGACTGAAGTCCTGCATCCAGTGGAATGAAAAGGTTAATATAACTTCTGGATCTCATTTCCACTGTCAACTGTGAATTTTACTGTTAAGGTGGTGTGAAACCAGAGCAGCATGAAGGTGCTCTGAGCAGGAGAAGCTCACACACTTTTGTTAAAACACCTTACAGAAACCCCCACTTCTGATATACCAGAGATGCAAGGTCTCTTTTAGGGGACTTAGGGTCTCACACCAGAATGAGCACTAATGGGAACTGAATTGTCAAATAAAAACTTCATTTACTTTTTGCAGTGTCCACACCAAGGGGCATAAAACTCCACCATCCACACATCATCACTATTTATGACGTTCTTATCAAAGCTGTCATCAGTCAGCTCAATCACATCCTTCTTATCTCCACCTCCGCTCTCTCGGCTCTGTAAGAAACAAACCAACTCTCATATAAATAACCAAAATTGGTTTCCCACACAAGCCTTCTCCTGCATGGCACATCATACCAAACGGTCTTTGAATGAGATACAAAACAGGCAGTGTTAGGTCATACAACTTTCCTACTTTAGAACTGATGATACATACAGCCTACTCCCACAGCACTTTCAAGAAACAGCAAGTGAACCTTCTCTTAAAAAAAAAAAAAAAAAAAAA
>VYZX01006539.1:456805-532659 GCA_013401335.1 Brachypteracias leptosomus
AAACTGACTAACAAGATGTGGGAACACTTCCCCAGTTCTTCAAGCTCTGATCCGTCCAAGAACAAATTGCTCTCCAACCCCCTCTCCACCCCCACACTATGCCCTGGTTTCCAGACAAGACAAACATGTGAGTGGAATGCCACTGCAGGGCACAGTCACCCAGGTCTTCTATCAGGCCAACCTGAGGGTGTCAGAGTGTACTTGCTCCACATACAGAAACAGTAGTAGGTGCCAGAAGCTTTTCAATTTACTTTCAGGGAGAAAATCAGCAACCCAGCTTCAGAACACTACCAAATTAAAAAACCTTCATCCATCTAGCTTAGACTAGAGAATGTGGCTAACAGGGACCTCAAAGTTCAAAGGGAGACACATCTCGGAAAGAATAACTCCATGTACCAGTACATGCTGGTGACTGACTAGCTAGAAAGCAGCTTCTCACAGAGGGACCTAGGGGTCCTGGGTAGACAAGCTGAACATGAGCCATCAATGCATTCCTGAGGCAAAGGTGGCCAAGAGCCTCCTGAGCTGCACTAGACAGAGTCACCAGCAGGTCTGGGGACATTATTTTTCCACCTATCTAGCACTGTGTGAAACACCTGGAATGCTGGGTCCAGTTCTGGGCTCCCCAGTATTAAGAGGCATGTACACACCGGAGCCAGTCCAACCAAAGGTCAAAGCTGATTAAGGGCTTCGAGCATCTGACATATGATAGATGTTGAGAAAGCTGGGATTGCTCAGTAGGAAAGAGAGAAGGCTCAGCATGGATCCTATCCAAGTATATAAATACTCGAGTGGAGGGGAGTAACAAAAACAAAGGCAGACTCTTCTCTGCAATGCCCAATAACAGGACAGAAAGGGCATAAGGTGGAACAAGAATTTGATTTAAACATAAGAGAAAACTTTTCTACTGTGGGGGTGGTCAAACACTGCAGCAGGTTGCCCACAGAGTCTGTGTGGCATCTTAGCTCTTGGAGATACTCACAACTTGATGGGACACAGGTCTGAGCAATCTGTTCTAGTTGACCCTGCACTGGGCAAGGGGGCTGGACTAGTCAAACCTCCAGAGGTCCCTTCCAATTATTTTGTGAACTAAGTCAGGAGCACAAGCTCTGATCACCTGTACAGGACAGTCTCCAGTTGAAAACAAACATACATATTCCCTCAAATACCTGTTTCCCAGAACTATATCCTCCACTTCTGCCACTAAGACGATCTTTCACCAGGGACCGAAGAGCACTTAGAGCAGCATCAACAATAGCATCACTTGTCCTGCCACCTGCAACATAGCAAAATGAGTGATTAAAACATTGAAATGCCAGTTTAAGGTGAGCCCCTGATTTAATTACTAACTTAATACTCTCTCACACCTAGGGATTTTTCAGGAAAAGCAGGACTGGGCTATGAGTGGTATGATACTAGTGGTGGGACATCACTGACTTATTAGCAGCAGGATTTACTCCACTTTAACTACCCATCTTATCTAATGGGAGTGTGACTGTAGCAAGCTCCCAATAAACGGAAAAAAGGAATAATTCTTTAAAACTGCCTGTCAATGTCCACCAACTCCACATGGCAGGTGGGACTGTTAGCCCACACTAAGACATGCACAATTCAATCAAGTCCCACCCACCTGTCTTTCAGTTACAAGCACTAGACAGGAAAGAAACACCACACAAGACAGCATTAACAGCTATCATAGTTACTCTATTCAGGGAAGTTTTTAGGCATGTAAAACGTGAAAAAACATCACATTTACCCTGATAATCCTCTGCTTTGTTTTTGTTGGCTCCAAATATCTTGATAGTCGGAAACCCTCTGACTCCATATTGTCCACCCAAGGACTGGTGTTTATCTGCATCTACTGCACCTACTTTAACCACACCCTGTGGAAATAAACAAAAACTAAGACAAGACTTCAACAGTGATTCAACACATTTTATACTCTGTGAATGCTGGAAAGAGTTACTAGGAGAGCAACAAAACAGTCACTAAAAGAGAGGTGTTAACATTAAACTACAGAACACCACGTATGTCCATTTCTTTCTCTATTCTGTCAAACGAAGTTTCAAATTGGGTTTTTGTCCATTTTTTAAAAAGGGGACTATATATTTTACACATGCAAGAGTTCAGCAAATCTTTAATTACAGAAAACTTGGTGATATAGGGAAATGCTCATCATCAACAGCTTACAAAGCTGTTTTCAAATATTCAGTTCATGCTATTCCTGTACTTCAGAGGCAGGTGACAGGACAGCGAGGAAGAAAAGAGAAGCATACTATTTTGGGGAGTGGTTGGATTCTAATGTCTTCTGATGCTGTTAAAAGCAGTCCTGGAAAACAGCCAAGGGACAGAATTTACTTGCTTTCTCTACAATTCAATAGCTTAAAAAGAGAAAACAAACAAACAAAACACAAGAAGCTTGACTTTAAGTGCTTCTGACTGGCCACTTCTCTGGCTGGACAAGTACAGTTAAAGTGATATGGTCTTAGGGACCACGTTCCCAAGCCAGGTGACAAACAGCCAAACTCTTCTCAATCCACTGTCACAAGCACATTTCAAAGGTTAAACTTACTTTTAGTGCTGTTGCTGCTTTCTTCCACTCAGGCGTTAGTCTTTGACAATGACCGCACCTTTTGGAAAACAAACAAACAAAACCCACAACAACAAATCAGTAATTGTCATTCAGAGCTGACAACTAGTTCACAAAACTACAAAGTAATCTTGTTGAGTTTGCAATTACAGGACAGCCAGTGACAGTAAACTGCAGGAGACTTAAGATGTACTCACAAGGAGAAGAGGCTATGCCACAACATCACATCATCACTCAGACTTCTGAGGAAAGACCTCCACACATATTATATAAAGGTGTATCCACACACATATATGCACACATCTCAAAATCTACCTGGCTTTCCTAACAGAGGCAAACATGAGCAGGAAAATCCATACTTGCACACTAGTCTACTTGTTGGAAGCTAAAAATGGACCTGTGGCAAGGACCAAAAGAATTATTCTAGAGGTAACTTCTTAACTAGCAAGAATGTGGCCCATTTCCTGAAGGTGTCTGGGGGAGAAGCTCAACAGCTGACTGGCAACCAGAGTATCACCACAAGCCTGCTGCCAATTTATTTATACCCATTCAACACCATTGCTATTGTTTAATAAAGATTCACATAACCCCTAAGGCTGCAACAACTAGTGTTGAGTTCTAGTTCTAGGCAAGAGGCACAGCAAGCTTTCCCCTGCATCTCTCCATCCAGACACATTCAGGCTATTGCAATGGAAGGCCCCTTTCACAAGAACCATGGAGCTTTGGATGGCAGTAGCACAGAGGGGTTGTGCAAAGAGGGAAGATACATCACCAGAATTTACACTGAAGAGACTCCATGCTCTGGACACAAGCAGGATGAGAGACAGAGGTGCTAAACTAAGATGCACAAAGCCAGTATTTTACAATGAAAATTGGAAATTCTAAGCGTGAATTCACATCTATGCTTTCACATCAGAATCAGGTTCAGAAGGACAGAAATGAGGGGCCTTCTCCCTTACCTACTGCACTTTGATCAGTCATTTTTAATAGTAATTTCAGCAGAAAAATGGAAGCAGTAAAATGGCACATAAGGTTCTGTTATTAGACACTATTTGCCAACTTAAAACCAAATCCTGCAATTTTCCCTTGTGAGGATATTTAAAATAGGAATCCCAACTACAGCTATTTTGCTAGGCATGAGGCCATCAAACCAATAACTGTTCTGCCAACAACTGAATGAAGCCCTGGACTGATCAGCAGTGCATTTCTATGCTGCTCCTCCACGACAGGAGCAGGCAAGTATGCAGCTGTAATTCTTACCATGGGGCGTAGAACTCCACCAGCCACAGGCTCTCACTCTGAATGACCTCCTTGTTGAAGTTAGTTGGTGTTAACTCTATCACATCATCACTGGCCGAATACAAACCGTTAACTGCCAGGAATAAAGTGCAGCTCACTGTGCCTAGAACAAAAAGCAAAGCAATCAGCCTTCCTACAGAACATTTATGATTCTCCTGTTGCCATGGCTAAATCATCGCCCCACCCCCTGCAAATCAGCAGAAAAAAAAAAAAAGGGAAAGGGATTCCAGTTTGGCCAAAAAAAAAAGGAAGCTTCAGCATGATACATGCTTCCTCTCCTTGCTTAAGCCATGAATCCACAGGATCATGTAATATATTCTCCATGCCCAAGGCTAGCTAGTTATGCCACTCCCGCTATGGCTCTCCAAGGGAGCATTTTGTCAAAGCTGCTTCCCTAACTACATCTGGTACCAGACCAGCAGAACTTCCACAGGGATCCCCATCATCACTTATTTTAAAACCATTACCAAAACATAAGTGAGGCCAGATTTAGAACAGATAAGGAAGAAAATTTTTACAATTATTTTTTTATGCAAGCAGGCTGCCCAGAGATGGTGGATGTCCCATCTCTAGAATTATTCAAGGTCAGGTTGGATGGGGCTGTGAGCAACCTGATCTAGTTGAAGATGTCCCTGTTCACTGCAGGGGGGCTGGACTAGGTGACCTTTAAAGGTCTCTTCCAACCCAATTCATTCTATGATTCTTTCAGCTCTTTTTCATAGAGACTCCTAAGCCAATTTCCCTCACCACTTGCACAGCAGGCACTCAGACACATCTTTCATAAGATCACATAATGCAGGACTGTCCCAACTTCGTACAGTTACACTGATTTTAGGACCAGCACTCAATGCACTGGTAGTGTGAGGGGGCCCTTCATTCCTGCTCATGAGAATCTTGGTCTACCATTTATTTATCTCTCTAGCAACAGACTGGAGAATAACAGCTACATCTCTCTGGCCAACAACGAAACACACTTAGAATGCCAAAATAAATAAATCATTAAAAATACAACAAAACTGCTTTCTCTTAAAGATTTCATACTTTTGGTCACTTCTAGGTCTTGTTACTGCTTGGGACCTTGCAAATGAAATCTCATAATCCTTCCTTCTACCTAGTCAGAGAGATTAAGAGATGACTTGATGAAAGACGACAAGCATCTCTGTAACAAAACCCACATAGCAAAAGATTTTTCTTAATCCCCCAAAGAGTGGGGGGGAATTAAGAGCACAGACACTAAAGTCAGAACCAGACAAAAACCAGCTTTGCTGCCAGTAGCTAATAATTTGCATAGGAAGCTGCACATTGTCTCTCAAGATTGAAAGTGAGAAGACACAGCTCAGCAATGCAGAAAGTCTACAGCACATGGTGCACAGACTGTACAGCATCACCTACGCTTCATCAGTCCTACTCGAGAAAAACCAGTTTCATTACACCTGTTCTGTCAGTGAGAGAAGCTGACAGAATTGACACCTTCCAGGCTACTCAACCAGAGACCAGGACCAATCTTACTTGGTTTCCACCACCAGACTGACACATTAGATTTGCTCTCTCCTTTTAGTATGCCCCCACACAAACAGCATTTCACCAGCACTGATCAACTGACTTCCAAGGCGATCTGTGGCTGTCACAGCATGTTAAGGTGACTTGCAGTGGCAGCTGCTGCTGGGGTAGAGTAAGAAAATAAAGATGGAAGAAGCTACTTGAATATTACAGTCACTCTCAAGAGAGAAGCATCTTCTCTAGATGGAACGAGACCATTAATTTTAAATCGGCCTAGCTTGGCATCACCTGAAGAGATGATCTCTGGCAGAATACATTCGGAAACTGAACAGAGCTCACTCAACTATTTCTGCCACTTCAAATAGAGAAGTTCTAGCTTATGCAAGAACACCTGCTAAACTCACAAAAGCAGGCACATGGTGGAATCCCCCTAGTCACATACCACTGCATTGTTTGGTTTAAAAATATGACTCATGAATGGTGGCATGATTTGCCTTTTTATAGCGAAATATTCAAGGTTTAGTTCATCTTTATAAAATAAAAACATAATTTTCCTACAAGCATCTAAACCAGGAAAATACAGATCTGTCCTTGACATTAAGGCAAAAAAAAAAAAAAAAAGCCCTCAGATAATCTGATTTGAAAAGTTGTATTCTAACATAAGCAAATTCCATAAACAGGAGTGCTGTTAAGCCAACGAAGGCAGCTCCATGCTGGTATTACCAGTCCTCATCGAAAAACCAAGTTGTAACTCTGAAGATCTGTGGAAAAAAGCTTTTGCAGTGGGACAATGACGATGATCCTGTGAACTTCACTTTTAAGACGCCCGCTCTGTGCCGAAGCTCGCACAGTCCTGCTGCAGAAGGGCGCTGGGTGAACGGGACCCTTCCCCTCCCGGCCCTGAGGGCCTCCACAATGGGGTGTCCGGGCGGGACCACCCAACAGGCACCGATTCACTCCGCATGGAAGTGCCCCAGCAGGGGGAGGGGAAGAGGAAGCTCAATTCCCCACGGACTCCGCCTTTTGTCTTCAGTCACTACTTTTCCTTAGAGCAATCCCTAGACCCCAGGCCAGGGCAGCCAAGCCAGTAACACATCCCCGCTTACTGGAAATCAAAGCGGCTTTTTTTTTTTTTCAATTAGTCCGAGAAATAAGCACCGATTCCTATAGTTTGTTGTTGTTGCTGGGATCTTTAGGCCGTCCACTTGCGCTCGGCAACCGACCGAGCAACCAGGGCCGGCCCAGAGCCTTGGACCGGCAACAGCTGAAAGGCGGCTACGAGGGCTGGCCCCCCCCCCCCCGTCACCCGCCCCAGAGAGCGGCCCGCACGGCCTGGAGCCCTCACCCCTGCCCGAGCGGGAGACGGGCGCACAGCAGCTCCGAGCCCGTCCCCGGCGCCCTCCCGCCGCCACGGGCCCGCACCCGGTCGGGGGCACCCGCACCCTGTTGCGTCCTGTCCCACTGCCCCTCAGGCCGCCCCCGCGCGCCCCCCCGGCCCCGCCGCGCGCGGCTCCTACCCCACCAGAGACGGCGAACAGCACGCGCGCCCATGACTACCCCCCGTTCCCTCTGCCGCCGCTACTAGAGCCGGCCCGCCCCGCCCACGCGCCGCGCGTTCCCCGCCGTGGCCGCCGCCCATTGGTAGCGCCAGCGCTCGCGCACGGGGGCAGCCAATGGAGGGCGGCCGCGTCAGTCGCAGCGGGGCGCGGGTGAGTCGCTGAGGGGCGGAGGGTGGCGGGGCCTGGGGCGGCCGGGCTGGGGGGGGGGGGGGCTCTCGGGGCTGGCCGGGGGCTGCCGGCGGCGGGAGGGCGGCAGAGGAGTGCCTGGGCAGCGCTGGCAGCAGGCTACCACGGGAGAGCGCTCTCAGCTGGCCTCTGTCAGTCCCGTGGGGTCCTGCCCTCAGCCGCTCCCCACCTGGCAGTGCTGGGGGCGGGGGTCTGGGCCTGTGCTGGAACCCACGCAGGCCTTCAAGGGGGGGAAACGCAGGCCAGTGTTTCGACCTGTTTGGTGCCCGAGTTTCTTTTATACTGCCTCTAAGTGCAAACATCAGTCTCAAGGACTTGACAGTCTAAATGGTGTCACTGTAAAAACCAAGGCAAGCATCTAGATTTGAAAAAAAAAAAAAATAGTTTGCAAGTCACAAGCTTGCATGTAAAAGTAGAAATTTGGCTGCATCTGCTGTAGGCCAAGGAAATAAAAATAGGGGAATGGGAGGGCTGGTGCATGCTGATACAAGCTCTGTTAAAACCTGGATAACCTGCTTGCATCCCACAGAGACTTGGAAAGTTTGAGTCCAGCAGCACAACGCGTATATGGCTGTTGTATGAAAAATCATTGTTCCACTTCAAAAGCTCTGGAAACAATGATTGAAAAAGCTGTTTTCCCACCCCTAGTGATTGAACATTGCAGGAGGATACTAGAGCCTGGGGCTGGTTTTGGTGGGCATTGGTCCAGACAGGCTTTCGCAGAGCTAGCATTCAATGATTAAGTGATCTGTGAATTTTTTAATGTAGTAGTAGTAGCTGGACTCAATACACCATTGAAATAGAATTTTTCAGCAGTTGTATCTGAAGTGGTATTAATTTTGCCCCATCCACACCCTCATTGCTTCATGCTCACAAGTAGCACTTTTCAGTACAATTATGTCCCACTTTTTATGAATATGAAATTGTTAACATGGTAGTCAGAACAGGCAGCCATTTTCACCCTCAAGTTGTTTCAGAAATGGAGGAAGGTGGAGGCATGAAATAAAAGGTTTTATCAGAACAGCTACAAAATACTGACACCTTGGCATTTCCATCTATGAAAGGACAGCCTGCTGATCAGGCAGGTTCAGGTTTGTGGTGATGCTCAGATCTTAAGGCATGCTTCACCTCTTTTATTGACTCCTAAAGCAAACAGGAGCTGCTTTGCAGACCAACCTTCCCAAGGGAATGAATATTTTTCCTAAGTTTCTCTTACATTCCTCCAGGATGATGAAAAAAGCAAACATGACACCTTGGGGTACTTGAGCAGTTAGATTGACATTACCTCTGAGTAAAAACCTCATAACCAAAAATAATTAAAGCATAGTTTTATGACATGTAAATTGGTAGAGAAAATTAATAATTTAAGTGTGGGGGGGCTTGGCTAATGGAAAGAGGTGTGCAGAGGTAGTGTATTTTATTTTTCATCACTGTCATGCTACAGTGGGTTGAGTGTCTGTGTTTAACATTTCTATAGCACCCAGAAGCATGTGTTGAATTACGCATTGCTGAATAAGAAGCTTTTAACACAGATCTTTACTGACTCAGTAAATTCCTAGTGAGTATCTACAGGAAACAGTTCTACGCCAGGAGCAATTCAACATTTTTATGTGTGTTCTGAAAATACACATAAGATAGTGCTGATAAAACCTGCACCAAGGCAAATATTAGAAAAGTGATAAATAAGGATGAAAACGGGGCAACAATATAGGCTGTTTGATAAACGAGCTGCCTTCAGACAAAATGCATTAAGGGTTTTAATGAGTTCACATGGGGCTTCACTGTCACTGAAGACAGTATTTGAATGGAGTCTCTGAAAGAGACTTAGATGCTGTTTCTCTGTTGCAGCATGGACTTCTGTGGTACTGGCAGAAAAACTCATGTGGCTCACAGCTACATAAAAAGGAGAATAATGGAAAGGTATTTTGTCTGCAGAGGTTGATGAGCTAAATTATTGAGTCTGTATTTAAAAACATATGGGTAATCACAGAGGTAAGACCAGAAGGAACTTTGCAGGTTTCCGAGTTCAGCACATGGGTACAGCAGACATCATTCCAGTTGTGAGTCTGTGAGACCTGGTGGATGCCTGCAGGGGAGGGGGCTGATACAAAACCTTAGTTAGATACAGTTACCAGAGAAAGAAGATACCCTGTTTGGGGAACACTTATACAAAATATCAATGTTATAAATGTGAGGAATATTTTTGCATTCCAGGGATCTTTCCAGGTTCCTGCCCTGGCAGGTGAGTGGGAGGAGTATAACACACAGATTCTGGCTTTACAAGTTCTGCGTGCTTTCTGACTCCAAAACTGAGCCATGTTTGTGTTCCTAGAATGCTGTTCACAGTAAAGGAAGTTTCACCTGAAGAAGCACTTTTCAATTGAGTTATTAACATCCATTTAGTCTTAGTGGTCTGTAACTACCAGAAGGCTGCAGACAGAAGATTTCACTGGAGACAGAAAACAGGGGAAGCCTTAGAGCTAGTAAAAAGAGATGTGGATAAGGATTACTCCCTGGCACAACTGACTTTGTCTCCAGCAAAGGGGAGCCAGCTGCTGTACAAACCCAGAAGAAATGATGGATGGAGCTTAAGACAAGCTGTCCTCTGCTTAATGAGGCTTATTGTCTGTTTAGGATGATACTGGGGTGAAGGTTTGGAAGCTATAAAAAGGCATTTTGCTGGCTCATTTGATGCACCTGACCAGAACTGAGCATGTTTGAAGAAGGAGGGGAAGACTTGGAAGCAGCAAAAAATTTTGAGGGGCCTTTGCTAACGGGCAGGTGTAGCCCTACAATTATTCCAGGCTGCACTATGTGCTGTTCAGAGACGCAGCCAACATCATCAGCTCTGGAGCCCATTTGCCTGGATCAGGGTGAGGCCATCACAAGGAGTGGCCTCAGTTATCAGGTTTATCCTAAAGCAGTGTGATTGTTTTGTCCTTATCCCCACCACAGTTGGAATTAGCCAACTTTTTCATTTTCTGCTACTTAAATGGAGCACTCATCTATTCAGATCCAGGCCTTTCTCTCCCAGCTCTTTACTGTCATGGTTACTCAGGTCCTCAACAGGACCTGTCATTCCCCTCTCCTGTATTATGACTTATTTGGGATTAAGCTGTTGCACAGCCACTCTATAATCACTTTTGGACTCTCAAAATACCATTGAAAACCCAGTAGTTTTAGATGTACCTATTCTGACCTCATCATATAGCCACATCACATGGTGCACCAACATGAGGTTTATTCTTTATGCATAACAGCAGGAGGCTATTCTGCCAGCTCTCTTCTTCCTCAGGCCAACACCAAACTCAGCAACACCACCTCAGCATACCTTCATCTTTTGTTCTTCATCTGTTTGCTCTTCTCCATCTCAAATCAGCCAAGGGGGAACACACCACTGAGAGCGAGCTCAGCAAGCTGACCCGAAGAGAAACTCTCTTCCAACTGATCAGCTTCTTTTTGCTTCTCTCAGACTGCTTGGCTCCTGGTTAATATAGCGCTAGCCTCGCCCCCCTCCCCAACCATGATCACCTGGGGGAAGGCAGGGCCTTACACCGGTGGGCCAGGTTCTGTCTCTGGGACCTTGGGGAACCAAACATGTTGCTGGGTTGTGACTCATCCATAGGTAAATTCCAACTCAGGGCCCACAGCCCAGGGCCCAGCACTTCAGAGGCATTGTGTTTTCCAGTGCCAGGTGTCTCCTTTCCCAGGTTATATCTTGTTAACAAATAACTTGGATAGCAAATGACACCCACTGCCATAGAAAGACACCTGCCGTTCAGCTGGGCCACATGAGAGGCAACATGGTTGCAATATGCTTGAGAAGGATTTCCAGTGGCCTTTTCCAGGTTCTTGTTTGCTGCAGTGTACCTGTTAGAGGTCCCTCTCTTGAGCTCTGAAGCCTCTTGTTATCCAGGTATCTATGGACACAACAGCAAGGTTCTGTTTTCTTAGTACTTAGAATGTTAATAGTTGCCAGATCAGTGTTACTGTTGCCCATGAACAAGTTTGGGAAGAGTAGCCAATGCTGATCATAGAATCATAGAATGGTTTGGGTTGGAAGGGACCTCAATGATCATCCAGTTCCAACCCCCCTGCCATGTCAGGGACATCGCCGCTAGACCAGGTTGCTCAAGGCCCCATCCAACCCGGCCTTGAACACCTCCAGGGATGGAGCATCCACAACCCCTCTGGGCAACCTGTTCCAGTGTCTCAACACCCCAGGGTAAAGAATTTCCTTCTAATTTCCAATCTAAATCTACCTCTAAATCTTGAACCCATTACCCCTCATCCTATCACCATGAATTCCTGTGAGCACAACTTGGTGAGGAGAACCTCAGTCCTGCAACTTGAATTCCCACTATGCCTATCCTGAGAAAGAACCAGGGGGACTGTTGCAACCAAGGAAAATAGCAGCAAGGGAATTTCTGGTTAGATGTTGGAAAAACATTTTTCACTTTTAAAGTGACTGAGCATTGGACCACAGAGATTTTGGAACCTCCATCCCTGGAGGTATTAAAACTCAGCTGCATATGACCCTGAGCAACTAGGCTTAATTTTGGCTCTGAAGATCACCTCCACTGGTCCTGAGTAACCCTCAGACGGCCCATCCCTGCCATCTGCCCTATGCAGTGAACACAGCATTACTAGTGTAGTTAAACTTTTTTTTTTTCATGACAAACTGTATTACTGTGCAAGGCTTCCTGATGAGGTAAGCTTTTGCCACACAAGGGTTTTTGCTTAATAGCTGTGCAGAGTTCTACACATCTAATCACTGTAACTCTGCTAGACAAGCACTACTTGTGTATGCACAACATCTCTACGGCCACTTAACATCTCTACTCAGTATGGTCAAAGTATCAGCCCATTGAAAAGCTAAGAGCCGGCACCACAGACCTGAGTGAAAATTCCTGTCAAATTGTATTAAAGGGAATGTAAATAAGTTAAAAAAAAAAAAAAAAAATCAAGTGATCCTAGTTGTCCCTGAAGGGCTGAAGCTACATAAATCTTGTTGCAAATGTATTTCTGCAGAAATCTGTGTTCTCAGACATCTCATGTAGAGTTCATAACCCCTCCTCAGCTCCCCCTCCTAGTGTCTTGCTTAATAAGTCATTGAATATAGAAATCAGGTTCCTTTAGCTCTTCTGGGCTATAGTGGTTCTCTTCTACCTCTGATCAGGAAATCTTGCCTTAAACCCTGATAAACATGTCTCATAAGGCCAGCCTGGCTTAGCCTGTGTTATACTGGACACTTTCAGAAGTGTTGATTTTAAAGGTTGAGAAGAGTGAAGAATTGGGTGGAACAAGACTAAGAGAAAGCAGATATTGAGGGAGTTTTAAAATACAGCAGTGTATGCACACCAAGGGAAACGGTAAAAAGAAGGGAAAAATACTGGACGTGGCAGTGGAGTGTTTCAGTGATTTTGTACATGGGCATCTCTACTAGCTTGTTTTTGTTGGGCAGATGGAAGCCCAGTCTGGCTGGAAGGGGGATCCTGCACACCCAGCCAGCTCCAGCAGTACCCGTGTCCCTGGGGGTGCTGGCTGACAGGGCAGGGTGCTGCAGCCCCGTCCTGCTCCTCTCCTTTCCCTTTGGCCAGTCCAGGATGACAGCACGTTCCACCAGAGTAATTCTGCACAATGGCAGGCTGTATTTTTAGCTGGCCAGCAGACTGCATGCTTAATGGGATTGACTGCTCTGCCTTGTCTTGTCCTGAAGGCACAGGCTTTTCCAAGTGGCTCATATAGTGCGCTGGCAGGAACACATATAGGACACTATAAAAGATGATGAAATCAGTGAAGGGAAACTCAGACTCAAAAAAATGGTATCAGGAGTAAACTATGTGTGACATCATTTTGAAAGCATAGCCTGAATGTTGGCCACCAGGCAAGGTTCCAATAAAGTAGAAACATATCCTGTTAAAACCAGGATCAGGAACTCAAGGAAGAAAATACATCAATGAGATCCACAAACAGTATTGTTCTGGAATTTGCTAAATACAAGGAAATAGATCAAAGACTTATAGGAGTGATCAGCGAGATCAGTGAGATTGAGCCTGGGGAACTGCAGGCCAGTCTGCCTGGGAGATTGACTCAAATCTCTGGCACTCTGAGCCATCAAAGCCTAGAAGTACCTGGAGCTATAAACCTGACCCTGCTACAAACCATGGCAAGTTTCCCCTGGCTTCAGCAGAGGAAGGATTTTTGTTCAGTTAGTTCTGGTGGGCAGCAAATATAAGGCAAAGGGAAAAGCATTACATGGATTGGAAAAGCTGAGCTAGTTTCTGCTCCCACATGACTCCGGGAGAAGGAGACATGACTCAGATGAAAAATAAGTGATTAAAAATTGTAATTTACTGCCTCACTAGCAACACATAGATATATTACAGATTAATGTGGTGATAAGAAGCTGTTCTGAGTAGTCTTGTGAAGTTTTATTTTAACTTACAGTAAAAGTGAAGAAGTTAATTTGTGAATGGCATGAAAGCAGTGGATAGGGAACAGCTGCTTATTCTGTAATATGAGAACTAGAGTTAGTCATTAAGAAGCAACAAATGAAAATAATAGAAGTTTGGTTCAAAGCCAAAAATGCTGATATTTTTTCATACGGTAGTTAAACTATTGAACTCCTTGCTGCAGGATTTTTTGAATGGTAAAAATTACAATGGATTAAAAAAGTGACTGGACAAAGTAATGGAAAGAAAAGCCACTCATGGCTGGCTAGCCTTGAGCCCTGTCTTGGACAGTCCCCTAACCACAAAATGGTGGGGCTGAGACTGTGCTGGGGAAACACACCTAATTTTTGCTGTTATTAGCTTCTTCCAAGGTACAGTGCTGGATGACTCTTCAGCCTGTTTTCATATTGCTGTCTTATGTTGCCAAATGCTTATCTATCTTTCATTAAGAAGTTGATTATTTCAGAGATGGAGTTCGAAAAAGCTTGTTAGGGCAGTTACCACCAAGCTTGTTTGCTTCTCTGTAATTTATTAGCCTGAGTTGCTAATTGGCAACAGAAACTCCCTCCTTGGCTGAATATAAAAACCTGCATTTATTTGCACCATGACAAGAAAACTGAAATTGCTTTGCTAAAAAATACCCAGAAAATAAATTGAAGTTGTTTTAGAGAAGGGCATCAAGGTGACAGGGGTTTAGAAATATGGAGTGACCTATTTCCTAAGTAATGAGTAAACACAGATGACAAATATCTCTATAGTACAAATATTCAGGTGATCAAGGAAGTTTTTTACTAGAGTATGTGGAAGCAGAAGAAGGAGAGATGGGAAGAAATTAAGGATGAGTTCATGAAAACTGTTTGTTGGAAGAACTACTGAGAATGGCCAAGCCTGGGGGGTGGCCCCTAATGCCGTGGGGTTTTTTCTGCAGTGGAGAGGGAGGCAGAAGGGCAGATCTCTGGATTTTCCCTACCCTTTAGCTTGTTTTGTACTCCTCTGTCTCAGCACTGGTGCAGGATATGGCCCTAATGAATAAAGAATTATTGCCAGATATCAGCTAAGGCAATGAATACCCACTAGATGCCACTGTGCAATTTCTCAATTCATTTAAGACTACACGCTTCACAGAGTGGAGCAGAATACGTTCCTTTTGGTTGCAGCTCTGACGATTTTAGCTGATGGAGATCTTCACAGAACATTTGAAGATGTGTGTGAGTGGTTTTGTGTGCATACAACCCAACAGAGACTTATGACAACCCTGTTGTAGAATATAATGGGATAGGTTATTCATTACTGAGGTAGTGCTAACAAGACTAGTTGTTATACAGTAGAAAGCAGCAGTGCCCATTACTTTATAAGAAGTTTGTAATATTTTCCTACAAGCTCTTCTTTTTATTCAGTCTGAGTTGCCAAGTGCCCATGCCTGTGAGCCTGGGGACAGTCACTAAAATCCTCAGGGCTACTGATTAGGGGCACAAAAGTGTAAGAGCTCTGTAATGTACCTAAACGTTATTAAAAAACCCCCCCTACAGATGGCACCTTCTTTTGTGTTGCAACAAATTGTCACCCATTTAACATTGCTTCATGTTGACTCTGTTGTGACATTTTGCCTCGTGATCTTACTGATGCTGTTGTATGGAACCTCCTTAATCACTATTAAATGGGAAGATTTTAGTGAGATTTAGGAAGTTTTGTTGGGGATAAACCACACTATTCCTCAGCTAAGAGCTTCCCCTGGGTGAAATGTTTCTTAGAGAAGATTTAGGGCACTAAAACTAGCCATTAGTTTGCTTTGGAACGTACTTTCCTGTCCTCTACAGCTGTAGTTTTGTTCTGACTTTTCTCTCAACTTGACCCTAAGACTAATCCTAGAGTGTCCTTTGAACAGAACCCCTCAAACTTTCTCCCATTTGTGCCGTGTCCAAGGGAAGATACTTTTTACAGCCCTCTCTGTCTTCTTCCAGCCCTGCTCCAACTGTGGTCTTACTCTCAGACCTAATCTTGACCCTAGGAATAAGCTAAACCGTATATCAGAGACCTTGCTCAATCCAAGGACTAATTATTCCATAGGTAAGAGCTCTAGTAAAGCCAATGCTTTACTTTAATGTTGGATTCAGAGAAAGAGAAAGCCCAGAGCTGTGGGAGCAGGGCTGACAGCAGCCTTCCAAAGTGACTTCTGGCATCAGCCCTTAGTTTACTTGGAAAGACACTTTCAAGCCCCTAAGAACTGTAGATTTGAGTTTCTGTCTTGGCTCTGAACTTAACTGTAATCCTTGGCTGGACCTTAGATGAGGTACCCAAGCTTTTCCTCCAGCTGAACTGTCCCCGTGGGAGAGATCTTTCTGCAACCCTGAGCTTTCTTTGGCAGCCCCTTTCCAGCTCCACCCCAGCTGCAGCTCTGAGCTGTCTCTGTCTCTCAGCACCCAACAACTAGGCTGAGCTGTTGGCCAAAGACCACTTAGATATGGGGATGAAATCACCGCCTCTCATTCACTTTAGCTGGTGGCTCTCTGGCAGGAAAACTTTATAATAGAATCAAAGGATTGTCAGGGTTATAAGGGACCTTAAAGATCATCTAATTCCAACACCTCTGCCACAGATAGGGACCTCTCCCACTAGATCAGGTTGTCCAGAGCCCCATCCAGCCTGGCCTTAAAAATTTCCAGGGATGGTGCTTCCACCACCTCTCTGGGCAACCTGTTCCAGTGTCTCACCACCCTCATGGTGAAGAACTTCTTCCTAATGTCTAATCTGAATCTACCCACCTCTAGTTTTAATCCAATACACTTGCGTGGGTGTGCACATTTGTTTTGTTCCAGAGAATTTACAAAACTTAGCAAACTTGCAAAAACCCACCCAAACCTAAAGAGTACAGGTTACTCATTATCAAGCTAACACTAAGAAGATGAGACTGTGTAAATGTTATACTTTGAAAAAGAGAAAAAAGTGGCTTTTATCTTGAAAAGGATTTTGTGGCTTCCTCCTGTGCACTCACATTTTGCTCTTAGCTCTTAGCAAACGTCTTTGTGAATGCACGGATAGTGAGGGCTGCAGTGCAGACACATCTGCATGGCAGCTCTGTGTATGTGTGATACTGAGACACAGACAAGATGTGACAGATACAGAATTTCTCAGGAAAGATGTTAAAATGAAACAGCAGCCAGTTTCACTTGAGTCCTTCCAGTACAAAGATATTTAAATACAGTCAATTGGATATCAATAACATCACAATGTGCAGAAAACCCACAGAAAGAGAGGATGAGCATGAGCAAGGTTGCAACAGAACTCAGAACCACCATGAAAGCTATGGGGGTCTCTTTTGTCTTGCAGCTGGCCAGCCTGGTCATGTAATGACCAGAATCTTGTCATCCCAGATGTGTATGTGTGGGTTTTACTACTCTATTTTATTTAGTATTCTAATAACTTGATGTTTGCTATATGACTAGAACCAACTGAGGTCCTAACTTAGTCCTGCTCCTCTGCCTACACTTGTTGGTTTAACAGGTGGAATCCAGGCTTTCTCTGGAGTGATGCCCTTTATTTTTCAAATATTGGTTCAGTTGTCTTGTGAATTTTGCAGTTTTTCGTTTGAGTGACAAGCAAGAAATCAAAGCACCTTATCTCCAGACACCAGCTGGTACTCTGTCTGGACTCAACTGATGGCATTTACAAGTATGTGAAATCTGTATTAAGCATCTGAAAAGACATGTGTTTTCCTCATGTTAATGTTTGGATCCTGCTGAATTCTAGTTCTTGCTGTGCCACATGTTTTCTGTGCCAGAATTTACAAGTCTGCAGACTAACATCTTCTTTTCCTCTCAGTCTGTTATTGTCACTAATTAAAACATGTTGTCCTTGAGAAAGCTAATTATCACTACTGTATAGGGGAGAAGACTGAGGAAAGGGTATTGCTAGGAGATCACAGCTGTGGCACATGTTTGGAAGCTAGAGGTCTGGAGAACTACCTCATTTTTACCTTTTTTTTATTTTTTAGTCAGGGAGGGTGTCATGGATTGAGTCCTCAGAGGAATCCTGGTGGCTGTCTTTCTAACTAACCTGCTTGTGTACTACCAGAAATGCATTGCTTCCCAAAAGTTTTTAAAAAAGATTATTCGGAAAATCTCTAGCCAGCTGTGCAGGGAGGCATGTTCATAGAATCATAGAATGTTTCAGGCTAGAAGGGACCTCTAGAGGTCATCTCGTCCAACCTCCCTACACAAGTAGGGACATCTCTACCTAGGTCAGGTTGCTCAGAGCCCCATCAAGCCTGACCTTGAATGACTCCAGGGATGGGGCCTCCACCACCTCTCTGGGCAGCCCATTCCACTGATCTATCACCCTCATAAAAATAACTTTTTTCTAATATCCAATCTAAATCTATCCTTTCCTAGCTTAAAACCATTACCTCTTGTCCTGTTGCTACAAACCCATGTGAAAAGATCCACAATTGCCTTCCTATAGGCCCCTTTCAGGGATTGGAAGGTCACACTATAAGGTCCCTCTGGAGACTTCTCTTCTCCAGGTCGAATAGCCCCAACTCTCTCAGCCTGTCTTCATATGAGAGATGCTCCATTCCCCTGATCATTTTGGTGGCCCTCCTCTGGACATGCTCCAATATGTCCACATCTTTCTTGTGCTGGGGGCTCCAGAACTGGACGCAGTACTCCAGGTGAGGTCTCAGCAGGGCAGAGTAGAGGGATAGGATCACCTCTCTTGATCTGCTGGCCACAGTTCTTTTGATGCAGCCCAGGATGGGATTGGCCTTCTGGGCTGTGATTGCACATTGGTGGCTCATATCCAGTTTTTCATCCACCAGCACCCCCAAGTCCCTTTCCACAGGACTGCTCTCCAGTATATCCTCTCCCAGCCTATATTGATAGTGCTGGTTACCCCGGCCCAAGTGCAGGACCCTGCACTTGGTCATGTTGAACTTCATAAGGCCTTGTTGAACATCATGTTCATTCAGATATTCACACATCTGGAGAGGAACGTGTCTGGGCAAATGGAAGGAGAGAAGGAATAGAAATGGATGGACTAGAGCCCCCCATGCTCTATTTTAGAGATTCACTGGGAGAGAAATTAGAGGATCATTTGGGACACGAGAACATTGATCATCTATGAATGCCTGTGGTCAGGTGGAGGCAGGATCTCTCTTACCAGATATCCATCTTGGACCTTAGGAAGCTTTTCCCCATACATCTTTAAATTAAACTAATATATTACTTTGAATACATTTTTACTGCAGCAAATCAAAATGTTCAGAAAAGTATGTTGTAGTTTGGTGCATTCCAAAAGCTCTTGTTTGGTTTGAGACATGGGCCAAACTGACAGCACATGCTATAGGACATTATAGGGGAGTGGGGAATGTGTTGGGAATATGATCTTTTCTCACCCACTGCTGCTGCAGGATTGCCCACATTGTCTGCTGCTCCTTGCAGTGCCCTGAAAGAGCTGGCAGGTGGTGCTGCTTACCTTTAGTAAACAGCATGGTTTAACATTGTATCCTTGGCACTGTCTGAACAGTTTGTTTATACAGGTGTATGCTGGAGAATGGAGGTCAAGGGAGGAGGAGAAGAGCAAAAAGGGTTCAACAGGAGTGAGACAGTCCTTAAGATTTTGATCAAGGATAATTTAAGTTGGATTAGTTGGAGCTACTGCATTAACATGACAAGTTGCATTGCTTGCTAACGTTAAAATTGAAACTCAGATGTGTTGATCTAGCCATCAACTTTAGGGCAAGAAGTGTTCACTCTGCTAGTCCAGGCTAACCTGCATTAAAAAAAGGTCCTCAGGCTTCCCGAGATTAATTCCTGTCTGAATTAGTCCATATCTTTTAGATAAGCATGAAACTGCTGCTTAAAAATGGACAAATGCCAAAAGTTAGATCAGTATGAATTTATCTCAGCTGTGGAAATGCTAGAAGGTGATCTCGTGTATCAGGCCAGGTCCATATTCCTTGTGGTGAAAAAATATATAAATGACTCTGATTACTGAGTATTCATCATGTCTCCTGGGTTCTCCTTAGGTTAATGACCATTTGATAGTTTTGGATAAACATTTGTGTACCCATAGAAGCTGATGGTGACTTTGATATTTTGTCTCATCATCCCATTGTGTCTCACTTATTAAAATTTACTTATGGTCTTTTGTCTCCTTATGAGGGGATTTAAAGGAATCACACAATAGTTGAGATTGTAAGGGACCTCTGAAGATTGTTTAGTTCAATGCCCCTGCTCAAAGCAAGGTTAACAAAGCAGGTTGCTTAAGACCTTGTCAAGTTGGGTTTTGAATATCTCTAAGAATAGGAACTCTGTAATTACTATTTTTGACCACCCCTTCAGTTAAAAAGGTTTTTTCTTATGTTTAAATGGAAATTCCTGTTCTTCGTCTTCTCACCACCATCTTGTAATGTCTTGAGTCTTTGTTTTAGTCTTGATGTAGGCTGTCCTTTGCTTTAAGCTCTCATTTTTTTCCCAGCTGGGTGTGAAACATAGAGAAGCTGTTGGTAGATACACTATGATCTTAATGTGCTGATCTAGGTGCCATCAACACATGCCATTCTTACACCTCCATATCTTCCATGCATTCTGGTGCATCCACATCCAGACATTTCCCTTCTTCCGCCACTGGGACCCATCCTGAAGTTTCTGTTACAAATCTTAACATCATCAATGTCATATAGGGACGCTCCATTTAAATCAGGCAAATATTAGTTCAGAGTCACCAGGTATAAGGGAAATGGACGTCGCAGAGTAAGACATTTTCCTTCTCATCCTGGTTAGATAAATGAACTTAATTGCAGAGAACAGGGCAATGTTTCAAATTGAAAACCTGTCAGCTCAGGGCTATGACAGGGAAATAGGATCTTCAGTGTTAATTTAGAAGGCTGACAATGTGGTAATGAAGGGGAATGCAAAAACATGTCCTTGCAACATTGCTAAAAGTTGGAACAAGTGGTTTCTTGAATATTGAAGGACATTTGGTTAGTGAGCATGATCCTGTATGTATGCTAAGAGATTCAAAAGGAGGACTCATGAAACTCAGCCGCGACTGCTTCAGAACATCTTTGCTTTATTAAGTGGGAATCCTACCTGCTTAGGAAGACTCATGTACATGTAATAGCCAAAACTGATCTGTATTCCCATTGTGAAATGTAAAGTTTTAGGAACTTAGCATTCTTCATTGCTTATGAGAGTTACTTGGGTGAGATGTGAAGATAATATATATGTACCTAGCTGATTTTTCCCAATACTGATTGAAACACAGTCTTGAAGGAAATTTACAGGATGTTTCACTACTTGAGACCTGGGTGCTGCAGTTGTTCCTAAAATGCTGACTTTGTGTTTATTGCCATGTATTTGCCTTCGGGCTTCACAGTGCTTTGCTGATACTACAACCAATACGCTGCCACCAATATGTTGCCCTTCAACAGGACACAGGAGAAAAGGTTGACTATGATTTTAGGTACTCCCAGATCTACTAGGCTCAGGTTAAGATGACTCAGATGCCAAGGCTTCAGTAAATCAAGGAGAGGCTTTTTTTTCACAGTTCTTGCATAGCTAAAGCTCCTTCTGAAACCACACTAACAGGCCAGAAATACAATAGACAGGTGGGATGGATTTAAATGTCTACTTTTTATCATCTAAGTTTCAAAGTTATGTACTTAGCCTCCGGAGGTGCCTCATAAGAAGTAAACAATGTGATCATAGCAGCTGGCCACACATGGCAGTGTGATTAATGAAAGGTCAGTGTGCAAGTACATATAACTAGGAGGCAAGGTATAAGTTGGGCAAGTATCACTATTGTTAGAACCTGTGACTGAACCTCTGAGTCTGTGCAGCTCTGGTGTTATATTTCAGTTCTTTGCCAAGATCAAGTTCAATATAATTACATCAGAACTGTTAAGGACAGACTGTGACTCTTTTGGCTTCATTGCTTTGGGCTGTTGATGTACTGCAGTTACACCACTAATGGTAAACTAAGCAAAACCTGGATCCTTTTTTGGCCTTGAGGACAGCTGACCTGATCTGACCATTACCATGCTCTTTAGCTCCTGAAAATTGTTGTGTGCATCTGGATTGATCCCTGGCTTGCACTACTCCAAAACTGTACCCAAGGGTTGTGTAGGAAAGTGCTAGTTGGCCTGGGACAAAATTGTGCCATGGATTATTCTAATGATGTAAGCATTCTAGAAAATCAAGTGTCCAGGCCTGTGCCTCTTAAGTTTATTAGAACAAATATAGTCTTATAGGTTTCAGCATAGCTTGTTTTTCACAGTAGGCATAGTTCCTAGATGACTTCTAGAGCCAGAAAGCAAAATGCAAAGCAAAATTTATCTTTTCCTTCAAGAAACCCTAATAACTTTTTTGCTAAAAACACTTAATCCATATTTTTAAAGCCATTTGTTAAAGTGAGTTTCTTTCTGATTAGAAAAGCCCAAGGGATAAATACAGAAAACAAAGCATCTAGCATGGGGTTGCTGCTTGACTTCCATGTCAAAGAGTTACATAGATGATGAAGGGATCTTAGGCTGTATTTGTAATTAAGAAAGAGAGATATCTACTAATCTTATACAAAACCAGGAATCTAGATATGTCAGGTGAGTTGCATATTTCTCTGCAGGGGTTGTACCAAGAACCTGGGTGAATGCAATACCTAACCTTCAGGCAGATGAAGTCTGAGCAAGTGGATTCCTGGCTAATATTAGCTTCTCCAGATACTTTGCCCACATATGGCAAACTCAGTTGTTTTGGAAACCTTCTATTGCAGAAAACTAGACTGATTTTGGTGGCTATGAAACATGCTTGTGGAAATATCTACCCCTGCTTCCTCAGGGGTGTTACACGCACCACCAGAGCTGTATGAGACTGCCACTTTCTCCTTTGTTTTACATAAGACTGCAAAGAGAGACCTTAAACTTGCCTTAATCATCAGTGATTCATCTCCCCTAGTTTGTATGGAAAAATAATTAACTTTGGTTTGCTAATCTGCATATCTCATTAATGCAGATTCTAAAGACAAGGAAATAAAGAGCTGTCATTCCAAACCACTTCATCCTGTTCATGCTGTGAAGAGACAGGGAAGAGAGCTCCCCGGCTGCGACAGGTGGGCATGGGAGTCAGCACCATGGCTTGGCTTCAACCATTGCCTCTATTCTCCTACCCTAGTCTGATTTTCTATTCCTTGCTTGTACCTCCTAAGACAGGTCAGTGCAAGTCTTGTGTTCTGGTACAGGCTGAGGCTGCACCTGGAATAAGCCACAGAAATGGGAGAACAAGATGTTTTTATTGAAGCAGAGGATAAATCCTGACCCTTCACTTCTAAATCTCCTGAGGCCAAACAGGAGGGCAGCACAGGAGAACTTCTTGTGGATAGAGAGGTCTCAAAATAACAAAAGCTGTAAACTCGCTTCTCCGCTCTGTCAGAAAAGGAATGACTCCCCAGTCTGAGCTTTTCCCAGCAGAAAAAAATTGTCTAGGATCAATGTCAGATAATAATACAGAGGTCACATTCTTGTGGGTGAGTTTCAAGCTGATCTCTGTTTGAAGAAGTGGTCTAAAAATGCTTGTAGGCTGGGCTGCAGTTGATGAGAAGAAATCCTTAAAGCTGAGACTAAAACTCAGGAAGGAGAAATTCAAATTGTTCCCTAGCAATAGTTGGGGGAATATTTTTCTAAAAATATGATACAGACAATTTAATAGTCCTCTGAAGAGTTACTGCAGGCGTTATGGAGACAAAATTTAATCACAAAAACATGAACTAAAAGGATTTTAGCTCTGCTTTAATTACAAATTTCAGTGAAACATCTGCTATGACATTGCTACCAAGTCCTTCATCCTCAACGATGACATCTTTCAGTCTTTCAGGACCAATGGCCATCTATTAATTTAACAAAGGACTTCACATTATTTGAAGAGGAGTATTACTATTTCTTAGCCTTGGGCTTCTATAGTAACAGCAATAAACACCAAATGCTGCAATAAATAATTATCAGCTGCTCCTGGCCCAAGATGAGCTTATGTTTCTATGAGTAATATTCTTCATTGGGACTGCAGGTCCCCAACTGAACACTGGCCTGAGGTGAGGCAGCTTGAGTGAGATGCAGAAAACTACGAGATGTGACATGAGAAATTGCTGTATGTGACAGTTGTCAATGTGAGAGACTGCCAAAACTTACAGCTGGTGCTGTGAGGGAAGGCTGGATTTCACAGGTTGTTATGGGGAAGCTATGTGAGAAATGGCTGAGCTTCATAGATAAATGGAGGGATGTTTTGAGGACTATTTGGGACCTGTTGGGGAGCAGAGTCCTGCAAGTCTAGCACTGTCTAGAGAAGCATGTTAGCAACACTATGTACATCCAAGGTGACCTAAGCAATAGTATGGAAATACCAAATTTGAGTGCAGATACAGCAAAACTGGAACAATGGGAAGATAGCATTTAGGGATTATTTTGTTGAGAGAAGAGTGAGGTGGAGAAAAGGAGGCACAAGAGTGGTGAAAAGGAGTGTCAAGAAATGAGGAAAGTAATAACAGGGGACTCAAATCTTGTGAGTGGAGCTGTCTGGGAGTGCCTGACGGGCAGCCCTGTGCCTGATCACCACAGCTGGAGCAGGACAATAAACCAGGCGCATTACTTTGATCATATCACACCAGCCAGTCCTGCCTCTGTGATCAGGGAGACCAAGATGGGAGAGAGGAGGGATAGTCTCCTGGCCAGCAAGAAATCACCTGGATAGACAGATTGAGCATCCTGATACCTTCATTCAGTGCCTGTTCCAGACCTGGTGGCTTTGGCAGCTCTCTACTGCTTCATAACACATTTACTGTGTTACCTGGGAGATGACACAGCTGTAATACAGTCCAACCAGCCAGGGTAAAAGTTGAGTGACTCTTCCCATCCAGGTAGGATTTAAGAAACTGTGTGGAAAGGTGATGGTGAATTTGATGTCTCTGGCACCATTCCCATATTTCACTGCACTGACTGAGCATCCCCACTAGAATAAGAGTGCTTCTGGATTCATGTCATACAGAGTGAAACTTTAGGAAGATTTAAGATTAGGATTAAAGAACTCAGGATTTAGCATCATTTGAGGGGAAACTGTGTCTGTATTGCATATGGCAAATATACATCATAAGTAGAAATTGCTTTGTTTAAAGGAAAACAGGAAAGCCTCTTCGTAGCATGTAGCATGTAACCAACAAGTAAAGTACAAAGCGCACACAAAAAGGAAAAAAAACTCTCAACCAAGAAGAGCCCACTAGTAAAAAACATCACAATAACTTTACCCATACAGCACTCTGAGGGTGGCAAGACATGTTCTGGTGACTGATATTCCACAACTAAGCCCAGAACCAGAGGTATCAGTGTGGGTAGGAAGGTTTAAATTAAGAGCATTGATTTCTTTTTTGACCTTAAATGAAATATTTCTTTGCACAGAGATATCTGGTATATTCAAATTATCTTGCTTGCAAACATCAAACTATACAAATTGAAAAATCGTTGTGAAGACTATTCTAACCAGTGATCCAAGACCACCTCCACTCTCAAGGCATAGCCAAGCAGCTTGCTAGCAGGCAGAGACCAGCTATAAATATATGTTTAAGGTTCAGGGTTTCCCTGTGGGCCTTGCACACCACCATGAGGAAATGGCACTTTCTGTGTTGGGCAAATGACTTAGATTCTTAAGCATGAAAACACCTTAACCTGTATGTTGAGAACCAGCTCTTTTCTGGAGACATTCAAAACCCGCCTGGGCACGTTCCTGTGTGACCTGATCTAGGTGATCCTGCTCCGGCGGGGGAGTTGGATTAGATGATCTTTCAAGGTCCCTTCCAACCCCTAATGTTCTGTGATTCTGTGAACCAAAGACCTAAATCTTCAAAACTCCCGTGTGTTTGATACTAAAGATGCTTGAGCTTCGCAGGCAGTTCAATTCTCTGTGACAGGAGAACCAAGTGCTAAGATATCTCCTTCTGTGCATGCCAGAACAGCCTTGATTTCTTCAGGGCTGTGCAGAGTTGCTTATCTCATACCCACGGCCTGCCAAGACCCAGTAATTGTGCAGATTTGAGAGATGCCCTACAGAGCTCAGTCCAACCAAAGCAATAAAACAGAATATGGGATGATTATTTGTTCTGTTATCTTCTTTGCCTGAGTAGTTTCTAACCTACATCTCATATAAGGAAACTGAGCATTGAGCTATGTGGTTTTGGATGACAAAGAGAGGGTGTTAAACCCCTTCTATTGAGGCTGTTCTTCCTTGTGCAATAGGCTGGAAGGATTCATTTGTAAATGGACAAGGTAAGCAGGCAGCAAGGTAGTGCAGGCAGGGAAGATCTGGTTCTAGTCCTGAGGAACAGGTAGTATCTGCTGTGGATAAGAGCTCTGTAAATTATTTGTATGGAAACTGCATCACAGAATAATGCCTTTTACCTGTGTGTGTGTGGGAACACTTCATTCCCTCCAGGCATAAATAAACATTTAATGGTTTAAGTTACTGGGTGATGGCATGTGATGATAAACCTTGATTTGTCTAATAGTATAGCAGTCCAAAAAGCAATTCAGTCTGTGAAAAAAGGTGTTGATTCTGGAAATTCCTAGATATCCTGAGAAAAGAGAGAAAGAATACATTACCGAAAAGTGCCAAGACATAGACCAAGGACTGGGAACTTGATTGTCTACACTGTTAACTTTCTAGAAAAGTCCTTGACATAGTTTTGGTCTCATTTAACTAGCACTCCCCCAAAGTGCTTACAAGAAAAACAGGAATGATCCCAGGCTAGGGACTTTTTCCATGGAGTAAGTCACACATCACCCCCTTTCTTGGAGGCTGAGGGAGCATTTATCTGGCTTGCTCCTGCTAGCTGGCCCTGATACTGCTTACCACAATAGTAGAGATGTTACCACTCCAGGGGTTTGTTTGATCGAGTATAGATACCTATAATATACATTTAAATCACTGTCACTCTGAGCTCTATGGTGAGAAACAGGCAATTTTAAGAAATTATTCATGTCATCGTAATGTAGACATCTAAATAAATCAGATGAATCACAGCCTGATACTTCTACATGCCTCTCTATTGATGCTGGCAGCACAGGTGACTGATTCAGATGGAGGGCCACCTACATTAGTCCAGACAAATTCCTCCCTTGATGAGCAGAGATCCAGTGGCCATAGAGTTAAACTGTTAGCAAGGTCTTTGAGGCCAAGGAGAAAGACAGGACTGTGATGTGAGTATAAGTGGAGCTGGATTCTTGGCCCTACTGCAGAGAGAGGCACTGACAGCCACAAAGACACTCCTCCTCACTTCAAAAGGCAAAGTTCCTGCTTTTTAATACCTAGATTTGTTTCTACAGTCTATCTGTCCAGTATTCTTACCATTGACGTATTTTATTAATGTTTTTTCCAGACTAATACATGAAAGCTGCAATTTGTAAATGTGGTCAGACTAGAACCGAATAGGGTGTTATCCCAAAGTTATTAGAGCTGAAAAACTGTGATAGTCTTTTCAGGCTAAGTGAAAAACACAATCAAATATTCTATTAGCTCTGGGACTTTGGAGACAACAAGCTACTTCCCAAGGCTGTGGACAGCATGGTAAAGTCAATCACAAGCTAATGTGATCAGCAGTGACAAGACTGTTTGTGGCTTAAACTGTGCCAGATGAAGACAGCAGGCAGCAAGAGGAGCAAATCTGGGTGCTTGGCAGAGGGATACAGTGGACAAAAGCTACAGGAAAGGTTCTAGTGTTGTTTCTGGTGAGTTCCAGGAAATCATTAAAACATGTTAAAACAGACTGGGAAGATTAGGACAGCCTTTTGTACTGCTAGCTAATTAGAGGGAAAGAGTAGGAATATCTTAATTTGGGTATGCAGTGTCCACAGCTAATCTTTCTGTAATAGGTAATTTTAGAGAAAGAAAGCCTT
The DNA here is from genome assembly GCA_013401335.1 of Brachypteracias leptosomus. Classification (NCBI taxonomy): domain Eukaryota; kingdom Metazoa; phylum Chordata; class Aves; order Coraciiformes; family Brachypteraciidae; genus Brachypteracias; species Brachypteracias leptosomus. The sequence goes on from VYZX01006539.1 coordinate 484,319, forward strand.
TCATTTTTAGTCCTTTAACCGTCCTGGCAAGGTGAATATTACCTTTTGGGTAGCTTTGTACTAAATTACTAACGTTAATTGCACAGTCTTAAAATCTAATACAGATTAAGGTCTTGCACTGATAATAAACCTTTGTAGTTTGCTGATAATAATGGAGAGGGGCAGTAACCAGGGAAAATGCTGAGAGTTCATAGAAGCTTTCAAAATCTTCCTTGTAGCCAGGTCTGGAAGGGGGATATGAAGGACTAAAGGACCAGCCCTTTGATCCATCTGCAAGCCAAAGAAAGATAGAGGTTTGGATCTGAAGGCCAAGGCCACAGACTTAAATGACAGGTTAAGAGATGAGGAATTAGAAAAAAGAGCAATGCAGGTTTTAGCAAGCATAGAAAAGGGGAAGGTTAATTAACAATCTGTTTCAAAAAAGACCATCTTCAAGTGCTCTTTTAGCCATTTTTGGATCTGTCTTAAAATGAACTTCTGGAGCAAAGAAAAGTGATAACCCTTAATTAACTCCAGGAGATGTTGAATTGTGGTGTGCTCAGAGCTGCAAAACAAAGCGGTGCAGGAGAGGGTTTTTTTAAAGCTACCTATTAAATCCCTCAAATATTGTGAAACCCAGGTTCAAATATTAGTGTATTGCAGTGGTGCTGAAAAGTGAAGAAGAATTGAGTGTAGTTCATTCCTGTCATGTGCTGAGGTTCTGATCAAAGAAGGAGCCTAGAAAATAAATAACTTGAAACCCAAACCTGTGATTTCTTACATACTGCAAATGATATCAATATGCAATATTATCTTTATGTCATGAATTATAGATGTAAGGCGACATTCATCTCTGCTTAACTATGTCTAAAAGGTGGCTAAGACAATTACCTGAGATACTCTTTGTAATCAGTGGATGCAACCAGGCATTTCCAGGAGGCTAAAATAACCACGTACATGGGTCAAATGAATTGCCACTCTTGACTGTGAAGTGACCATGGCTGAGCAGTTGAGACACAGGCAACTACTTTTCCAACATCTACAATTACATCAGTTAAATCCTACCATTTTTATTCTTGCATGATTTGTCACACTGAGATCCTCTGTAATTGATTTCCTTAATGGGAGGAGACAAGGGAATAGATTTGAGAGGAAGACAGTTGTCATTAGTGTATTTTTAGATGCAAGCTCAAATTTGAATATTCTTTCCTAGGAGTCCTTTGAGTTAAGCCAGGGCAATAGCAGATTCACAAAGATCACAAAGATTTTCAAAGCCAGGTGGAAAAACTGGAAAAGATCTGATCCCATGGATTCAGCTTGATTCAAGTTTTACAGAAAAAAGAATAGCCATTATAATCTACATTTTCTTGGGAAAGGTGACAACTACAAATGTTGCCTTCAGCTATCCCAAGATTCACAAAAGCAGCATTTACTTTAAGAATTTCATCATTCACACAGAGAAAACACTGGCCTCAGTACAAAAGTGATAGGTGATTTTGAAGCAACTAGCTTGCTACCAAGACAGAGCAATTGGTTATCTATCTGCCTTTTGTATTTGATAAGTATGGCAGATAAGAGTTGCTCAAATTTGCTTTTGAACCCAGCTCATAGAGCAGTAAATCATGCAACATCTACACATAGCAGCTCCTTTCTGTGAGAATAGTCAAACCTGAGTCAAGCAGGGAGATTTCGTCCTGGGAAGATAATTGTCCTTTGTCACATAAAGGAGTGCAAAGATAGCAGTTACATCCTGCCACAGTCCTTCTTGCTCAAGTGCTGAGTACTCTTCCAGCCTTATTTGTGCCAGTGAGGAATGAGATATGGAAATAATCCATGTTATTTTCAGGCAGTGAAGCCCCAGTTAATTAACAGCAAGACAAAGCCACCAGTTGATCTTCTGAGAAAATGACCATATACTTGTTCGATTGGATACCATTAGATTACAATTTGATTAGTAGATTATATTTTATCCTCTTTTGTTCATACTGTTCATTAGAATGACAGGAAAATGCTTAATGAGGGACTGTGGGTAATAATTAGCAGTAGCATCTCCACTAAATTTAAAGCTTCATTTCTACTTCCTACTGTTTAATGAACTAGTCAATGAGCATTTTTTTAGCTGGTGCAAACCTGACATATATATTTAAGTCTCCTTTCAGCAGGTCCTTTGATAGTTGTGGCTTTGATTAGCAAATTAATGACAGGCTCTGATGTATGGAACGGCATGTAGTTTGTTGAATTTTTTTTTCCCCGGAAACCAAGGAAAAGGGTGCTAGCACCTAGAATTTGAATTTCTGCAGAAGTTCATGGAAATCCAGAAAGGTATGACTATAGCAAATACCAGAGGCAGCAAGAGGCAAATGGGTTTTGGAGCTGCAAAATTCCCATGAACCAGTGCCTGTGAGAGTGCGGTGAGAAATACCAGTATAGGATTATGGGCAGACTCATATAAAAAAGAACCGAAACCATTTTATTTAGAATTAGAGTAATCTAATTAATCATAATGAGATGTAACATTTTAACATGCTTAAGTTTAGAGGAATAGCAGAGTACTGCGGAAAAGCAGAAGGAAGTGCATTACAGCACTCCATCTCTGGACAAGATGAAACCTACCCCTTCACTGTCAACCGCAAACAGTAAAACACAAACTCATACAGTACAGATAAATGCTTCTGCAAATGGAATCCTGTATGTTAAATAAATTACAGTTTCAGTCTTTTTATATTTAACTTTATGCACAAAATTGCCTTCTAAAGCTCTAACTGATCAATTGCCAAACATTTTTCTGAAATTAAATTAATATTCCTAACACTTTTGCATACTATATAGAAAAAAACACATTTATCAGTGGTCACCAAGGTACAAATGTAGTTAAATTGAAATTCCTGTGGCTCACACTAAATATATTTTTCTGTAACAAATGTTTCCTTATATATGGAAAGTATAAAGCTTGTTTCCATGCCTGGGTACGGGCTATGATCTGTTCACTATTCATTTCTTTGCCTAGAAGTGCCTGAGTGCTGAACACTAAGGATGGGAAAGTACATTGCCAGCACAAGCTATAAAGTGAAATGCTTTGTTTATAGACTGTGGATGCACACTGTTTATAGGCTTGCTAATGCATGGGAGCATATATAAGTGCACACACACAGAGAAAGTTAAATTTATTTTATTGAGTATGCTTTATGTCCCAGTGCCTATGCACTGTTAAATATCTAGTTGATATCTCCATTTTCTTATTACTCCACAGAGACCATAATAATTAAATAGATCTTGACTTCTACATGTAGAGTCTCTACCTTCTAAAGCCATCTTAAAAATTTAGTGCTATTATAGCTGCCAGAGCCTGTAGTTCCTGGGATTTATACTTGCTCACTGAAACATTTTCTTTTTTTTTCCTTTCTTGTTCAGCTACGTATAGCATTATATCTTCCAGTGTCAATTTAAAAAATAGTTTAACTAACACGCATATCAAAATTCATCTGGCTATTATTCTTCCTAGAGTGGCTCAAAAATGTGGCTGCTTTTTATTTATTTCACTGCTTTGAGAGCACAGGGTTATGCTCAGCTCCTGGGGCTCCTGCATGATACCCTTGGCAGGATGTCACCTCTATGTGCCATTTGCCAGGTTGCAGGTATAGAGATTGCTTTCAGCAACTGGGCACTGTTTGTGATGTAGGCCAGAACCTCCATGAAGCTGGTGCCCTCTGTCTTGGATACAAGACAGCTTTCTTCCAGAAGTCTGTAGCTTCTTGAGCAAATATGAACTTACTGAATGCTCTCTCTCTTGAGATCAGTATAATATTTATTAAGCACTACTTAAGCACCTTTTAAGGTCTGGGTTAAAAACCTGAGAAGTATATGAACATTTGATCCTTTGCAGGGTGGAAAATTTCATCCCTGGTAAGAAAAAGGGATTTGAAAATTGTGCCACCAAGCAGGCAGCTGAACAGCAGCTTCTTTAGAGATGAGGTACTGTAAAGCAATGTACAATTTTCCTACCATTTCTCTCATTTTCATCATTTCACCCAAAAAATTGAGCTTGTTTTCAACTTTATTTTTTGACTTGATGTCTAGAGCTCTTCTTGGCAGTGAAGACTTCATGATACTGACTAACCTGTCACTAGAGGCCCTAGCTAAACAAACAGAGCCATGGACCCTGGCTTAGTACTCAGGGAATAGCTGATATTCAAGTTCAAAGGCAAAGGGAACATTAGGAATTGCTAAGGAAAAAAAAAATTGAGAACAAAAGAGAGATAATTATTTAGGTGCTGAAGGAACCACTGATGTCCCCACTTCTCAAACACTGGCTGCACTCAATGTCACCCGGTGGAGTCAAATGTTCTGTGAATCTCACGAGATATAGCAGAAGTAGAAACAGAAGGATATAAGTGAAGGAAGGTGAGAGGTATACGTGGAACTCATTGCTGTAGGACATCATGGCATGGCAAGTGGAAATAGGTTCAGAAAGGGATTTTATATATTAGTGGAGGACAGCTCATCAGGAGCTCTTGAACACAGTTGTCTGGATGTAGCCTCTGGCTCAGGAAGCCCATAAACATCTGCCTGACACATTCTATGAGAATATCAAATGTACGCACAACTCAGTCCTGTCCACTCATCATCTGTCTGGAGGCATGTTGCTGGATTACAGGGACATCTGACACAGGCAGTTCTCTCATTTTTAGGGATTTAAATGTGGTTGGCTTTTTTCCTTTTAAAATAAGCTCTAGATGAGGGAATCCCACTTAGTTCCCTGGCTTTTTACAGTTGGTAGGCACAGAACAATGCTTTCCAAGCTTTGCACAAGCTTTCTGTGTCTGGGGGCAAGTGGCTGCTTAAGTGGTTTTAGCTGTCACTGAGCCATCTCTTTTTCCAGGCACACAATACCTTTGTATATTTAAAAATCCATGGGGCAGAAAAGAGTCTTTGAAATGAAGCATTAAAAATCACGTGGTGACTGGATGCACTTTATATGCAGACTTTGGTGTTTTATGTAGAGATAGAACGTATTAGAAATACACAATCTCAAAGGAATGCACAGACTGCACAGGGGTTATTAGATAATTCAAGCTGTTGCACTTCCCAATAGAGTGCCAGGTGGGAGAGAGTTGTGTGTAAAAGGTTTACAGGAAAATAAATGCATTTTCTTTCTGCAGCATTTTTTTCCTGGCGATTAATGTTGCTGTCATAGAAAGGAAACTGTATAGAGGGGGATAACATATAAAACAAGAAAAATGAAGATATACAAGAGTTCCCTCTGGAATTTTAAGATTCTAATTCAATCACAATCAAACAAAATCTCGTATCTTATCTGCAGGGTCCAAGTATTGAATTCTCCCAGTCTGAAGGTGTCCATGGGCAGACCCAATGGAGGACTTAGGGAACCTAGGGTAAGGAGAACACAAGAAGCCTTCCTTTATCACATATAGAGATTGTTGGCTGCACTGACTGTTATCATCACTTTTGGCAACCTTAGTTGCTATTGCTATTGGACAACAAGTAGCTATAAGACAGTGGGGACTGGAAGGGACATGGCAGGAGTTAAAGAGGGAAAAGAATGTCAAGTGAAGGAGAGGGACTGACTGAACTATGAGTAAAAGGTAAAGGCTCATTTGGGATTTGGAAAGCAGCATATATTTTAGGGAATGTTATTTTCTTTCTTGGAAAAATAAGGGGGTTCTTGGAAATAATTAGGGGAGATATTTGTGACCTTACTGGAACTGCAGTATGCTATCTGCTCTTAGGAATAAAAAAAAAGAATTTTTGTTAATTACAGACAGAAATGTCCCAGTTTCATTTTAGTTATGTTCTCCATACCTTGTGCAAACCTAGTCTCTAGGCAGGTAAACCTTTCTGACCCTCACCAACCAGACCCTACTCAGCAGCACTAAACTGTCTAAGGTTCTAATCTTCCCTCAGCCCTCCATGCCATGCATGAGGGCTTTGAGCAGTGTTTGGAGATGATCCCAGCAGTACCCTCGGCTGGAGCAGTGCTGAGTTGTGTTTCAGCATATTGCTTTTGTGGCAATGCTGCCTTTCTTGTGGGAGCACTCAAGGAAGCATAACACTGGCATTTCTCAAATGTCAAATAAAGTAACTCATTATCTGGCACATAATTATATATTTTAAACATTACTGGAAAAGGAAGAATTGCTGGAGCCTAAGACAGCCCATCTCTTTTAAGCTTGCAGTGAAGCCCTGCTCAAGGCAGCAGCACTATGCTGCATGAGATGGCTTTGTTTAGCTCACTGACTATTAGACAAATGCTGTAGAGAATAGTGCAATTAGAGACCTGAACAATAAAATCAGAGTAAATAATGAAGGGTAGGAGTGTGGAGAGAGAGAGAAAATAACATTATATCAGCAGACACCCATGACACTGGGTTTGTGCAGCTGGGTTTTTTGTCTCTTCCTTTGCCTTACCCGTTCACCTGTGGTATCCTGCCCAAATGTGGCTGAGGTATGGCCCTGATTTATGTTATAGCTTGTCTAGGGATGTCCATGAGCTCCTGATCCTTGGAGAGAAGGTGGAAGGAAGATGCAAGGTGGCTGCCCTGGGTGGTGGGAGATGCTGCAGAGCAGAGGTGGTCCCAGCAGGACAGACTATGTGGAGAGTCCCTTCCCATGGATGGACCTCCCCTTTTGCTCCTCCCTGACTGCAGTCCCATCTCTCTTTCCTTCCATACCCTTCCATCCACCCGGGGTCCTGTCCCTCACCTGCACTCCTGGTGAGCTCCTCACCTCTGGGAAAATGCCCTCTGGGAAAGAATGACTCACAGAACACCATGGTAATTCAAAGCATCTTTACTCAAGTAACTATGCTCCTTATCTGTGCAAAGATACATAGCGAGAAAGGTTAAATGTCTAAAAGCTGCCCGTTTAAATCTTCATTAAAGTATACAATTTTTCTCATGAAACATGGATGTATCTAACTTCCTCAGACTGACTCCACAAGCTCAAGTTGTCTCAGACCAGTGGAAATATTTTTTTGTGAGAGCAGTTGCTTGCCAACTTAATTAAAAACCAAAACTTTTTTCTGTAGAGGAAGCTTGTGATTTTCTGCCTTAGGAAAATGAGTTGTTTAATTATATCTGGCAGCTGAAAATAGTATCTTTCTAACCAATGGTTGGGTTGCTGTTCTCTCCCTCAGTGTGACTGATTTAGAGTTGTCTTATACCTGTCTGCTTTTTCCACTTCTATTTCTGACCAGGTCTTTGAGCCAGCCGTGTGGTAGGATGACACGTGAAGCAGGCAAAACACAGGTCACCTCTGTTATTGACAGATACATAGAAACAGAAGACCAATTTTTTTTCCTTTGTATTTGAGCAAATGGTTTCTGTTCAAGTTATATGTGAGGGCAGGAGTTTTCTCCTTCAAGACATGAGTACAGACATACACAGCTGTGCAAGTGGAGAAATGGTGGAAATGCTTCTCCTCCATCCTTGTGTGAAAACTTGGTAAAATCCCTCTGGCAGTACTTGTAGGCTGCCTTCTCCTGGCCACCCTTTTGGTTATGCCAGGCTCCTTGTGGGACCTATGGTGGCTGAGGTGGGACTGACAGCAAACATTCCTTTGAGAGCTGGTAGTAATAGTTTCTATGAAGGCTTTTATAGCATATTGCAGAGTTTTATCAGATTGTCCCATGAGTGGGATGTTTCAAATTGCATGTAAGAACATCAGTTGCATCCCAAGTGATCTAGGAATACATGTACCTCTAGTCACTTGAATCACTTTCCCAGGGAGTGTAGAAAAGTGGCTTTCCCATCTTGTGAGACAACATGATGTTCTGGCTGTGATGACCCCCAGAGACAGGTTCTGCAGCTTCAAAGAACATGGGAGAAGGGATGAGCCAGTCCAACTTTGTTCTCCCCACTTAATTCCCACTGTGCAGTGTTTTAGACAACTGCGAGCACTTGGTGTGCCATCTTTAACAGCAATCTTCTGTAGAGATCATGCACGTTGTACAATCTGCCTGGTTAGCAGCATAGATGGTGCAATTTACTCTGAGCCTGCGCATGTTTTGTTTCAGATGCGAGCAGGTTTTAGCACCCTTACTTAAGCTCATGTACAGTGAGCTCTTGCAGTGCCTCAGGAGCCAATCCTTTGGTGGTAACCTCTTCTGGACAGCCAAGGTGCCTGCAGCAGTTTACAGGAGTTGTTTAAAGCTGCTGTGATTGAGCTGCTGAGATACTTGGGGTTTTAGACCAGCAGAAAGACATTACAAGACACAGACAATAAAATGGCTTTAAGGACTCAGTCCAGACATTGAGAGCTGAATATATATATGAATGAATATATGAATATGTGTGCAATATGGTTACTAAACTGCATTAAAGCAGAAAAAAACCACCAAAAATCAAACCTCTTATGGGAAGTGCTAAAAACTTTCAAATAAAATTGATGTCAGAAAACTACATTTTAAGAGCTGGTCCAGTCTAAATGAAGTGCAACATCAAACATTTATATGTGGTATTTTCTTTGTTTTGTATCGTATTTTGTCGTCTCTTTCCCTGCTTTACTATTCCTATTTGTCAAAGCCTTTACCACATGCTTAACACTGTACACTTTGCTGTTTCTCAAATGTCTATAACTTATTTGTTTTAACCACTCTCAGCAGTCTGCTTTTCATTGATTAAACTGGACTGTTTGATTTTCATTTGGCATAGAAACGCTAAGGGAAGATTTTATTTAACAGACTGAGATCTTTGTTCTTAGTTTCTACAGCAAAGCAAACTTATTAAGACACTAAATTAAATATAGACTTTGAAGTCTCACTTTTGCTTATTGCATTGCTCTCTGTAATGGCTCTGTTGAAGTTAGTGGAAATATTCCTATTAAATCAGAGGGACGTGTTAAGACATACATTGTAGAGATCATCATGAAAGTCAAGAAGAGCTTCACAGATTTCATAGCATTTCATGGTGCAAAATAAGGATGAGAGCAGAATCCAGTCCTCACAGGGTAATGCTTCTACTTAATAAAAGTAGCATGAACACTGTGGTAGGATTTTTTTTTTTTTCACTGTCACTATACTCCTTTGCAAAACATTTTCCATTTGTGGCTGTGTGAGAAAGTACTCCTGGAAATCAGAGGGTTGAGGGAATATTTAGATTAAAAACTTTTACAGGCTTTGGCTCTCAGGCTGACACTTTCAAACCTGCCAAATGGCCCCTCACTCACACCCCAGGGAGATATTTTTTGAACGTTCAGACCTCTTGCTCAGCACAATAATAGTAACTTTCCTGAGGAGAAACAGTCTGTAAACCGAGCCTGTCTGGATCTGAAGCAATGATCATCTGGCAAATCTAAATAATCCCAACAAAATTGCATCCATCATTACCTGGTACTAATGTAGCAGAGTTAAGAGTCATAGAATCACAGAATGTATTAGGTTGGAAGGGACCTCCAAAGGTCAGCTAGTCCAACCTCCCTACAGTAAGCAGGGACATCTCTAAGTTGGGTTGCTCAGAGCCCCATCAAGCCTGACCTTGAATGTCTCCAGGGATGGGGCCTCCACCACCTCTCTGGGCAATCTGTTCCAGTGATCAACCACCCTCATATTAAATAACTTTTTCCTAATGTCTAATCTAAATCTACCCTTTTCTAGCTTAAAACCATTACCTCTTGTCCTGTTGCTACAAACCCATGTGAACAGATCCAGAACTGCCTTCCCATAGGCCCCTTTCAGGTATTGGAAGGTCGCTATAAAGTCCTCCTGGAGCCTTCTCTTCTCCAGGCTGAACAACCCCACCTCTTTCAGCCTGTCTTCACAGGAGAGATGCTTCAGTTCTCTGATCATTTTAGTGGCTCTTCTCTGGACACATTCCAACAGGTCCACATCCTTTTTGTATTGGGGGCTCCACAGCTGGACGCAGTACTCCAGGTGAGGTCTCACCAGGGCAGAACAGAGAGACAAAATCACCTCTCTCTCCATCTGCTGGCCATGATCAAGCCCCTTATAAACTCTGGTTGAAATCAGCTAGCTCTAATACCACCTGCATGGGCAAAACCTGAAACCCCATTTGATATCGAATCAAATTAAGCATACATCTTTTGGGGAGGGTTTAGCATAAAATGAAGGAGAAGTGAGCTACTCAAAATATTTCTACTGGTCTGTCTGGTAACAGTAATGGCAAAGCTGACTCATGAAGTTAGAGACATGAAAGTCAAATTACAAATGTGATTGCCCTTTATTTCATAGTCTGAGTAAGAGCCTTTTCCTGCTGTTTAGTCCCAATGTCTATACTCACTTTTTAAATACGAATAATTGCATGAGGCAAATTCTCCCCCACCCCCTGACTGGTAGTCTAGACTTAATTCATCAGAAATACAGAGATGAATGAGATGATGCATTCAAGTTGCTGCAGTTTAGAGCAATGTCTCCTATCATTGTAAATGAGGATGTCTGCTTTTGGGGAGATTGTTCTGAGGTAATACAAATACAGTTGTGACACTGATTAGGTGTTTTGTTGAGAGGTCACCTGTAACTATTCAGTTATTATATGCAAATGTTCTAAAAGCTGGATCTGAACAAAGAAGTATGTCTGCCCCAAATGTTTTTAACTATTCTACAGGCTCATGGATAGATAATGTTATCCCTGTAGCAAGGATGTCATGGTTACAATACTTATTTTATCAAGGATATCATTTTCCTGCAGATGAACAGACCTTTCAGTCTGCCACAGCGTCAAATTCATTTTCCTTATCTCGGCTTCTGTGTCACAACCATTACCATGGTGCTTGGTACCTATGCAAAGAACATCCACATTAACCAGTAACTACTATAAATCCAGTGAAAACTAAACCAAGAAAAATCATCAGTATGCCTCCCTTTAATTTTCCATGTTTTAAAATTTCCCTGAGAATGTACAATAAATTTAAAGTTTCCTCTTTCTTTTTCTTTGTTTTTTTCCACCTTTGGGGAATACTGCCATATGATATTATTGTCCCCAAACTGCATAGGGACAACTCCTCAGATAGTTTTGACTGTGAAGTTGAGTGTCCTTGTGTTTGGTGGCTTCTCACAATATGGAAAGATGACTCCAAGACCGTTATTTTATAGTAAACTCATTTCAGATTAAAGGATAGGATAACTGCTACACATTTGATGAGGCTTATACTGAAAATGTGAAGCATTGAGGAGGGTTTTACATTCTATATTTTGGAATTTTTTGCAACTTTCTAAAACACTAAATGATACCTTACCAAAGTAGTTCTTAGTACTTTTGTACCAAAACTGCCACAGAGCATGAAGATTTCAGAGGTGCACACTAGATATTTACTATCTGAATTACAGAAGGACAACTCTAGACTATTAAATTTAGTAGGCACAGGCCCTTAAACTTGATCATTTATAGATTTACATTGAAAAACATGATTTAATCCCAGACCAACTAGACCTCTCCCAAAAGATTCCTGGGCGTGGTCTGAAGAGTAGCATGAGCCAGGGACTTTTCCCAGAAGGCAACTGTGATGTGGTCACAGCACATTTTTTTAATAATAAGGTTGCCAACCAACCATGTCTGTTGACCTTAGGGGTAGATGAGGAGCTCTTACATTGTTTAGTTCATCAATATAGATGAAGCCAAAGAAAACAGACTCCGTTTTCCAAGGGACTTCACAATGTCTTTTTTGGGTAAGCAAGTTAAGAGTAGACAGCCATGAAACAGCACTAAGTACTTTATCACAGTTGTCAGACTGTCCTGGTTAAAAGTATCTTCATGGTTTCAGGCTGTCATCTGAGGGCATCTGAGTTAGGTGATCTGACTCTATGGTTTGGGCTCAAGGGTTAATGACATTTGTAACCTATGTTAAATATCAAGAAACTGTTTCCAGTAACAAAACTCAGTATCTTCATGTGCAGAAAGCCATGATGAGTGTAGTCCCTTATTTCAGATTTCCCCTTGGAATGAAGGGACACTGGGAAATAAAGTCTCTGTGACCCTGGGGACCAGAGTTTCATGGTGGTGGTTGGGTAGTGGTGCACAGCGCTGGCTCAACCCACATCTCCTGGGATAAACAGCAACAGCAGAAAACCTGCCTCCTTCCCCCAGCTTCTCCTCATAAGTCACTCACAACAAAGGCAGTTCTCATGGTCTCTCTGAAGTCAATCTCTTCCCATATTAACAGCTCCCACCTGTCCTTATTTTGCAGTTTCAATCTGCAGTTCATCTGAGCATCTCTGAAGGATATTAAGAAAGTCTTAAATACTTCTCTGCTTGTCTCTGATTTATCGGACACTCTTAGCTGGATCTTTGCAAACTCCATGGGGATGCCAGCTGGCAATATTCTCACTTGTCTCCAGGCTGGTGAGATTGCAGCCAGCAATCCTGGAGCTGGTGCAGTGGGCAGGCTCGTGTTTTTATCCTGTCAATGCAACAGCCAGCACTGGCTGTGGTTGATTGATCGTAAGAGCAGCAAATTACTCTACATTTTTAACTATGCTGCTTCTCTTTCTGAAACAGTAATAAATCAGCTTTTGAAACTGGGAGAATAGTTAGCTTTCTGATGCCGCTGAGATTCAGAAACCTGTGGTACTGCCAATGTACAGGAGAAATTGCTTCTCATCCACCTATGCTGCTTGTGTCCTTATACTGTACTGTTAGTTAGGAGCAGCTGAAGATTTATAATAAATATGGGTGCACTTCATATTTTAAGACACAACATTGAGAAAGAAGAAGAAGAATGATTAGAGTCCCTAGTTGCATTAATTAGTGTCTCTGATAAATTCTGTGGAATTAAAGAGAAAGTATCCAAAATCCTAGGAGCATTTCTTGGTTCTTTTTACAATACCAGATTCCCTTCTGAAAAAAAAAACCAAACATGGAAATGAGTAAAATGGCTTATAAATGGGAGCCTGAGTTTGGAAACATAGTGCCCAAAGAGTATGGATGTCAGCGAGTTTAGAGGAAAAAGAAACTGCATCCATATACAGCTTCTTTGGTGTTAACCACCTTTCCTTGGTTTTCCTGCATACTGGCATTGCAGACACCCTGGATAGCTGCTACCCTCAGTTTCTCTGCCTGCACATTGCTCACTTCTTTCCCCAGGGCAGACCAGGGCCAAGGAAGAGAGCTAAGGGTGCTTGGAGCTGTTTGCTCATTCCCTGCTCTTCCTACCTGATTCAGAGGAGAACTTGATCCATTGAGGACCACCACCTTGGGCTTACCCCACAACCAGAATGTGGTTTTCACTATCAGGTCTGTGACATGACACCAGGTTGAGCGATGACTTGTGAGGGCTGAAGGGGAGAGGAAGGTGGCAGATAAATAAGGCAAAATAATTCTTTGCTGATTCGTTGTGAGAAGTTCTACTCTTTTGTGTTCTCCTTCCCAAGTGAGGAAAACAAAGATCCTTGTCTTGAACTCACTGAACCCCGTGTTAAAACAAGATTTTGTTTTTCTTAACCTTGTCTCCTAGTCCAGGTTTTGGCAGCAGCCTGCACCACTCTTTGCTCCATGACTTTTCTCTTCTACCACCTCTCCACTCACAAGTGCTTTCTGAAGGCCATGTTTCTTCAGATGCTCATTGGAAATCTGCCTATAGACCATTTCATGCCCAGGAGAGGACCAATGCATATATGCTGTGTGATGGCAGCATTGTGGTTCCCCTTTCTCCTGTGTGCTGCCTGTTCAGATAGCAGCCCTCGCAATGGGGGCTCTCCTGAGGACAGCTGCATCCTGCAGCTTTCAGCTGTGTTTGAAGAGCCTCCGGATCAGCTACCCAGGGTTTGAAATGAGTCTGTGGGCCACTGCAACCTCTTCTGATTTAAAAACAACACTGTGGGAACTTGAGAGGAGCCCCTGTCTCATGCATCAGTGGATTGTCTGCATCTTTTAAATCTGGGAGGCAGCAGCTCTTCCAGATTTTCACATCCTCACATTTTTTCCCTGCCTTGTGCTGAGAAACTTGTCATCACGTGGTCATTCACCAGCCCATCCTACAGAGGATGCATTTGGTTCTCAGCTTAAATGTTTTCATATCTAGACTGCCTGCATCCTAGAAGAACAACTTAAAAGGTATCTCCTGATGGAACGGACACTGCATGGTGATCCATGAACAAAAATTGCCAGGAGGTCTCTCCAGCAGAAGCTGATGGAGCTTGCTAAGGGGATGGATAAAAGATACCTGCTCCTCTGAGGAGGCTTAAAATGACATGGCTCATCTGTATGCATTAGAAGAAAATGAATTTTAGCAGTGAATGAATGGTTGCCTTAAAGATTATGACCTTCTCTCCTGGTTCAAAACTACTGAATTAGAAATTGTCAGCAGCTGTTTAGTTTGACTATTTCTTTCTTGGAAGATATGCTGTAGATTTATATTAGAGTCCTAAAACCAAAGAAAGTTGTAAGCTTTGAGGCAAGCTTAAAATTTGAAACTGAAAACTTGAAATTACAAGTCAAAATAATGAAAATCATCTTGCCCTTTGGTTTGTGGAAAGCTTTACCACTTAACATTTTCTATTTTATGACACTTCTTGTTCATCCTTTACTAAGTTTTCAGATGTGTCTTTGTGAAATCACTGATGTTTCAGAAATTTAAGTACAACAGAATAACATCATGGAAGTTCAGCTCATGACTCCCTGGGAAGCCTTGACTAATGGTTCAGTCTTTAGGTGGCCAGAGATGGATGAGGGGGACTCCATCCCACCTGCATGATGAAGAGTCGCTGATCTCACCTGTGCAGCCTGGGTAGAAAGCTCCAAACAGCACAAAGCACAAGCGGCTCGTGCTGTGCAACCAGTCAGTATGGTGCTACAAGGGACCAGTTCTGCCCTTAGTTACACCAACACATGCTTGGGATGACTCCACTGAAATAAAGTCAGCCGCCAGCATAAGCAAGAGCAGACCTTGACCCTGAAACACCCTGTGTCTGAAAAAGCTGGAGCCAAGAGACCCCAAACCTTCTCATTGGAATGTCTGAGGGTCTCTTGCTCACTGTTTAGAAATCCTTCAAATTTTGCCTTATGATGAAGCAATCTCAGTATCTCATCAAAAAATTACCAAATCATGTCCCACGAATAATGATGCCAGCAGTTTGGAGTGAATTACTAATGCATTTTACCATTTCTTTAACAATTACAGCTCTATTTAGAATAGAGAGAATTGCATTGATATTCAGTTTTAGAATGATAAATTGCAGGATATTAAAAGATTCTTCACTGAATGCAAACAATAGAGAACTTAATTATTGCTCAGAGTGTCACTGTAGCATTATGAAACAATTTGAAATTCAACTTGCCTGGCTAGATTTATTTTAAGTCTGACATTTTCAGCCCTAGCTTTCACTCTCTGGGTCTCTTTTTCACTCTGACAATACATCAATCTATTTTCTAACAGTTCTAACATTAAAATCATCTCTCTTAATCTGATTTTTTTCTCCCTTATTTTATATTGAGAAAAAGGATTTATCTGCAAATGCAGTGTGGTACAGGAAATGTGTTTGTATAGGAGACAAATTCAGACCAGAAGCAGCATCTGTAATTCATACATCCTTTTTGTCATAGAGTTACCTGAAAATTCTTGAAGAAACAGCTTGCAATGAAAAATGTTTAATCAAAGCAATGTTTTATGGTAACAAATCAATTTATCTAATATTTTCAATGAGGATAAGCCAAAATTCTTCATTGAAACTTCATCAATGCATTAGGACACTAGACTGCAATCTAGACTATGAAACTGAAATGTTCATTTTAATAGCATACACATACCCATATTCTCTGGCATCTCCAAGGGCTGACTCATCCCAAGGCACAGGGCTAGACCTCCCTTTGGAAACGCTGTTTCTCTCCATTGACTGGAGAGGAGCTGGACTTTCAGCATTCAGAGAAACCCCAGAGTTTAGGTGGCTGTATTAAGGGATTCCCTTCTTCTGCACAGCCCACATCTGTTACTTCACCTCAAAAAGTATTTCTGAAGAACTAGATCGTTTTCAGAGATCTAACTTATAGCATGAACACACAAGGAGACAACATCTGACAGAAGAGGTGGACAGGATTCCATGGCTTGGGTTTGGGCAGGACTTTCCTGTATATGTCACTATACCCTCAAGGGAGAGGTCTCAATACAGCAAATCCTTAAGCATCTCTGCAGTTTTAAGCACCTGATTCAGGTATGTAACACTTGTCCTCTGCATTGACTGCAGCTGGTGTCAGTCAGCAGTGCTGGTGGTGGCCCTGCACAAAAATGACACCAGAAATGCTGTGCCACCTTGGGTCGAGGTGCAGTGGGAGTACTCTGCCTGCTCTGCTTTGCTGACAAAGCACTTCACTTCTCCCTGCTGCCTGTGATCTTTCAGGAACTCCTGCAATTTCCATTAGGCTTCAGGAAAAAAATAGAAATACTAAAACTTGCAGTTGTGATTTATCAAACATCCTATTCTGAGGAGATGACATAGGAACATAATGTTCACAGTCCCTAAAAACCAGAAACTTTGCAAAGTGGCTTGAGAAGATTTCAGTTCTACGTTAATAAAGGGAAACACCTGCTAAGATTTAAATCACCTCTGAGGAGGAACACATAGTACAAAGCGCACACATTAAATATAAAGAAATAAATGACATTCAAGGCCCCATAACAGGACAAAATATCATTGTGAGGTCTCCTAAGTTGTTATCTGGCTGTCTCCTAAATTCTTTATTTTGGTTCGTTAGATCTCATTCTTCTTGCCTTGTAATAAATATCCAAGGCAGGTCCCCCAGGCCCCATGACTGCAGCAAGCACAGCTCCAGAAAGACAACAGCCTGGCTGAGCAGAGGAGGGATGGTCCATATGCTGGTGGTCAATGTTGCAGATGGAGCAGGTCAGATCCATGAGACTGCTTTGAGGTGAGACCATACCCTATGTCCTCATGATGGGGAAGAATGGGATGTCCTACACAAGCACATGGCTTTGCCCCACACTGGGGGCTGATGCCCACGGCACATCAGAAGCAAACTGAGCTGCCTCCATGTGTGCTGCTGAGAGGGACTTGTGTCACCCAGCCCTCCTCTGGCCCTGGATGTTGTTGATGGTTGAACTTGATGATCTTAAAGCTCTTTTCCAACCTAAAGGATTTTGTGATTCTATTTCCTGCCTTTTATTCCTGGTGAGAATTAGAGGTACCTGGAGACATGAACTTCATTTTCTCCTATTGCTGCTGGACTGTTTCTGGAATTAACTATTTTCCAGTAAAGAAGCTACAGCAGAAGGTTTGGGGGAGCTTGACTCCCTACAGAAAGTCAGGGTTTATTAATCACTTGCCTCTTACCACTGTTGTCTTGCTTTTATGTGACAATGGCTGCTTTTCTCTAACAATGAACACAGTGTCTTCATATAAAAACAAACAGGGATTGTCACTCCTAGCCATCCACACCTCTGCTTCACTAGATCCAGCTTCTCCCTTAGATTTTTGCAGCCCCATATCTCTGGTTTCCTCCTGTAGATGTAGAGAGACAGGATTTCCCTTAACCTCCTGGCCCTTTCCTCCTACTCTTCCTCCTGGTTACAGCCATGGCTCATTTCTTTTCCATGCACCCTGTGAGTTACTGATGATTACACGCCCTTGCCCTTCGCAGGGGGAAGCAATTTGAGTTAGCTGGCTTGAGGCTTCTGCAGCCCTTCCACATCTGACCAGCAAATTACACTATGTGTTAAAGCAACATCTTTTTTTCCCTAGGCCCCAGACTGGGTTTGAGGAGAATGTGGTGCAGTTCTTAATTTTATTCTGCTGTTCAATAAACTGTTTTCTTTAAAAAGTTTAAAATAAGATGCTTTGCCCAAGATCTTATGAAATATTTATTTACTGTTTAGAACTCTTAAGTAAGTAGCTAAGTTCTCAATTTGGGAAAGCACAGAAGTTTCTGTAAGACCAATCTGAGCATGCTAGCTGAATATTAAAATGCAGGATGGGTGAATTAGTAACTAATTCATGCATAATAAAAGCCATATGCTTCTGGAAGTAATTAGCTTATTGTTTTGATTCAGGGAATGTTTGCTTAATAGCTTCAATAACTGCTTACTTTACCAACCAGATCAAAATTAACATGCAGGGGTGTGACATTCAGATAAGATCAATCATTTCAATAATAAGAAATTCAGATTTTGTTGATGTTTTTATAGATAGCTTGGAATCACTGAATTTTAGCTTTTCTGTGTCTGGGAAGACTGCATTTTTTTGATTAGGGCTAAATAAGCACCTTAGCTCACTTAAAACAGAAAGATGGTATTAAAAACATTTGGTAGTGGCAAGAAGTAAACACTGAAGACATCTGCTAATTACATTAAGGCAAAACTTTGCTCAAATGTTTCTGAGGGAGAGATAAGGGGTGAAGTATCAACTCACTGAGTGCACCTGCTCTGCCCTTATGTGCCAGCCAGGGCCTGTGCTTAGCTCCAAACCTGCCCCTTGAACCCATGCATCCATTGAGGATTTGAGGAGAAGAGGGGTGGCCAGGGCATGAGCAAGGGCCCCTTTGTAGTATGGGTGTGTGGGACCTTGTCTAACACCATTTGTGTGAGAGTGTCAGGTGTTGGATGAGCAAGCTGGCTGCTGGCCCCAGCATCATTTACTGAGCAGCAGCGGGAATATCTAGAGTTATCAACACTTGCATTGCCCTGAACAACTTATCAAATGTTATTGCCAGGCTGCCCTTCTTAGCCCTTCTGCAACTAAAGCTGAGACCTCCGTGCCTCCATTTCTGCAAAAATACACACAAATAGTAACCATTTCTGCTCAGTAACTGCCACCATTTCAATGGCTGCAGAGTTCCTCATGTAAATCCCTCACAATCATCAGGGCAGGCCATGGCTTCCATGGTTTAGTTCTTCACTAAGCTGTGGCATGTGCCATGCTACGTCCTAGCAGACAGCAGGGATGTAATGTGGCATAACAGGGTATAATACAGTGGTCCACAGTGGTTTTGCCATGGTAGGACCTGCTTTGCAAGGGGTAAATCTAGATCCAACAACAAACTAGATGCAGGAGCATTTAACGTTGAATTGCCTGGCCCAGGGAATGCTTTGCAGAACCCAGAATGGGATTAGCAGGAGATCTGCATAGCATATGGGGACTTCAGCCAATTCCACTTCAGTAATTAGTAACATGTGTCAGGGGATCACCTCAGCTAGGATCACCTCAGCTACAGCCCTGTCTACTCTAAACTTGCGTCTAGAAAACATACTATCACAATTTGGTTTTCTGAAGTTTCTCATTTGATCATAAGCAGAGGTAAAAGAGCTGAAACTAAGCTAAATTTGTGTTTTCTTTAAAAACACTCAACAGTAGCTTTTTATTTTTATGTCAGTGCTAGAAATGTAAGGCACTCAGGTGGAGAATAGTCAATAATAATCATTTACTTAGAAGCAAACAGAGATGGGATCCAGCTCAAGACTGGATAACTACATTTATATGTCTGTGTATTGGTAGCTACAGGAGTCTGAAGTGCTTAAGTAACCTTTATAACTGAAGTAGTTCTAGAGTGGATTCAGTTGTCTAAACCAATGGGAATTTGAAACTCTAGGACAGATAGGAGTCTTGCACAGCAATAGCAGTGGACATGCAATACAGGATAAAAGATTCATTCATTTCCCTAGATATAGATGTCTGCTGACTGATTTGACCCCTGCAGATCCATAATTCCCTGTGGAAACTAGGAATAAGTCCCGCTCATCATAAAAAACTCCATCACAGCTGTCATTGTGGTTCCAGTGAGTCTGGATAGCCTTTTGGAAGCAGAAGTTGTCCTTTGATGACAGGGCCAACATATGCTTCCTCAGAATGTGCTATCTTCACATTACTGTGAGGATGACCCAGCATTGGCAGAGGTTGACCAGGAAAGTTGTGGAGTCTCCGTCCTTGGAGATAATCAAAAGCCATGTGGACATGGTCTTGGGCAATTGTCTCTGGGTGGTCCTGTTTGAGCAGGAAGGTTGGACCAGGTGACCTCTGGAGGTCCCTTCAAACCTCAATCATGCAGTGATTCAGTGATATTTTCCTCATCTTGAACTGGTCATGTGATAACAAGAGGAGCCTTTTTTCAAATATCGCTGTGCTCTGGAATTAAATCTAGTCAATGTATAATTACATATAATTACCTCTATTAAATTAATTTCTCTAGGCTGGATACAAAAGCCATTTTGCCATGTTGTTTATTTACGGGCCTACAGCTTGGGTGCTGGAAAAGTGGTTGGATGTAAAGGAAGAAGAACAGAAAGAATAAATGAGAGCTAACTGGCAAGGCCGTGACTTCCTTGCACCTTTTTTAGGGCTGTAAACAGTTGATGCATGCTTGAGAAGGTAGGAAAAGAACTGTAGAAATACAAACTTGCCTCCACTTCATCCCTACCCTGCAGGCCAAGTTTATGTTCTGAAGTATCTGCTTGGTAAATCCTGAGCCTATAAAAATAATGTAGTGGGATATTCTGCTTGAATACTTAAAAATACTTGGTCTCATAGCTATTCTTATGGAAAACTGAGATGTTCTTTGGCATTAAGATAGCTGTGTTAGCATGCAACCTTTGCAGAAAGACAGCACTGTGGTTTTTATCTCACTGTAATTTGTGAGATAAAGATATAAAGTTTGCCATGACTAGCTGTACCAGAGACCTGTGCCTTGTCTCCACTTGGATTTTGTGTTGTGACAGGTCCTTTGAAATGCCCCTCAGCTACAAAACCTTTTCTTCTCTTGCAGTGAAGACTCAGAAAGTTTATTTGTCATTCAAACAAATAAACAAAAATCACAGTTCCCTTCTTTTCACTTTTCCCCCATTCTGAGTTGTATTACTCTCTCTCTTCTCATTGCCTAGCTTCTTTCTTTTTTGCTAAATTTCTGAAACAGGCTACTTACCAGTGACAAACATATTTGGACACTATGCCAGCTTGTGCCGAAAACTTATCAAATGGCAATGTCCTGTTAGAAATATGACAATCTTTGCTCGTGAATGAAGAGGCTCTTTCTTCCGTAGAGTCCAATTATAAATGCATGTTTTAGCATTGCTAAATTAACTTTAAGCCCCCTTTGAACGTTGTCAGGAGCTTCCATGGAAAAAGGGAGGGCATTGGGAGGGCAGGCTCAAAAGAGCCCCCCAAAACTAAAAATCATCCAAACCATGTAGGAAGACAGATTTTGGATTCAGTCACATGCATGTAATTCCCTTGGCTTCAGTGGAATTAATCCTTCATTAAGCAAAGGAGAAAGGATCAGTATTAAGCTCATGAATATTATTCTAATCACAGCATATTTACTTGTGAAAGCCCACTTGTACGATACGTCAGGATGATGATCCTACACTGTTTGAAGTGGTCCTGACACTATGGACTTTTTTGTCTCCCAGGGGCTCTCTTCACTGCAATGTGATTTTATGCTTTGCATAATACCGAGGTGAATGCTTGCCTTTGGTTTGCCTTTGCTTTGGAGGATATACTTCATTTCTGAAATCAGAGTTAAGTTAGAAAAAGATTACATTTGCCTAAAAGTCAGTTTTTCTTCTCTTGAGTTGACATAACCTGCTAGATTTAAAAATTGATAGACCTGAAAAATGCTGAACACTCTCATTAAAGCTGCAGATCAACATTAAAAGCAGGGGGTTATTTTTAGCAGCAAGGTGCCCTTGTCTTTATGCATATGTTGCTTCACTGGAATATTAAATGGTAATTCACAATTCATGCATTTTGACATCATGCTACTTTTATCTTCATTTTCTTGTCAAAGAAAATGTCTTAAAATATCAACAGTAATACTGTTCTGGGTGTCCCTGAAATTAACCCTTGTTCTTAAATGGATTGGTCAGTTTGACTAAATGGTACATTATTTGCAGTACACTATTTGCTCATTTTCCATTCTTCAAGCATCCCAAGTGCATGTTGACTGGAACGAGGCTTTTGAATATGAAAAGTTCAGCTTTCTGCATGTAAAGTAGACTGAGAAGGAATTCAAATTGTGTTGAATATCTCAAAATGCAGAGTGGCAGCAACAAAAAGCTTTACAAGTCCTGTATGTGGCAGTCACTTGTGCTGCTATGTTTCAAACCACTACGCAAACACATCTAATGCTATTTCCACATCAGAAGAGCTGTTTGTTTACAAAATATGGCTCTTAGGTTAAATACTGACCTTGGATAGGTATGTGTGAAACACTGGCAAGCTACAGTTTTCACATAGTTATAAAGGTTCTCTTTTAGCTGAATGCATCACTGCACATTTTAGCCAAATTGCTGTTTTGTGAAATTTTTCAGAAAATGAGGAATCATTTATTTGTATTTTCACAAACTGGACATTGACTTCATGTAAGCCTTATGTTGCACTGTAAAAATTCAATTTCTCAGAAATGCTTTAACACCAGTATAAACCCTACCTTATGTCAGACAACACTGCTGGGCAATTAATCAAGATTTTGGTAGTTTTTCTTAATTCCAGGAATATAAAACAGTTAATAAAGCTGAAAACTGATATTATACCTCTTAATAATTTAGGAATAAAGTCTTTTAGAAGGAGCTTTAAATGAGATAATTAGATATTTGAAAGCCTTCTCCAGGGCTAGATCCTACCAGGAAGTTTTAAGCATTTTTTTGCACAGTCATGGCATAAATTCCTGCAAACAGGGGTGAGGTGCTGGCAGTAAGTTTTGACTACTTAGTCTTAGTCTGCAGATTAGTCTGGAGCCCAACCAACGCTCTGGATGAGGGATAAGGAGGAGATTTGTTTTCTCCAAATGTGGCTTTGCATGAGGACTCTGTAGAGGAGTACCATGGTATCATGGTGCATGCTGGATAGGGGTCTGATCACTTGCTCCTTCATCTGTTCCAAGAGCTACAGCCATCAAAAAGCTTAGTAGGAAAGAGATGAAAATAGCTCTACTAAGATGTCAGCTTCAAAGGGTGCAGGCTTTGTTGTTCAGGACTTTCTGTGCAGTCAGCTGTCCTGCCATGGCTGAATGCGGCATGTAACACAAACCTTTGGATTACTACTGTTAGCACACATTATCCCATCTGCATATTTGCCAGGGGTGAAGCACATGAATATATGAGTGTGTAACAAAAAGCCAATGATACTGACAAGCAGATGCTGTGAATATTGTATTTTCATGATCGATCATCAAAAATCTTATCTGCAGCTCCAAAATCAAGAGATTTTATTTCAAAAAGCATGAAATCATTTTTAGATAGTCTGTTGTTATTTGTTTTACTTAGCTTTTAGGTTTCTACCCTTAAGCTTAAACTATTTTATTTTAAAAGATTTTTTCCCAGACTTTTCTTTAAAAATGCCAGCTGACATCTCTATGCAGTCTCTGTATTTCATCAGCTGGGTCCTTCCGAGAGACACTAAATTACAATGTGCATGACAGACTCATAAGAGCCATCATGGAGTCATGGCTTCTTTTTTCTGAACTGCTCAAACAGTTCAGCTGAAAAGAAAAGAGCATGTTTCTTTCCTCAAGTTTTAGCTGTGTAAGTGAAGCTGATTTTATAAGAAAAATAGCATAAAATAACCAGAAAATGCACTGTAAACCTTTCCATCTTGCAATTTGAAAGAAGGATCCTTCATACCCTAGGACTGTTGGTAAGAGCAGTCCTTTAAATGCACCTTCTCCCTGTGCACCCTGGGTTTTTGCTGACTATGTGACCACCTTTCTCCCCCTGTAACCCAACTGTGATACAGTCGGGTCACACCCTGTGACTTGGCTGTGCCACTGTCATCTTATCAACATTTCTGTGGTGACGGCCAAGCAATCCAAGTCACAGAAGTGTTTGTGGCAAAGGCACAGACCTGAGGGGATGGCATCTGCAGAGATCATCATTATTTTTCACAAATCACAGGAAAGAAAGAGACCCAGCTCTGCATCAAGAGGGGCATTTAATTCTGAATGCAATGGTTCTGTCACTCATGGAGCTACTTTTAGCTTTAGGGCTCAGTACTGTGCCAATAAAACTAATGGGAATTTTGTCACTGCCAGAAAAGAGAGCAGGATTTGGACTTTCAGAGCAACACAATTATTCTAGTGTGCAGCTTGGCTTCAATTTTTAATGAGAAAATGGGAATAAACAGAACAAAAAGTGTTCCACAAGTCCCGGATCCTCAATAAATGTGACATAATGGTAGAACTAAAATGAATGCTATTTTTTACAATCTGTATAGGTGGGTGAGACAGTCTGAGGAGAGTTTGTTACATCACGCACTACAGCCAAACTCATTTCTTCGTCCTGGTGGTTTGGACTTACTGGATATCTGAGTTTCAACTGATGAAGCACTGTTACTCCAAGATGAAGATGGACAGATGTTGGATAGCCATGCTAGGCTGATGTTGGTCTGTATGTCTGGTTCAATGCAACTTCAAAGTTGCCTTCTTCACCCTAAAACCTAATCCACCTCTTATGCCCACCAGAGCAGATACACCAGAGTTTCTGTGGAAGATTGACCTGCTAATCTGCTGAATTTCCACTAGGTAGCACATAAGCAGGAGGATGAACTGTAACCCTGGCTGCACCCTGGATCACATCTCATTACTGTAGTTAAAGGTTTAGTTTCAGCTATAACATTAGTCCAGATCTGGCAAACACTGAAGAAAGAGAAGCAGATTCAACTTAGACTGTAAGAAGCACCTCTGGCCACTAAAAGACCTGCAAATTAACAAAGAACCTCCAAGTTAATCTTGTTTTTCAAAACAGAAAAGATTAACCTGCCTCAGGGAAAAGCGCTAGAACACTCTATATGTGACATTCAGCCACTGCTGCACATGGAAACCAAAACATCCACTAATTTTTTTAGAGCTGCTGTACATTTAGTACCTTTAAAGTGTCCTAATACTTTGAGAAAATATTCAGCACTCTATTGATGCAAGTGAGGAATACTAGGCTAGGCTGCCTGCAAACAAGTGTTTGCCTGGACCCAGCGTGGGCCTTGTAAATCTAAGCTGTGGCTCGTTGCT
This sequence comes from Brachypteracias leptosomus, assembly GCA_013401335.1. NCBI lineage: Eukaryota > Metazoa > Chordata > Aves > Coraciiformes > Brachypteraciidae > Brachypteracias > Brachypteracias leptosomus. Next base: position 509,203 of record VYZX01006539.1, read on the forward strand.
GCTCAGCAGCAGTCTGAGCCCTTGGCCTAATAATAAAAAGGGTCTCTAAAGGGCTTAACCTGTATCACAAAAAGTGATGACCATTTTTCCACTGTTTATGGTTACAGACTTGGCTGCTTCTTTTGCTGGAGATCATAGGTGATGTCTATGTCCTGTAGGATTGCCCAAAGGAGTGGAGCAATAGCTGCCCATGACCTGGGCACACACAGAGATCTTGCTTTAGCTTTGTCTGCAGAAATGGAAAGGAAATTACTAAAACTTGAGGCATTTTGAGTGTAATTCACAGCTGCAGGAAAACTCTCAGCAGAGCATTGACTATTTGTTGTCCTTCTGGGGCCCCTACCCCATCACTTCTGAAAGGGCAATTCTTCCAGTCCTGTGGAGATCTGCAGTGTAATACCTCCTGAAGGCAACTGGAGAAAAACTGGGACTTTCAGTGTAAGATTTAGTTGAGCTTTTTAACTTCCCCTGCAAGCATCCTGACTGTGGAGGTGTTACACTGAGGCAGCCAGCAGTGCCATCACTGAGTGCCTCCATGCCATGGGAACACGAAGACACCGAGCGTGTGGCTCAGAATCAGTAGGACCAGGAAGGAACTTGCATGTCTTGGGCCTGGTTCATGTATCCCCTGGCTCCCTCCTTCCCTCTCAGCTTGGCAGAAGTTTATTTGACTCTCCTTTTGAGCTTCTTCATCAAGGAACCCCCATGTCCTGTTTCCTCCACCACCTGAAGCCAGGTACCTGTGCTAAGACACCAAATTAGTCATCCTAAAGTAGTCAGCCTGATTCATAGTTTTAGTCACAAGAGGGATTTTTGCCTGGTGGTTTGTTTTTAATCAGATTAGGTGTCTGCTAGGCTCCTCATTGTGGTGGCTGTAGTAGTGAAGCCTACAGCTTGATCCCATTGAAAAACATCAGTGGTGACAACTTGTGGTGATGGGCTTGGGGCAAAAAGAGGCATTCACAGCATCCAAGCAGAGGAGCACCAGGAAGATGTTTCTCCCTGGCACCTCCAGCTGCTCCTGTGCTGCTGAGGGAGAGATAGCAGCTGGAGAAAAGACCAAAGAAGGCTATGTCAGAGGAGGGAGACAAAATCTGAGTGTGGCATAACGGAAGGGCTACAGACAAGCTGTGTATGGGGATGGTGTGAGCTGGTCTCTGGGTTGTGGCACAGCATCAAAACACAGAGAAAACACAGGGAGAACAGATGTATCTGTCTATCCCACTGACTTCTTTTTACTTCTTTTTTAAAATTACCTTGGTGTGTGATGGGCACAGTAGCCTTGGATATCTCATCAGCTGAGCCCAGGAGCTCTATTTACCCCACTGAGCTCCAACAGGCTTCTCTAAATTCCTAGAGCTGCCTCAGGACTTCAGCAAGCAGCAGCCTTATAGCATTTCAAGAGCCAGGAGCATTGACTGTGGGAATCCAGAGTATTAAGCTGAGGCTGGAATCGTGTATATGTAGCAGAGAAGCTCTAAAGTTGCTTCCAATAATTTATTGCTATCTACTCTAGAGGATAGAATATGAGATGCTTTCCATTTGCTTATAATTTCTTCTTAATGGGCTTAAACTGCAGCAAGGGACATACGGGCTCAACACTCGGAAAAACTTCTCAGGCATAAAAAGAGCTAAGCGAGGTACCAATTTGGCTAGGGAGGCTGTGATGTCCCCTCACTGGAGCTTAAGAAATGTGTTGGACTAGTGTCTGTTAGAAAGAGATTTTGGGGTAGCTCCTCCCTCTGTGGGCACAGACTTGGATTTGATGCTCTCAAGAGCTCTTCCAGCTCTGTTTTGTAGCAAGGTACTAAGACAGTGAAGATAGTGAAGTCACCAGCTACCTGAAATGCTCCAAGATTTTATGTCCTCAGCATGTGGCCTCCAGGTGAAGAAGGTTGGGGTTGACTGGAATATCTTATTGATGGGAGCAGGGATGCCAGGAAGGGGGCACAGAACCTATGCAAAGGTTAAAATAAGTGAAATTGGTTTTATTTGAAACTCCCCCAAACAGTGAAAACACACTTTCCAAACCACTGCTGATTTTTTGTTCCAATGAATTCATATTAAATGTTTCCAAGCTATTATAGCGTCCCCATGAAATGTAGTGGAAAATATTTAGAATTTAAAGTGGTATCCCCCAGATTTATATTGTCAACAGGAATCCTGATGAATAAAGTCAGGCAAATGGTTATGTGATTTGAACTTTAAGATCAATACTGCCAGTCTGACAGAAACTATAAAGAATGACAGTTATTAGTCAATAAACATGGGAAACATGGGAAAGCTGGAATTTAGGTGAAACCCAAGCAAACAGTGATGTTTCTATAGTATTTCATTCCAATATTCTAATTCACCTTCTAAAAGGTGCCTTTTTGTGTTACTATTTTTAGCATGCATGCCTGAATGAGTAGTGACACCTATGTCTGTGTAATGTGCAAAGAAAAGACAGGAAAACTGTGCAGGAAAAGGTTTTCTCTGGCTTTGGATCACCCCCCTTCCAGGGCTGTTTCTCAGCAGTAGCTGTAAGATCCTGATAATGGTGGTGGTCTCTTAATGGTGCCTAAATATGGTGGGTTTCCCAACCCTCCACTCTGTCATGCAGAAATTTCAGGTTGATGAAAATGAAAGATCCTCACACTGTCTGGAAATATATTTCCAAGTTATTTGTTAAAAAAATCCGGTTATAATTGCAACAGTCCTGTCTAATATCTGAGAAAAATCCCTTTTTATCTGTACACTCAATGTTTTCCAAGGAATACTGAAATTTCCTGAGATCACTGTAAATGTAAGGAGTGGGAAGCATAGGATGATGTTTGTGTGCTTGTCAACACCGATTCCACAGGAATAAGAGGAAAACTTACAGTAAGACAAGTTGGTAGAAACACAGAAGTTATTGCCAGAGAAAACTAAGGTTTCTACAACGCCTTTCCTGTGAGTCTGAACCCATTATTTTAACTGTAAAGTGCATTGCTAGTGGCACACACCTGAATGCAAAACATAAGGCTTGGCAGCAGCAGCAACTGTACATGTACCACACAGTCTAGAGGAGAGAGGATAAATTAAGTCTCTAAGAGATCTCTTTCTTCCCCTTACTGAGCTGCAGTTTGCATTATGGTCCTCTCCTGATGTGGTGTATGCTGTTTATAAATTACTGTAAATTGTGTGCTCACGGTCCTCTATTCTAGGGGGTTCAAGGAACAGTTAAGCTCTGGTGGCTCTCGCTGCAGCCCCAGGGGTCTGGCAGTGCCACACAGCCATGGGCAGACAGGGGCTGGTTTGTGGTGTGCACATGCTGGGGCAGGAGAGGCAAAACAGACCAGAGGAGACAGTGAAGCCACTCCAGCTCTGAGCATTGGAGAGAGGGCCCTTGAGAAAAATCCTGGTGTGCTGAAGGCTGTGTAAAAGTTGGAGTGCACAGTCACTGCGCGGACCCTGCTGTGACTAGGAAAGTGGAGCTCACATGCTCTTTAAATGCAAGCAGGAGGCAAAGAAACAGTAGACATCATCAACTGTTTCTCCTCCTAAGGGTCATGAATTTTTGACCAAAAGATCTCTTGATAGAGAACAATTTTGATGGTGGGTGTCAGATCCTCTTTTCCTGAAGAACTTGCCCCAATGGTTATTCCTTGGAGATATTTCCCTTCTGCAGTCAGTAACCCAAAACTTAGTACATTCACAAAAATCAAGAGCCTCTTCCCAAATGGAAAAGGTTCTGATTTTTACTGTGATGCTTTGGGGTCATCATAGAAATAACAGCCTGATTTATGGCTTCTAATGCTTTCTGTGTTTTCCCATCCTAACTCTTCACCTGGATGAGGTGCAGCAGCTGCATTGCTCCCCAGCCCCAAACTCCAGCAGCAGCCACACTTACATGGAGATGTTGCACTGGCACTGGGCCAGGCAATGGAACCTTAAAATATTTATCATCTGGCACTTGCCAATTTTCTGTCCTTCCTAAGAGCTTCCGCTTGGTCTTGGACGGCCTCCAGGAGTGACTTTGCAACAGCAAATGGACAAGATTGATGGCACAGCATGAGTTCAGCCCCCTCTTTTATGGTCTATAAAACAAACATGACTCACCTTGTCTCTGACAAATATTTCACGCATATCTCTGTCGCATGGGCACAGTATCTGCTGTACTACATGCTTCAGAAATAGCTTTGGACAAAGATAGTAGGAAATGTTAATAGTGATAGGATGCCCTGAAGCAGGCTTCAAAAGAAACATTCCCATGTATATTTCTATGCATTAGAAGAAATGTTTTTTTGTGCCATTATAGTATTAATGTATCAGAGGAAATGACAAGTGCTGAGAAAACTGGCTGTGGACAGAAGGGCTGGGGCCAGCTGCTCCCAGCAGCTCATGGTTTATCTCTGTTAATGGGGGGCACTAATGCCACATCTCTGGTGACTCAGAGCCAGCAAGTGCCAAGTTGACTGGCACAATCCATATGTGGTCAAATTAAGATTTGTATTAATATCTCTTTGCCATAAGCACAAATGTCACCTGGGATTTGAATTGAGTAGTGCCTAGGGAGTGTAAAAACCAGATACTGGACTCGTAGAAAAGTGTTTCTGTAATGCTCCTTAACATAACACCCTTATCCATGATGTACTCAGATTTCTTTCAGAAGTCATTTCAGTATGAGGTGATCTCTGGCATGAATAGGCAGGTAGGTTTATCAGCACTGGGTACTTGTCCCATGTTCATCTCCCCTTGCCAAGTTAGCTGTCCCTGGAGGGGTTTCCTCGCAATGGGCAGAGAGGGACCAGCAGCACCAGAAGTCACCCAAGTCACTGAGATCTGCGCTGTCTTCAGGGCACCCAGCTCCTTCCAATGACCACAGAGGCACCAGAGGTGGCTATGTTCCTGACTGAAGTACACGAGCTTAGCACCTATGTCCAGGGAGGACGACTCTGAGCCTGAACATCTAAGAAGTGCTCTCTGAAACTGGTGGGACAAAACCACAGCAAATCCTGGATCATTTGTGCTTCTTTTTTCTGCAGAGCAGAATTTTCCATCTGCTGCCTAAGGCAAGTTTGCAGGGCGTCCCAACAAAGCCCTTGCAGCAGCTGCTCTGAATTTGTCAGAGATGGCAAAGCCGCACCAATGTGTGGCCTTGCTGTAAAAACAGGGGACTTATTTACAATCCTGTTCAGATGATCTTCAATCCAGGTAGGACTAAATATACAGCACTGGAGAATAATCTCTTGTACATGAGATACTTCATCGGGCACAAGGATAGCAGTAAAATAATTGAGTCCTTTTCTCTCTTCTCAGATTTATCTATTCTGTTCTAAAAAACAAGTTATTGTTCAGAATTGGTGTCAGAGGTGAATGATTTAATTGTTGTGAAGATGGCCCTAAGCCAGCTAGGTTTCTGATGTCCAGTTCTTCACATGAGGTCAGGGAGAGGAATTCCTAAGCCAGCAAATGCTTATGCATCTGTCAGATGCCACATTAACATGGGAATACAAAAGTGGAGGGATTTCCTCAAGTCATCAAATCATCAACTACTGCATTGCATCACCAACTACTGCAGACACTGCACCACCATGTAAGCTCAACTCTACATAAAATGAACACACTCCACCTTGGCATGAGATAGAGTCAGTCTGTCTAACATTATAGGCTGCATAGTCTGTTCTCATTTATTTCACCATAAACTTTCTGCAATACGACTGAAGAGTGCAAGAAAACAGTGGTGGTGGTGGGGATGGGCTTCTGCACTCACCCCAATCACTTGCCCAGCAATCACCAGAGGAGCTGAGTTGTTTCAGGACTTTACACATGCAGATGTGCATACATGTAAACAGCCATGCATGTGTGGCTATCTGAAGGCTAGAGCTTCCCAAACCATAATACCAGTAACACCTGAAAACAGTGCTGCAAAGCTGGGAGGAAGGCTCTGCTTTTCCTGCTTATCCCTATTCCCCAAGATGGCACAAATTCAATGTATTGGCTGTTCTTCTCTCCCTCCCTCCCTCCCAGTCTGGCAGCTGGGAACACGTGCCATAAGCAAGGATGAGAAGACACACAAAAGCTGTTGTTGGCTCAAGGATATACAAGATATATGTGCATTGCTCACTAGCAGGATTTGTCTTCTGCTGTTTCTGATGGGGCAGACTCTATTCCTCCCTTCACTCCTTCCTTGTGGATGTTCCTATGGTACATTCTTAACTGGTTTAAAGCACCTGAAAGTATCTTTAATCTGCTACCTAACCACAGAAGGGTGATTATTTCAGCCTGCACAGCAAAGAGCAGACTACTATGTGATTTCCTGAAGGTTGTCAAAATACCTCAGTGACCACACATACTAACGTATGTAATGGTTATTTAAGGAGGAAATGCAGCATCAGGTTGTAAGGATTACCCAGGTTAGTGCAGAACTACACAACTTTACTTAGTAAGAGAGGTGGAGGCTGCGCGTGAGGGAAGGCATGTTTTCAAAAAGGGCAGGAAGCTCCAGTTTTAAGATCAAGTAGTGCCTGCCATGTTATACTGTCACTGCCTAGACACCACAGAAAATGAAAATCCTGTTTATTCATATAGAAATTTGTCAAAATCTGACACCCTGATTTGAAGACACAGCTGCAATCCAGAAAAAGGTGCATGCGAAGCCATGGAAAATAGAAATGAGCCTACACAGTGCATAGAGGCTGGAAAAACTTATTTAGTCATTAATCTCTATAGGGAAAGGAGATAGGCAGAAAAAAAAAAAAAAAAAGAATAAGTTATTACCCAGCTAAGGGCAATTTGAAAAATTGGACTTACCAATGTACTGAAAATAAAAATAATACATGGACAGTCATCTCCAGCTATGAAGTGGATGATAAAGACAGGGACCTTAGTTAATTCCAGTGCTAGTTTAAATATAAAAGAGAATCTCTGGGAAGCTACAAAAGTAAAACTAGCAGTTCCATACATTGCAATTTGTAAGACGTTTTCTAATGAGGCTGCTGACCACTGATAAATAGTTTTGAAAGGCAGAACAGAAAAAGAGAAATCCAAAGGATCAGAAATAAAATTCACCTGGAATTTTCAAAGACAGAGAGATGAAGATCTGTAATTTAATGCCCTAAACTGCATAAACGCCTACAAATTCTTTTGATACATCTGATTACTCTGCTGTAACTACAAAAGGCATAGGCATACACTATTATCTGTTCATGACAGCCCTAATGAGATGCATTCAGAGATGTTACTAGAAAATAAACCCCGTATTGACACATATTGCTCCTGGCCAAAGCTATGAATGCTTGACCACTGAACTCAGTAGGGATAGCTTTGCTCTGAGTATACTCTGCTGAACATGCTTGCTCTACATCTCCCTTTCACTACACATTTCTGAGCTTTTAAAAGATCATATAATGATTCTTCAGACTGGTTTGGTACATTTTTACAGAGACATTAGCTTTGCTGTGATTTTTTTTTCAATCATGGAGACTTTCCTCTTCCTCAGCTGGTTTCTTTTTAGTGTTTTTGGCTTTGAGGAAAAATTTTCAAGGCAGATGTACCACTTTGCTTCACAGCAGCTCAGGCAGCAAGCTACCTGCCACATGTAAAGCAATGGCAAACTCTTTCTCCAGGCTTCATCTCTAGCTTCTAAACTTTTCAGGCAGTTCCAAAATGCTTTTCCTTTTATCAGGAAGGCTGTAATTACTATCTGAGGGCAATCTTTGTTATGACATGAAAAGAAGCACTCCAACTACTGTGCTAAACATTAGATGTTCGGCTGAGTGATAAAACACTATAATCAAGTCCCACATGTGACTATTTCCTTCAACCAACCTTCACATGCATAAGTGCTAAAGTTCCAAATCACATAGTATTTATTAAGACACAGCATAGGCTTGTGAAATGTATGTCTTATTTCACACGTTTAGAAAAAGAGAAAGCTGAATAGCCACTGTTATGTGCTGTGCTCCTCCCGACCTGGCACACGCTCCCATTAAAAACAATAGTGGTGGGAATGGCACTCTGGAGACTGAGCGTTCCTCTGAGTGAGGTGGGCAGGTGCAGAGGTTTAAGCAATATTTTTGTTTTTAAGCAAAAGTCAAACAATCACATGCTAATATTGCATAAAGCTGCAGCGTTTACCTAGTCTTGCTGTTTGTGTAAACTCTGAGAAATTTTGTATTCTCTAGTGAAACTGGGGGTGGGATTCCTCCAACAGAACTTTGCCCTTCTGAAACACAGGGGTCTAACAAAGGTAGCTGCTGAGCTCTCTGTAAGTGTTAGTGGAGGTACTTCTAGAGGATGTGATCAATCTACCTGGGACATTTATTTTAGGATGGATCAATATGTCTCCAGAGCCTCTTTGACATGGCTACTGCTTTTCCACATGACCCTCGGAAGTGACATTTTTCAATCCTGGTTTCAGTAGCTAGGGGATTGTGAGACATGTTGGCTTTTATATGAAATAAAGGGGGAGGGGGGGTAATGTTGATTTCAGAGAAAAATTCAAAATATCAGTCCTAATGGCCAAAATACTGGAAAACACATAAAAAGATCACTCATCCTTAAATCAGTCTCAGTAGGTTTTGGTACATTCCACTATAGTCCCTGGCTATACCACACAATGTCACCAGTAAATATTTCCTTCATTCTTTTGGAGGGATCATTCCCATCAGGATTGCTTTGACCAAAACTCTCCTTTGGGAGGAAATTCTCCTTCCCCAGGGTGCACAGATGAAGCAGAAGTGCACTGAGGAGCAGAGGACAAGATAGTGTGTTGCTGCTGAGTGGAGATCCACAGCAGATCACAGAAGAAACAGAGACATGAGAGTTTCCCTCTGGACTGGGAGAAGCAGTCACTAATTTTAGCCCTATCTCTGTACAGTTCTTTCATGGAAGCTCGCTTTTTCTGACAGACTAATACTAGTATGACAGTAGAGATGGCTACTATGGAGATCCACAGTCTGGTGGTCCCACAGGCTGAGACTGGGAGGGGTCTGATCCATTAATTATGGTTTCATCCCAATAAGTGATTTAATGAAAGTCAAGCTGTTTTACTTTTTTGTTAATTCCAGGAGATCATGTCTTTCCCATGTCTTTGTGTTAGACTTTGCAATCTCTCTGGAGCAGAACTATGTCTTTGCTGTGGCTTGTGTGGCTGAAACACATCTTCAGCAATAGCAAAACAAACCATAATAGTAATATGGCAACTGTGGGAAGATGCACTGTTGCTGTTTGAGTCAAATAAGAAAAGAATAATTCAGGCTCATAGATCACTAGTTCCATATATTTCATTCACATATTCAGATTAACTGATATGTTTTTGTATTGTAACTATTAGACTACTGTCTGCGGTCTTGAACTTTTGGTCATAATTCATAATTCAAAATATATAACTCGCTATTGATTTGCTAAACAAATGCACAAATTACATTGATTCAGAGATCTAAATATAGAAATATTGATTGCTCTGAGGTAAATAATTTGATCCTTGCTTGTAGAAGCCTTTCCTAGCACCACTGCTAGAGAAGAGAGTTTTTTCTCTAGGTTGTGTTGCAGTGCGCATTTGGTTGTCACAGCCTGTGTAACATGTATAGTGAATCCAATACATGGCAGTCATTGGCTCTGATCTGTCTTAGCAGGGAGTTAATGCCTATGTGTGACTAGTTTAATCATACAGAATATAGAAATGAAAACAACTCAAGGCATTTTTTAAACTTTTTTTTTTGCATTTCTTGCTTAATTTCTTGGTATGTGGGGCTCATATTTTCCAGTAAATGTATATTGGTTTTAGGTTTTTTTTGCTATCAGAATTTTTTCATTCAGAATCTGTTACAAAATATGACTCCATGCTTTAGTGTTGTATACTAATTACACCTATAACATATTTACTCTGTGTGTTCAGTTTCATTACCTTTTTTTGCCCTCCCTGCCTCATTAATATGAATCTATTCTTTATCTGTCTCACCATCATACTGGAGATAGGAAAGCATTTTATACTCACAGGTAATTTGTTCTACATCTCTACCTATATGTGAATGTAAATACATGTCCAAAATTTAGGTAGCTCGGGTCAACTAATAGGCTTGTCTCTCTCTCAAAACTTTCATAGATTCCTTTACTTCAGTTTTAAAAGTCTCACAGTTAGAATTTCCTGATTATATCTGGGTTTCTTCTTGGGGATATTTAGGCAATTGCACAACTGGGTTAGAGCAATAAATCATTTTCCAATTGAGATAAAAATTTACTGACAGCACGTGACATCCAGCATCACTGGTTCATCCATATATATATTTATATATTTAACCTCTAACTTACTGGGATAAATTGTTTCCTCTTAATATTCTCATTGCTTAAACACGGCTCCTAAAAGTGGGCAGAAGATGGAGACACTACACGTTCGGCATACCTGGCAATGGCAAACCCATCACGATGAGCTAGATTCAGACTTCAGGGGCAAAACATCAGATCTATGGCCCTGGAGCTATTGTCATTCTCTTTGATGCATGAAATCATAGTTCCTCCTTGTTACAGGAGGCAGAGGGAATAAACATAGTGTACAGCAAATAAATCTGGCTTTTACTGCTGTACACCTTAGGGCAAGGAGTCAATGCATGGATCCAGTACTCTGTCTGTTCTGTACAGTGCCTTCTTCCCTGTTCTGGGATTGGATAAGCAATAGGTAACCTTCCAAATTTTTGTGTTTCACTGCCCAAGAGCTTCATCATTGGTACAGAAAATACAGGAGAGGAGTACTTTGGGTTTACTTACTTCCCTACAGAAGTGAGCACAAAATCTTGTCTTCTGTTAAATTTTTGCAAGTGGTCAAGAAAGTGTTTTCCTTTTCTTTTAAAATTTCAAAATACATTGTCACTTCCCAGGAAAAGCAACAACCCCATACTGGAAAATAGATAGCAAAGACTTATAACTCCATTAGTGTCTGCACTAATGTGGCAAGGAGCAGGAATGTTTTGTACTCTTAGATGAGTTATTCCTTAGTGAAGTGGATGGCTGCAGGCTCCAGAGAATCACTTCTAAGTGGGTTTTTCTTTCCTCTTTCTCTGCTATGCCACTGGCTGTTCTACCAGTGAACAGGAATAAGAAGCAAAACCATAGGTATTATTTATGCTGTGGTGTAAACCATCTCTATCAGTCAGCACCAGACATTTGTAAAGATGTTCTTACTGCTTATTCTCCAGTTTGCTGATGAAGCATCTTCTTAATTATTATTGACAATTTTTTTTCCTGAACCACACTTAATATTTTACTAAACATATAGATATCTAAATCAAACTAACCCATTTTTTTCATTATCTTTTGTAAAGGGTGCTTGCAGGATGCAATTCACTTTCCAAAAGGATAAGAAACAACTTCTGCATTGAGGACCAGGCACACAACAGAGGTAACATGGAAAAATATGTGAAGAGCATCTTTCAGCAATTGTGTAGAAACTAGAGGAAAAAACAGTTCTGGCCAGTTTTAAATTTTCTACCTCTCAATTTAATCACTTTTCTCCTGACTTCATTTTTCTGAGAAAGAGTGAAGTGAGCTCTGTAGCTCTCATAGTATGATTTACTTTACTCCTATCTATCATGTTCCTTCTCTGTTTTCTGTCTGCTTTCTGGTGATATTGGTATTTTCTAATGACATCTGTTACTGAAAGCACAGAACCTACCGATTATAAGCAAATGCCTGTAAATGACAGACAAATCTGACTGAGATTTAAAATTGAGATACTCTAAAGGATGTTGTCAAAATATTTGTGGCATGGAAAGAGCACAGCTGTAGTGTCAGAGAGGTATTGCTGAAGATTGTGAAGAAAGACTGGAATGATTTTATGAAGATAGGTGGAGTATGGAGAATGCATGTTGTCACTCAGACTGTTTGTTTGTAAACAGCAGATTGCAGAGTCATTGAGGTCCAAGTAATTATAGCTGCCAAATCTTCTGAGAAAACAGACCATCTTTGGCAGTTCATCAAGTTTTTAACATCCAGATAAAAGTAGTCTTAGTTGGTTAGGTCTATGAGAGTGAATGAAGTAGGTGAGGAGTAATTCAAGTCAAGATGTTAGATAACAGATTTTCCAGGTTTTCCTGATTATCTTCAGTGGTGAATATCACATGGAACAGAGTACTCTTCTGGAGGTATTTCCTAATAACAAAAAATCTGGTAATAGCTATATTATGATAAAAAGAAAGTTTGATTAAATATCTATGTTTTGCCTAGCACAATGGTACCATGATTATTATAGAATAACATCTAGAAAATCAACTTACTACTGGCAAATATAGTAATGGCATTTGGACATAATTTTTCTGGTTTTATCTCTAAACCAAAAATTCAGACTCCTGATACCAACACAGACACAAAGGTTGAATAAACTTCTGGATTTTTGAACTGAGCCTGCTCTGGTACCCGGTAGAACACGATATTTCCACTATATTTCACTAGAGAATAGTGTAATAATGTTGTTACATCTCATTTCTACATGAAATGTGCCTGATCTAAAGGATAGTTATGTTCAACAGGAAAGTATATGGCAAGCTGGGAGTGTGGGGTTCAACTCACCATCTTGGCTGTTTGTGTATCAGCTATCCAGTTTAAGCTAATGAGGTAAGCTTTCTCTATGTTTAGAGGAAAAAATATCTATCTCTGAACTAATTCAAGTGACTTCAGATGTATACATGTAGGCATCTTTAATGTAGATATCTTCCTATGTACTAGGTGTTTAAGATCCCACAATAATCAATGGGGATCTACTCAAAGCATTCAAAGGAATCTAGAGGGTAACTTACCCCACCCTAAAGTGGACACATGCGTCCTCTGAGCCAAGCATCACTGACTCTTTTGGGTAATTGTTGCTTTGACTGTATTAGTTTACCTAAACATAGGTTTTGAGAACTGTTTGAGATGCCCTGAGATACCCTCCTGGCCTCAGCAACTATAAGCAAAAAGGTACAGGTTTTTCTTAGCTCATTTTTTTTGCACCTGCTTGGGTGGGCCATGGGCATGATGGAGCTCTCTTACTTGTCTACTAACTACAGTGTCTAGCCACATGCTCTAACTATGAACACATGCTCTTACAGTAGAGGTTTATAAATGTGGAGCTGAATCCCAACCTTTGGGCCAAATTCATCCCTCAAGAGTAGTTGAGTGAAGGCATTGACGTGAATTTGTTCTGTTAACTAATATTGCTTTTAGATCTTGCACACAATGGTATGATTAATTTACAATTTTTTACTTCAGTAGTGCCACTTCCAAAAAGCCCTTCAGATCTGCTAGAAACTATTGTCCTGTGTTTACTTGTTAGAAGTAATTTTTGTGCTTCAATTACTTTGATTAACATAGCACGAATCAAAAAGCTCATGTACAAGGTTGTTATTGACAGAATATTTGTTATTAAAATGGAAACCAGCCCTCAGCTAGTGCAGCATATTTGTTCAAATGTGAATCTGGATAAAATAGAAACCTGTCTTTGCCTTAACAGCTATAGAAAGAGGAAAACTTTGTGGTCTATTTCAGGACTTTTCATTTTTGGAAGAGATATAAGGTCAATCCTCATGTCTACTTCATATTCTTGTTGAAAACATTACTCCTTACACTTTCTATGGGATAGAACAAAATCACATTTAAGCAGAAATAGCTTTTCAGCAGGCCCTTGGTTTGATGGAAACTTCACAAAATGAGACAATCAACATAGAAAAATACATCTGAGTTTGTATTAAAACTTTCATATTTTCATAGTCCTAGTGGTGCTGTGGCTGGAAGTCTAATTGAGAAATCCAACTGAGTGGTTACAACATAGCAAAACTTAGCTTTTTTCATTTTCTTTGTTTTTCTTTATCTTTTTCACATGAAAACAGCATAAAAGGTAAGTGTGAAGTAATGTATCTTCTAAGAAAGTGTAAAAACTATCTGAAGTTCTGCAGCTGAGTGGTGACACATTTAAGCTCTTTTCTGGGATAGCTAGAAGTCTCCATTTGACCCTGGCGTCTGAAGTTCCCTCAGCGAGACGAACATATGCAGGTTTCCAGATGCTATACTTTAATTTGGCCATATTTTTAATAGACTGCAGTTTCTTAGTTCAGAATATGCTAATTGCAAGCTGCTCTGAGCATATGGAGACTGTTCAGTCTAACAGCAATCCAAAGAATAACAGGAACTTGTAATTGGGGGTCATAAAAGAGAACAGACCATTTGGAGTATGGAAATAAGATAGGTGGAATGGGATTTATAACTGATAGTTGTACTTTATGTGTAAGAAGAGCTAAGTTTTGTATGCTTTTGGCTGAAGAAGAATGAAAAGCTCAAGGACAAGTTTTTCCATGCTGAGATGGTCAAGTGTTTCTTTGCTGTCCCTCAAGCTGGGTTTATTACTGGAAGGGACTCAGTTCCCCTGACTGTGGTGAGGCTGTAGTATCCATTTTTCACACCAGGTCATGCATTCAACAGGTACAGGCAGAAAAGCTGGAACTGCAGTCCTGTCAGCCAATGTAAATACATGCCTCAGTTCGTAAAACTCAGTCATATTTGCCCATTTCTCATAAAAAGGACATAGTCTGATAAAGAGAGGAGCAGAGGTGCTGCTTAGAAACAAATCACCCAGCAACAGAGCAATAGTGCTCCTTACCTGTAGCCTAATACTCTTAATTATGCAATTTCTGGATTTTCAGTATTTTTCTCATGGACAGTAATCTATTCTTTAGCCTCATTCCCATCCAGAAATAGGGTTTGATTAGGATCTGTTACACCCATTTCAACAGTTTTTGGCCACAAGAGACCCTATACTCAGCACTTCTGCTGTGCTTACTTTTCCCTCAGTCTGAGCTAAGGAACATCATCTGTCTTTCTCACCTTCCCTGCACGGAGGTGGGAAGGGCTTCCAGCAGCTGTAGGAGCATGGTCAGACATTTTCTTCTACTGAGAATTTTCCTCTGTAGTGTGTACCTGAAGAAGGGAAAAAGACAAAGTTTTTTACCATATACAATGCAAAACTCATCCATGAAAAATCTTAGAACAAGCCTAATTCTCTTCTTATTTATGTATTTAATATAGGAACAACTTGGGGGCAAAAATTGGGCCGATGTAATTAGACTGAAGAATTTAAAAATATTTATGGGAAACTTGTAAAGCGAGATCCTGAAGGGCTTTGATTGTTTATGCCCTTTGTTCTCCCGTTCAGCTGATGCCTCATCTGAAATATGACTGTCACTAATGCTGTTGTAGAAAGAAGCCAAAACTGCTCCCAACAGTCCTGGTAGCTCAGAGACCAATGGCATGGCAAAGTGGGGAACCTCCTTGATGACTGAGAAGCCTTTCCGTAAACTAATCCCTTCCAAGGGCTCTTCAGATGAAATTCCCTTTTCTGTCAGTGTGATGCTAAATGCCCGCTTACCTTTTGACCCAGACAGGTTCAAAGTTGCCTTCAGTCCTCTGAAGTTATTCCAGCCTCCTCTAGATTTTTTTTCCTTTATTTTTCTCCCTTTTTACACAGCATAAAATCAAGTCTTTGAGCATTAAGATTCAGAGTTTCTAAAGTGATGTTCACTAAGAAAAAATAAGATGCAGAAATTTCACATCTGAGCTCCCTTTCTAGTCAGTGGAGAGACATAGACACTTCTGGAATGTGATTCATCTTCACCTAAAATTAGGCCCCCTAAATAGAACAGCTGAATTGCACCCTAGATTACCTATTGCTCTCCTTTGAGTGCAGTGAGCCAGAGGTGATGGGCTCAGGTGTAGCTGCCAAGATTGAAAACATCTAAAGCTAGCTGAGATGAATCCTACTCACAAATTTTGAAGAGTAGTGTATTTCCATAGGCTGAACAACCATTTTTAGTAGGAGAATGCAGAAGAAAATATTCAAATTTTTGACCTGTGTTTATTGCAGTTTTGGAAAACATTTTGGTGAGGTAGTATTGCTTAGGTTTTATTCTTTTTTTTTCACTTTCAAAAAGGAGACCAGTTCACACAGGGAAATGTATTTGTTAAATTTTGTCTTGTTCCTTTATGTTCCAAGAAGAAGATTGTGGTTATTTCAGATGTATTTGTTATTTGATCTAACTCACTGAATCATTTCTGCTGCACTCTCTTTAGTCTACTGTTTGCTCATGAACAGATCATTTTGCACACTGAAAATTTCATGTTTTTTCCAACAGCCATGGAAGCATATCTGATTTTTCTGAATTAGTACGATGGAAGAAAAAAAAGTCATTATTTTGATGAACACAGATGGTGCTTTTAAATGATAATGATAGTTCACATTTAATAGTTCACTTTCCATCTTAAGATGTATGTATTTCCTAAAAGTTGGTTTATCTTGCAATTAGATTATGTGAATATTATCATATCAGTTAAATGGATTATGTAACTTCATGCAAACAGCTTCAATGAGCTGCCATAAATTCCACTCACTGCCCTTTTCCCTGTAATCTGGGTATCCGCAGAGCCAAAAGGCTGCGTTTGCTCAAATGGACATTTGGATCTACAGCTTCCACAGTTACATACAATTTAACCACAAAGTCTGTGCATCTTGTTTTTTAAAACTTAAATTATACACTTCACATCCACATATCTAAACTATGAAATCCAGCCTAACTGCAGACATCTAATGTGCTACTTTTTAAATACCAAAGCAAACCAGTTATCCTAAAAAAAGATCTGATATTTCCTATACAGTCAGCAGTGAGATGTCTTCAAAGGAAGATCCTGTCTGCCTGGATTTCTGGAGAACTGATTCACTAGACATCTAAAATGCAGGCACAGATAAGATATCTAAATTAGGCTAGCTGTATCCCATCATAGGCACCTCTTCTTTAAGAATCAATGTTCCAACAGAAGTTAATGGCAAATTGGGTGTCTCTATAAGAATTAGCTTAAGAGTTCAACCCAAGTCCCAGAGGAAATTTGTGGTGCAGCTGGAAGAAGTACTTATCAGACCCATTCTTAGGGCTACACTCAGTTGTCAGACATTGGTATCTAGTGCCCTTTGACATGCCTGAGAAAGTCTGAGACCTACCTATGCATGGTGTGATAGAGACCCAAGACCTAGGTCCTTCTGAACTGAATCGAGAGGAGTACCCTTGATCATCTCAAAGAACACTAGATGTCCTTATGCAAGAAACTGTACTAAGCTCCTAGTTTTAACTGCAGAATTTGAGAAGCTATGAACAAGCTATTTCTAGGTTAAAGTATGTAATGGCTTTATTAGCTGAAATATACAGTAGGTTTTTTTCCTTTCCCTCTTGATCAAGTTGTATTTACAATCAGTATTTTCACCCTGTGCCTCCACTTCCTCAGACCTGTGGTGTTCATTATTTTAATAAACAAATGCAGGAAACTATTTTTACCTGTTCAATAATTTCTTTATCATAAAACACCAATAAAGGCAGTTCCTTTCATTTGCCAGCCTTACTGGCAAGTTTGTCATTTCTTCACTCGTCACTAGTATGTCTGATAACTAGATATCTTCTATATCTATATTAATGAATAGTAACAAGATCATGTTAGAAGCAGGGCTACCTTTTGGTTAAGCCAGAGGCCTGGGGGATTGGGATTTACCTTTCCTCATCACTTTCTTATAGGATCATGACTACTTTGTGGTCATGGGTCAACCACTTCTGTGTATATTTCAATTACTGGCAGTAGATCAATGTGAAAGCATTGGGGAACCACAAGCTGAAAGGATAAGTCCATGTTGTGTTGGGTCATGCAAATGTACCAGCCCATGCAAAAGCTTCTCAGTGCTCATGTTAGCATAGCTGGGCTGGTCTTAGGCCATGTAGTCAGCTGAGTTTCTCCATACCCATCCTTGCAGAGACATAGATCTATGGAGAAAGCCATCTCCAACCTGTTTGCTCCCAACAGGTCTCCCTTACTTTCCTTGTATAGATAAAGCCTGGGTTTCTGAGACCACTAAGCTAGGGCCATTCCCTAGACTTGTTGTAGCCAGCCATGTCTCAG
Source organism: Brachypteracias leptosomus (assembly GCA_013401335.1). Lineage (NCBI taxonomy): Eukaryota > Metazoa > Chordata > Aves > Coraciiformes > Brachypteraciidae > Brachypteracias > Brachypteracias leptosomus. Next base: position 527,122 of record VYZX01006539.1, read on the forward strand.
TGATGAGGTACCAATAACTGAAATTTATGCTCATTTACCACAGCCAGTGTGGGCTGCAAGGTGCTGGGATCTTTCCACTCTGAAAGAAGAGCTGGGGTAGCTGAGCACATTACAGGATTTGGCTCATTTGCCTAAACCAGAACCATTTTTCTCCCACCTTCCCATCCCTCTCTAGCTTTGTAGGTATCAGCTATTATCTTTTAATAGTTTTAATAGCACTATTGTTGTTCTTTTTTAGCTAGGTAAGAAAGTCCGTAATCCTGTATGAAAATTCCCTGATAAAATATTTAGAGAAAATTGCCACCCACATGCTGTATTCATCTGCAATGTATGGGAGCATTTCCAGCACTTGCACAAGGTGAGAGAACATGTAAATTTACAAATGCAGATACTTATATTTAAACATAAATATATTAATGCAGATAGGAAAACTGATGAGGATGTGTTTATATGTGAGTATAAAAAGCTATCAGGATAGGCATGTTAGTCATTTAGCTCTTTAAACATGAGCTTTCTACCTTTATTTTCCTTGTACCTCTTAATACTTACATAAAGTTACAAAAAGATTTAAAGGTATTTACTTGCATAGAAAGAAATCAGACTTGCAGAAGCCAAAGTCTTGATACCCATGTATGTGAAATCGAACATGTAGCCTTGTATTTTGTCAGTCTGGTAAAAGCAGTCTCATCTCCTAATTAGAATAAGAAATGTCGATGGCAGACCACTTGGAAATCATAGAACCATAGAATGGTTTGGGCTGGAAGAGACCTCAAAGATCATCTAGTTCCACCCCCCCTGCCATGGCAGGGACACCTCCCACTAGATGAAGTTGCTCATCTCTGTCTGTCTAGAAAAGGATTTCAGATATCTACTTTCAAATACCTGTATTTGAAAACACTGGGTGCTATGTTTGTGTCCAGCACAACTCTGTGATACTGTGCAGTTAAAGGTCACTACTATGTACATGGATGGGAGTTCACATGCCCATTCTACTACCAGCGGTAATAGCCAGAATTTCAATGCTGGTAATATATTCATAACTCTGGCCAATAAGACTGACTTGTAGCATTAGTTCAGATAAAAATAGTTACTATTGCAGAATTACAGACTTTCTAAAGAAAATATTAATTCTCAAAAAGTCACACTTCAAACAGCCTAGCTTTTTTAGCTCTAACTGGAAACCACTAGAAGTAAAAGTAATAAACAGCCCCCAAATTTTTAGCCTTTGTCCCAAGGACCCTGTCTCTAATACATAAAAGGCAACAGCTGAGATGAAGAAAATGTTGTTTGCTTCATTCTTCAGGTCGGGAGAAAGAAGCCTGTGAAAAAATGTATTTTATATTGTCAAATATTGCTCAAAAATGATGCGTACATTTCCCCTCTATGGATGACAGGTCTTGAGTTCCAGTCTTACCCTTCATCATCACCCAGTTGCTTAAATTATAGCTGAATTGACAATGGGCAGCAGCAATCCAGTCTGCATTCATTTCAGTTATTCAGTATATTCCAAATCTTGCTTACATCCACTATCACTTAGTTACTACAGACATCCAAAATTTCAGTGCGTGGAAAGTTCTTTCCATTATTACAAATCTGTAGACCTTAGCAGTAGTTTTCCTTACCAGGCCATATAATATCTTGCACCTTGTAGGACAATAGCATCCTTAAAAGAAGGAAATACACCACCTGATTTTTTTTTCACAAACCACCTAGACACACGATTACTCTTTCTGTTCCTCTTCTACACTCTTCTTTTGAGCACTCTCCAAGGTGTCAGAAAATTAATGTCTCACTGTGCTTGTAAACTGCTCATAAAGAGGATCATTTTATAGGTGTTTTATGAGTTTGAGATAATCTAATAAATATTTTTGGTGAATCCATTTATATTTTAGCTCCTGAACTTTTAACAATGGGGAAGCCTGAATGCTGTTGAATGCTTCTAATATCAAGTCCCACAGTCCCTCTTGAGACAAAACATCCCAAATTCAGATATCTACGTGTCTTGGATCTAGCAGGGTCATTGGTATAACCCCAGGGTAGGTTTATCTTTCCAAGTTGCAACACAGCTAAATTGAGAATACTTTCTAAGGCAGGTGCTTCCAGCTTTTTTATTCCGCAGAGAGATCAGGCACCAGAAAAACAATAACTTACTAAATTTCTTACTCTGATGAGTTAGCCATGAATGAACCATCTACTCCTGCTGTAAAGTCATTAAGATCAGTCCTGTGTGTAAAGCATAGGTTGTTTTAAATGAACAGCAAGAACTTAGGTAGCCTGGCAGTGAATGCTTTCATATAAATGTAGGGGAACAGACATCTACAGAATGGCTTTGTGGGTTTTTTTGTTTATCCTCCGTTTACAGGTTGTTTAACTCTTCCTGTTTACTCTCTCACTGTAATTACAATGTCTGTTGGGATCTACCTTTAATTAAACTAGATAGAGCCTAAAGAATGTATACCAGTTACATATAGTACTGAATAATTCAACAGCTTTTGTGTAGTACCTTTACTGAAATTAGAAATTTGAAGTGAAAGTTTTCATACAGCCTGAAGGAGTGTTAAGATTGAAGAATAAAATTTTTATAGAGGCATTTCTGTATAACAGAAAATTGTGATATGCCTGGGAACCCAGAAAGTCTAGAAAAAAAAAGAATCTATAATGTAACTGAAGCCCAGAAGGTAAAGCACAGATATTACAACGGAGGCAGCCTCAGGGCCAGCTGGGAGGACAAACAAATCAGCTTTTCATTTTAATGGAAATACCTATTTCAGACACTCCTTGTCTTCAGTTTTCAGCCAGCCCACAATGACTGATGCCCTATAAACACACAAAGGGCACAAAGCACATCTGTAAGAGACAGCTGAATGAAGTAGGCCCAGCAGTTTGGGTGAACATCTCAAATGGCTTCATCAAACATTGTTGTCCACAGCTTGACTGTGAATCTGAGCTGTTTGCTTGACATTTTGGCTAGAATCAAAGTTTTTAGAGTACAGAAGAGAAAAGGTACATTCATTAAGGGATTGGTTTAAAGACTTGAGATAGTTTTTATTTTTTTGTGCTCTTTCTTGCTTGGAACCTCATCTCTTTATCATGAACATAGCCAGATGCTCTGAACATGTCACCAACAATTCTCTCCTGCTATGTTTTTCTTTTTGTTATTAGCAGTTTCCTCCTGGTGTAGGATCTATGGAAAGTTGCTATGTAGACATAGCCATGAGTTCATGTGAATTCATTGGGTTTTGGATTCTGTTTAGCCCTAAACTTATTAAAACTAGCTGGTGTTTCTATACAGCAACTTCAACATCCAGGCAGGCTCCAGGTGGTATTTACAAACACACAATTCATTGTGCATTGGCTACTAGGTTTAGAAGGCAGTTTATGTCCTTGACAATGTATTTGTTTGATTCAGGCGTGTAATTTGTGCTAATAAATGACCTCTGTTTACAAGCTAACCTGCAGAATAAATTTATTTTAGTTACTTAAACCATGAGTGCTGTAAAGAGCTAGCTGGCCTTCTCTTACTTTATGATTTCAGACTGTTATAAAAACCTCTGCCACCAAAACGTAGACATTTGTCGGTGGATTAAAACAGAATCTCAGTTGTCAGTAAATGTCTATTGATTCCTTCCTCTGGCTTCCAGCAGCTGTAAAGCTGGGTCTGGCAGATAAGACAAAATTAATGGGTGCTTTTTTGTATGCTAATGGCATGGTGAAGTTGTAGGCAGCTGACAGCTCCTCACTCTTCTTGTTCCTTCCATCCTCTGCCCCCCAGATATCGTCTTTGGAGACTTTGCTATCACTTGCAATGCTTGATCCTCAAACCAGTGCATACAAATTTGGTAAGTTCATGCAATATGGAGCAGGATGCTGAAGCTAGAGGTGAAGGCCTGCCTAGGTTAACTCATGGCCTTGACATGCAGGAGGCCAGTGAGAATAAGCCTAAGTGCAGAACTGGTACATTCACCACTATTTTGGTCCACCAGGAATGAGAGCTAGGAAAGAACCAAAAGGAGATTCTCCCATGAGTGAGGCAGAAAAACTCTGTAGTTAATCCATGTGCTCCTTTAAGTAACTGTTACTATGCTTGACTCTGAGAAAGTGCTGTGGAGGTGGGGAGGGTGAGCTGGCAGATGCTCTACCCAAGTGCTGGGTTTAAGATCAAAGCAGCTGCACTGAGGAACAAATCCTAATTCATGTCAGAAACTAAGATGCCATCACAGAATCACAGAATTGCTATGGTCGGAAAAGACCATTAAGATCATAGAATCATAGAATGGTTTAGGTTGGAAGGGACCTTTCAAGATCATCTAATTCCAACCCCCTGCCATGACAGGGACACCTCTCACTAGATCAAGCCATCCAGGACCTCATCCAACCTGGTCTTGAACACCTCCAGGGATGGAGCGTCCACAACTTCCCTGGGCAACCTGTTCCAGTGTCTCACCACCCTCCAAGTAAAGAATGTCCTTCTAATTTCTAATCTAAATCTACCTTCTTCCGGTTTGAACCCATTATCCCTCATCCTATCACTGCAGGTCTTTGTGAAAAGTCCCTCTCCAGCCTTATAGGCACCCTTCAGATACTGGAAGGCCTTAATAAGGTCTCCCCTGAGCCTTCTCTTCTGCAGGCTGAACAAGCCCAATCATCAAGTCCAACTGTTATCTATCTCTACCAGACCCAATTCTACATCATATCCTTGAGCACCATATCTAGACAGCTTTAAAATATATATTTTTCCTTTATTACAGACAGATTTAATAACTGGTCATCAAGCAGCATTTTCCAAGTTTAAAACTTGGTACTACCAATGGCACTGCTGCTCACCTTCTGCGATTATATTAGTAAGAAATAACATTTGCTGCGTGAGAAAGTTAAGCCATTCTGGTAATAAGCAGCTTTATATTGGAGTAACTCTGCTCAGACTTGGAGTGTCGGTAATATATCAGTGTGGCTAAAAAATTCCAAACTGAAATGGATAGTGGTAAAAACATGTAGTGGAATCTTCTTCAGTGCATCCTCTCAGCTTTAAATCATTGTAAGTTTATTTCACAAGCGGAAGCAGGTTAAGGGGGCCAAAACTAGAGGCTACAAAACAGGAAAAGGGGAATATTTTTGCTTCTCTATTCCTACTTTGGCAGGATTTTGAGTCCCTGCAGCAGGATAGATGGATGTGTTAGGAGTGACAGGACACTCAAAGCTGCTGCTCCATGAGCAATTGCAAAGGACAGTCAGCATTTCCCCTCTTACAGAACATGCCGTGATCCAAGGCAAGATAAAAGGAATATAATAAACTTTTATTGTCTGATAAAGAAATTAGATGAATGAGAGGGGCACTGGCCATGACAGTGCGGCGGGAGATCAATGGACAACGCGTACATGGATTAATATAATCCAAGCATTGCCGTTTATTGCCCGAAGCTCACTCATTATATACCCACCAGCGCTAACCACGTGCTGGAAGCACAACTCTGATTGGTAACAAACTCTGCCAGGTGCTAAGCAACATCTCTTGGTCGGCCAGGTACTGCTCTCAAGGTG
>VYZX01006540.1:0-21321 GCA_013401335.1 Brachypteracias leptosomus
TTCTATGATTCTATAAATGTGGTCCTCTCTTTCTAGAAGTGCCCCCCTTAATGGCTCTTCTCCCAGTTAAGCAATAATACAAACAACTGGGAATCCACCATCTCCATGCAGCCCTTACTAATTGTAGAGAAGAAATAAAGTTGGTACTATGCTTCAATCTGAGGATTTCTGTTTCAGAACTAAGAGGAAGGAATATCCAAAGTACTGAAGAGAAAGGCGAGAGATTTCCTTTAGGGCACTGTATATACTTCATATAGTGTATCAGAATATTGCCCCCAACTGTCTTCACAGCTTCTTCGGGTGCAATGTGCAGCGGATTCATCTTCAAAGACTCAATTACTCCTTGTGGTGCAATGAGATAACTTCTGGGATTATGCAAGGATACTGTTACTAAGCCCAAGTGCAATGCATACTTTTTATTTTGGCAAGTTTATAGGAGTGTTGGACTTAAAAATAATTTGTGTGAGGTTGAATAATTAAAAGCAACAATACTCAATATTAGCATAAAGATTGTAGAGCTCTACATGCTTTCTCTTGTAAGCAAAATGGATTGATTCCAGAAGAATCTGTAAATCCATACCCTAGGATCTCTGCAAAGGATGAGACAATGCTAATACCATGAAGTACAAAAGGAATAGTAAATAAAAATGGTTTCACCTTGGCAAGAAATTAAGTGCAAGGCCAGTTTGATTTTTAAGGAAGATACCTTGTGTTGCGGTTTAAGGTTTTTGGGGGGCGGGGGGGCAGGTGGAGCGGCTATTCCATTCCCCTTCCTGCCACACTCTATAAAAGGAAACAGGAAGTTCTGCTCGCCCCTTCCTCTCTGGGATTGCTGCTGGGATTGCACCTCTGTGTGGTTCGGGAGAAATCCAGGGGCATCCAAAGATCGGTGTATATATTTGTATATATACCTCCTCTTAATATCTCTGTATATTCCCCTTCCTTTAATACCTTTTTTGTTGTTGTTCCCTGTTAAAAATTGTAATCTTGACTTCCAACTTTGTGTGAGGTCTTTTTCCTCCCCTGGGAGGGAAAAAGGAGGGGGGGAGAGAGGGGTGAAAGGAATTGTGCTCCGTGGGGCAGTTTCTCATGTTGCCCCACAAGTAAGTAGGCTGCAGATGCTCAAGAAGTTGGGAATGGACACAGATGGGACAGCTGACTGCAACTGACCAATTGGATATCCTGTTTGTTATGCTCAGCAATAACAGTTGGGGTAAAAAAGGAGGAAGGGAGGATGTCTGCAGTTACAGTTTGTCTTCCCAAGTAGCCATCAAGTGTTCTGAGGCTCTTTCTTTCCAAGCAAGTGGCTATGCATCTGCCTGCCAATGGAAAGCAGTGAATAAATTCCATATTTAGCTTTGCTTGCATACATAGCTTTGCTTTACTTATTAACCTGTCTCTATCTCAATCCACAAGTTCTCTCATGTTTGCCGTTCTGATCCTCTCCCCGATCCCACTGGGAAGGAAACAACGAAATGGCTGTGTGATGTCTAACTGCAGACTGGGGTTAACCAACAACAGAGGGAAAGTGCATGAGAGAAGGAAAACCCACACACAACAGAAAGTAAAAGAACGAGAGAGATTGAAACATGCAAGAGAAAGGAAGTACAAGCAAGTATGAAGGAAAGTACACAAGCATAATTGGGGGGGAAGCATGTGAGGAAGTGGAATAATGCAAGAAAAAAAGAATGCAAGAAAAAGCATAAGAAAGGGTGACAGTGGGCAGGGGGAGGGGAAGGAAATTGTGCACAAAAGGGGAAATTGCACAAGGACTACACAAAAAGGCCAAGACAATGAGAAACAGCATGCAAGAGAGTGGACATGTGCAAGAGAGAGGGAAAGCCCATGACAGAAAGAGGAAGAGAGCACAACAGAGGGTGAGCAAAGAGGGAGAAAAGGGACAAGTGCATACAAGAAAAAGGGACAGTGTGTATGTGTGAGAGAGAGCAAATGCCTGAGATTAAGGGAAAGAGTACACAAGAGAGGGAAGCTACATAGAATCTACAAAGTGGACACACAAGAAAGAAGTAGGGACAGAGAATGCATGAGAGAGGGGGAACACAATGCAAGACAAAGTATGTGCAAGAGGTAAACATGAGATTCAGGGAAAGCCTGAGACAAAAGAATTATGCAAGATAGGAGGGGACAGTTAAAGTGTAAGCAAAAGAAGGTGTAAGGTAGACAAAGCACACGAAAAAGAGATAAAAGCACATGTAAAATATGTGAAATACAGAGGAATGTGTAGATAGAGCAGGAAAACAAGCAAGGGAGAAGGGAAAAGCATGATGAGACAGAGAGAAGACATGTCTGACAAAGCATGTGACAGAGAAAGTGTAAATGTGCCTAAGAGAAAGAAAGCAAGGGAGAAAGACGGGGAAAGTGCATCCAGGAGAGCAGGATGGTGTGTGAGAGAGAGGGGAAGTGTACCAGGGAGGAAGGGAAAGCACACACAATAAAGGAATGGTGCATGACAGAAAAGTCATGGAGGGAAGACAGAGAGGGAAAGATAAATCCATAAGCAATTGAAACATGTGAAGAGTGTCCCAGAGAGAGGGGGACAGATGCATGGTACAGAGGTAAAGCACATAAGAGAGGTAAGGAAACTTTAGCATGATAGGGAGAAAGAGAAGGCATGCAAGAGGGAGTGAAAGAGAATAAGAGAAACAAGTTTGACCAAGAAGGAAAATACCTGAGAGGTACTGTAGGCACAAGGGGGGCTATATGCTAAATGACAGTGCTCAAGAGAGCATGAACATGAGAAATATTCACAGTAAAGGAAAGCTTGAGTAAGCAGGAAGGAAAGCACACATGAGGAAGTGAAAGGGCATGTAAAAGAGAGGGGGAGTGCACATGAGAGAGCAGGAAACTGTGACTGAGAGAAAGCACTTAAGAGAAAGTTGAAAGTCATGAGAGAGAGGGAAGGCATGCCAGAGAAGGTAACGAAAAGCAAACTGGGGGTGTGGGGAGTGCACATATGAGAAAGTGAGAGAGAGGCAGAGAAGGAGCATGCACAAGAGGAGGAAGTTGCAACAGAAACAGTAAGGAAAAGGTGCCAGAGAAGGGAAGGGAACACTGAAAAGGATGAAAGGTATGAGAGAGCGAAGATGAGGAAAAAAGAAGACATGTTCACTAGAGATGGAATGCATACATGAAAGAGGAAACGCATGTGACAGAACAGGGAAATGCACAAGTGAGGTATAAAGCATGCAAGACAGCAAGAGGGAGGGGACAGAAGTGGTGTTAGAGGGAGGGAAGTGTGCCCAAGAGAGGGAAAATACCAATTTAGAAAGACCAGGGCAGGGAGCACAATGGGGAGGGGTCATACAAGAGATGGAAAGCACATGCAAAAGCATAGAAACACACAAAAAGAGCGTGAAATCATGTGTGCAAGACAGGGAAACCTTGAGCAAGGAGGAGGGAAACAGAGTTTGAGGGAAAGAGAGGGAAAGCGTATTTGCACACAAAAGAGGGAAGTGTACAAGAAAGCAAGGAAAACTGCAACAGAAAAAAGGAGAAGCACACACAATGAAGTAAAAGCATGCATGAGAGGGAAAGCACACTAGAAAAAGAGAATAAATGAAAAGAAAAGTGCAAGAAAAGGAGAGGGTTGCTAAGTGTGAAAGAAAGCAAAAGCAAGAGAGAAGAGGGGAAGTGAAAAGGGGGAGGTTGTGTGCATGAGGGAGGAAAAGTGCAAGCAAGAAATTGAGAGACTGTTCAATAAAAAATAAACTACTTGTGGTAAAGGGAAAGCATTAAAAGCAGTGAAGAACATAAGAGATAGAAAATGTGAGAGTGAGAACCCACAAGAAAAGGAAAAAATAGGGAAAGAGCGTCTAAAGGACAGAGGGAAAGGGCACATAAGAGAGGATAAGCGTGTCATAGAGATTAGGAAGAGCACATGCAGAGTAGGAGACAAGGAAAGCATGTGAAAGCATGCAACAAAATGAGAAGGATAAGTGTGTGAGAGAAAGTGAGGGCAAAGAGTGTGAGAGAGGGGCTGGAGGCAAGAACAAGAGAGGGAAAGCACAAGCATGAGCAAGACAAGAACTGCACAAGGTGGAGGGGTTCTCTTGTGCACAAGAAGAGTGCACAAGAGGGAGAGAGGAAGGGTGTGAGAGATACAAAAGGGAAGGCATGTGCACAAGAGAGATGGAATTTGTATATGAGGGGTGGAGGGAGACATGAACCATGCAAATGAGTGAGAGGGAAAACCCATTCAACACAGATAAAGCGCATATAGGAGGAAAAGCACATGAAAAACAGGGGAAGTGCATGGATGCAGCAGAGAAGGAAAGCACAGATACAGGAGTAGGAAAGAACACCTGTGGAAAGAGAAAGCACAAGAGAAAGCAAGCACTGGAGAGAAGGCAGAAGAAAGGGAAAGTGCATGATATGAAATGCAGAAATGAGAGGGATACCACAGAGAGTGAAACCGCATAAGACAGAGTAAATGTGCAGAGAAGTCACAGAAGTGACAAAATGAGAGAGGACAAGTGTGTGAGAAATGGGGGAAATGCCTGAGAGGGAAAGTGAGGGGGGCAGTAGGACCAATAAAATGAGACTGAAAGACAGAGAAGGATGCCAAGGAAGGGTGGGGGCAGGATGGGACCAGCAAGTAAAGCAGTAATATGATGAGTGCTAGTGAACAAGAGAGAAAGCACTAGTCAGACTGAAAGACTGTGCACAGAGTAAATGGAAGCGAGAGGTGGAAAAGCATTCAAGAGGGAGAAAACTGCCAGCAAGCTAAGCAAGAGAGCATGAGAGAGGAATGGGCATGGGGGGATGCAGGAAGAGAGAGTGGGGGAAGCACATGGAAGAGAACCGGAAAGCGTGCAAGTGAGGAAAGTGCATTGAATGGTGAAGGGGAGAGGTGGAAAACAGGGCCAGGGAAGAAAGGACAAAAGGAGAAAGCAAACTGCATGTCTGAGTCAAAAAATGCATGTCAGAGAGGCAAACCACATGATACCAAGAGGGAAGATGTGTGTGAGAAAGGGAAAGTGCATAAGCTGGATATGGGAGAAGTGTGCGAGAAAGAGGCATCCATGAGAGGCAAACCACATGACACGTAGGAGAAGCACACCAGGAGAGAGTAAAATGCTGTGACCAGGGAGGGGTGCCAGAGATGAGGGAGGTGGAGCAAAAGACAAAGAAGAAAGAACAGATGAGGTGGGAAGCAAGAGGAAAGAGGAAGCAAGGATAGTGACAGTGATAGTGGGAAAGAGGGAGAAATTACACTAGTAAACTACAGAGAGTATGTGTGAGATGAAAAACACAAACAAGAAGGGAAATTGTGAGAGGTAAAGCATGCAAGAGAGGGAGAAAGACACACAAAAGAGCAGTAGTAAGGCACATGAGTTGAAGGAATGGTGCAAGAGAGCTAAAACAGTGAGCAAGCAAGGCACACATGAGACATAAGGAAAGCATGAGAGAGGGGTAAGATTCATGAGAGGGTGGCAAGAGATACGGGGTGATGGGGAGGGTGAGCACAACTAAGAGTCCGAAAGCACAAGAAAGAGGGCAATCACATCAGGGAAAGAAGAACAATGGGGAATCATATCAGAGAGAGGGGAAGTACACCAGAGAGGTCAACAGCATGTGAGAGAGACAAAACAAAACCACAAGAGCAGGTAAGTTTCTGAAAGGGGCAAAGCACATACAAGAAATTAAGCATGTTATACAAGATGGCCAAGACAGGGAACACTTGAGAGAGAAGGGAAAGCAAGCATATCAGAGAAAGGGGGGAAACATTCCTGAGGCAATGGGAGAGCAAGAGAAATAAAGGGGAAGGGTGGCAAGGAAAAGAGTAGCAAGGGAAAGGGATACTGAGAAGTATGGGTAGCAAGCAATAGAGTGATAGCAAGCTACAAGTAGGGAAAGCCTGAGAAAGGACTGCAAGCATGATCAAGAGGGGACGTGAATTCAAGAAAGCAGAAAAATGTGTCAAGAGATGGAAATGCACCCGCAGGAGGGGAAAGTGGGTGAGAGAGATATAGGAAGTGAGTGCGAGAAGAAGAAGAAAGCACAAGAGACAATAAAAGCCCGGGAGGCCAAGGCCATGAGAATGGCCAAAAAAATGTAAAATGGAAGCACATGAGAGAAGGAAAATGAAAGAAGACAGCGTTTGAGAAAGTGTAAAGGCAAGAAGTGTGAAGAGACAAATGGGAAGGGCAGGGAAATGGGAGCATGGAAGGGGGCAGAGAAAGGAAAGAGAGGGAGGGAAAGGGGAACAAGAGATTGAAAAGACAAGTGAGAAGAATAGTGAGAGATGGGGATAGCACAAAAGGAGGAAGAAAAGCACAAGACAGTGTGAGAGGAAAGTACAAAGTAGGAGAGAAAGGGACTGTGCCACAGAGAAAGAACACGCTATAGATGGGGAGGGAAGACAGAGAAGCAAGTGCAAGAGGAAGAACAGAGGCAAATGAAGGGTGTAGTGAGAAGGAGAGGTGAAAACAAAACAGGAGGGGAGAGCAAGGGAAAGAGCTGTATAGCAAGGATTAGCAAATGCTGGTGCAAGAAAGAGAGAGAAATCTCAAGGTACAGGAATCATGAGTGAAAGGAAGACTGCAAGCAGAAGAGATTAATATTGTGCAACAGGGAGAAAGCATGAGAGGTGAGGAGAGAATGGGAAAGCAAGACAAATAAGGGGAAAGCAAAAGAAAGAGGGAACACAAGGGGAAACATGAGAAGAAACACACGAGAGTCAAAGCACACAAGAAACAAAAGGGAAGCATGAGAGAGCATCAAAGCATGCATGAGAGAGCAAGAGGGCATTGAGGAGAGACAGGAACAGTGGGGAACTGTTGTTCAGTAGAGAGGAGACATCACAAAAGAGACAGGGAAAGCACTAATGAGGGAAAGTGCATGTAAGAAAGGAAATGTTTCAGAGATTAAGGGGGCAATGGGGGACAGAGTGGCAGAAGAAAAGAGGAAGAGGGCAAGTGAGGCAGGCATGAGGAAAGTGCAAAAATTGGGGGCAGCAGGGGCAGGAGGGGTGTTTGAGAGAGAAGACAAGAGGCAGGGGAGGGGAAGAAGGCCACTCTTACTGGGGCAAAAGCACATGCAAGAGAGAGAAAGCAAGTGCGAGGTGAAGTGATACAAAGGGAACATGTCAGAGAGAGGTGCCTCATGAGACAGAGAGGGCTAGAATAAGAGAGAGGGAGAGAAGGCCCAAGGGATAGTGGGCAAGCTGGGACATGTTTGTGGGAGACAGGTTGGAAAGCATATAAGACAGGGAGAAAGCAAGAGGCCACAAGAGAGAAGAAATGTGCTAGAGGGAGTGCCAGTGAGTAAGAGCACACAAGGGAGCCCCAGGAAGCAAGAGGGAGAAGAGAAGCACATGCTACAGGGGAAGGTTACCACAGTGGGAAAGCACATCCAAGAGAAAGGCAAAGAGTATCCAAAAGAGAGCAGAAACATGTCTGAGACCAATGGAAAGCTCAGGAGAGGGCAGGTGAGAGAGGGAGGAAGCCAGAGGTCAAGGGTGAGATAGTGAACAATAGAAAGCACAGACAAGAACCCTCAAGCATGAGAGGGAAAGTACACTCAAGAAAGAAGAAAACTGTCAGAGATGGAATAGCATGTGAGAGACACGCCAGGACAGTCCAAGAGTTAGAGAAAAGATGGAGGGAGGAAGACAGGTAAAGGCTGAAAAGCAGGTAAAACAAGATGTGTGGGAAGGGCACAGAGTGGAGAGGAAATAAGAAAGATGAGAGGGAGAAGAAAAGCACAAGAAAAGGGAAACATGAGAGGACAGCAACAGATAGCAAGGAATAGCACAAAAGAGAGGGAAGAAAAGCACAAATAAAGAAAGCAGGAATGGGAAAGTGTAGGTCAAAGAGGAAAACAGCAAAAGCAGGAACATATTTGAGAAAGAGAGAAAATACCTGCAAGAGAAGGAAAGCACATCTGAGAAAGAAGGGGAGATAAACTGAGGGGGAGATAAACGCATAGGGAAAGTGAGAGCAAGAGAAAGAGAAAGCAAAAAGGAGATGAGGTGGTGAGGAGATAGAGTGGGAAGAAGTGAAGATCAGAGAAGAAATAGAAAAGAAACATGCAAGAGCGTGAATGCTCACAAGATCATGAGATACAAGGACACAGAAAGGCAAAACATGTGAGAGACAAAGTAGTCAGAGAGAAGAAATGTGTGCTTAAGATTGTAAGGTAGAGAAAGGGCCTGTGAAAGAGCAAGCTGATCAGAATGAGAGGTAAAGCACATCTAGAAAAGAGCCGGGGGGGGAAGTCAAATGGGAGGAGGGTGCAGAGCAAGCCCAGGACAGGTGAAGGGACTGAAGCAAAACAGAGAGAAGGGACAGAAGACCGAGACTTGGGAGTCATTTGTGAGGGAGAAAAGAGAGCACATTTAAGACAAAGGGAAAGCCCAAGAGACAGATTGGAGGAGGGGGGGAGGTGGGTGCCAACAGTGAGGGATAGGGTGTAACAGAAAAATGACAAACAAAGGAAGGAAAGCACAACCAAGGGACTGAAAGCATGAGAGGGAAAGTACATGCAAGACTGTGTTAGAAACAGAAAACCAGGTAAGGGATGGAGAAAGCCAGAGAGATAAAACAAGGGAAAATTTAACAGCCAATCACAAGATGAAAAAAACGGGGCGGGGGAGGGGGAAGGGGCAAGGGCACAGTCTGGAAGATAAGGAAAACTGGGGGGTTGGGGACACAACTGAGAGATGAGAAGCACATCTGAGGGAGACAGCCAAAAAGAGACCAATGGTGTGAAGGGGAGGAGACAGAGAGCTGGGGGTGTGATTGAGTGGGATGGGTCATGAGAAAGCAGGTGAGACAGCGGGTAGTGAGAGACTGAGAGCTTAAGCAAGGCAGTGCAAATAAGAGGCAAACTGAGAGACGGAAATGCATGAGAGGGCAGGAAAGAACATTAGACTGGAAAGCAAGAGAGAATGAGAGCACAAAGTGCTTAAATTGACTCAACATCAGCAAAGCATATCATAGAACCATAGAATCATAGAATGGTTTGGGTCAGAAGGGACCTCAAAGATCATCTAGTTCCAACACCTCTGCCATGGCAGGGACACCTCCCACTAGACCAGGTTGCTCAAGACCCTATCCAACCTGGCCTTGAACACCTCCAGGGATGGAGCATCCACAACCCTCCTGGGAAACCTGTTCCAGTGTCTCACCATCCTCAGGATAAAGAATTTCCTTCTAATGTCCAATCTATATTTACCCTCATTCAGTTTGAACCCATTACCCCTCAGCCTATCACTACAGGCTTTTGTGCCTTCTCTTCTCCAGGCTGAACAACCCCAACTCTCTTCACAGGAGAGGTGTTCCACCCCTCTAATCATCTTTGTAGCCCTCCTCTGGACCCACTCCAACAGGTCTATGTCCTTCCGTGCTGGGGGCTACAGAGCTAGACATAGTACTCCAGGTGGGGTCTTACAAGAGCAGAGTAGAGGGGCACAATCACCTCCCTTGACCTACTAGCCACACTTCTTTTGATGCAGCCTACAATATGGTTGGCTTCCTGGGCTGCACTGGCGCATTGCTGGCTCATGTTGAGCTTATCATCAACCAGCACTCCCAAATCTTTCTCCTCAATCCACTCCTTGCCCAACCTGTACTTGTGTCTGGGGTTTCCCTGACCCAGGTGCAGGACCTTGCACTTGGTCTTGTTGAACTTCAAGACACTGGCACAGGCCCATCTCTCAAGCCTGTCCGTATCCCTCTGGATGGCATCCCTTCCCTCCAGCATGTTGACCATACCACACAGCTTGATGTAATTCACAAACTTGCTGAAGGTGTACTCAAGAAAGTGCAAGACAGTGCGTATGAAAGAGGGAGAGTGGCAAAGCATGTGCATGGGAAGCAAAGCTTGTATACATGGAAGGTAAAGCATGAGCACAAGAGACAGGGCAGAGGGTGGAGAGGCACAGTGTGAGAGCCAACATGCACAGGAGAAAGACAACATGCACAAGGGACAGAAATGCATGGGGGGGAGTGCACAAGAGGGTGAAAGTGTGTGCAGAAGGGGAAGTAAATGAGTGAAATGCACACAAGAGGCAAACTGCGTGCAAGAGTCAATGTGACAGAATGAGATAGGGAAGTGGGGAAGCAGAAGAAAAAAGCACAAGAGAAGCACAGAACTAAGACAGATGAAATGCAGGAGAGGCAAATCATGCAGGAGAAAGCAAGCGTTGGGAGGGTAAGGAAAGTTTAAGAGAGGGAACATACATGCAAGAGACAGAGCACATAGAACCATAGAATCTATTTGGTTGGAAGAGACCTTTAAGATCATCAAATCCAATCATTAACCCAGCACTGTCAGGTCACCAATAACAACTTCTATATATATTTTAAGTACTTCCTGGGTAGCCTGTTACAGTGCTTTACAACCCTTTAGATGAAGAAAATTTTCATAATATTCAACCTAAACCTCTCCTGGTGCAACCTAAGGCTGCTTCTTTTCATCCTATCACTTGTTCCTTGGGAGAACAGACCAAGCCTCTCCTCATTACTACCTCTTTTCAGGTAGTTGTAGAGAGTGAGAAGCTCTCCTTTGATCTTCATTTTCTCCAGGCTAAACAACCTCAGTTCCCTCAGCTGCTCCTCATAAGACTTGTTCTCTAGACCCCTCACCAGCTTGCTGTCCTTCTCTGGACATATTCCAGCACCTCAATGTTCTTCTGGTAGTAAGAGACCCAAAAATGAATGCAGTATTTGAGGTTCAGCCTCACCAGTGCTTAGTACAGAGGTACAATCACTTCCTTAGTCCTGCTGGCCACACTATTTCTGATACAAGCCAGGATGCTGTTGGTCTTCTTGGCCACCTGGGCACACTACTGGTTGATATTCAGACAGCTGTCCACCAACACCCCCACGTTCTTTTCTGTCAGGCAGCTTTGCAGCCACTCTTCCCCAAGCCTGGAGTGTTGCATGGGGCTATTTTAACCAAAGTGCAAGACTCAGCACTTGGTCGTGTTGAGCTTCATACCTTGGCTTTGGCCTATCAATGAATCCAGCTTGTCCAGATACCTCTGTAGAACCTTCCTACCCTCAAGCAGATCAAGACTTCCACTCAGCTGATGTTCATAAGGATACACATAAGGGACAGGCAAAGCACATCAGAGAGAAAGGCAAAAGGCACACAGTAAATGGGTGTCAGAGAGAGGGAAATATAGGTGCAGAGAGAAAGAGCGGGAAAGCCTCAGAGTGAAAGAGAATGTGGGAGGAGGAGAGAAAGGAGGAGGGACCACAAAGATGAGTAAGAGGAACAAAGAGAGATAAAGAGGAGGGGAGAGAGGAGGAAAAGCTAATGTATGCGGGGAGGTACTCAAAAAAGCTTGAGAGACAAGCAAAGTGCATCCAAGAGATGAGAAATGCTCAAGAAAGGGGAAATGTAAATATAAGTGGGAGGGAAAGCAGGTCTGAAACAAGCAGAAAGCAGAGTTTGGTTGGGGGAAGCTCTACAGATTGAGAGGAAAAACTATACAGATAGAAGGGAAAGAGAGTGAGAAGGAGAAAGCACATGTTAGAGACTGCAAGCTTAAGAGAGGGAAAGTGCATGCAGGAAAAGGAAAGTCTGTCAGAGAAAGGAAAGCATACAAAATGGAGGGAAAGCAAAGGACAAAGAGGCAATAAGAGAATGTGAGAGTGAAGTGCAAGAGAAAGAAAAGGCATGTGAGGGAGGGAAGGTGGGAGAGAGAATTGGAATTCAGGTAAAAGACTTAATGTGCAACAGAAAAGGAACTTGCAATCAATTTGAATTTGTAAGAATTTGAGTGTGTGTGTGAGAGATGGAAAAAGTGTGAGACATGAGAAAGCACACAAGAAAGGAGAAAATCTACAGAAAAGAAAGAATGATAGAAAAAGGAAAAACGAGACAGGGACACACAAGACGAAGACACAGAGGAGAGTGAAAATGCATGAGAGAAAGAAAGTGAGGAAGGGTGCACATACGGCAGCGAGAGATGGATGTCATGCATGAGAAGAGGTGTTCATGCATGTGCAAGGAAGAGATGGAGGGAGGGCGGGCATGCAAGAGTAAGCAGAGGGGGAAACACACAAAGGTGAAGAGCACACAAAAGAGATGGAAGTGTGCCTGCCAGGGGAAGACCACAAAGGAGAGGGCAGCAGGCAAGAGAGAGGGAGAGACATGTGAGAGAAGGTGGAAGCAGATGAGAGAAGGCAGATGTGTACGAGAGGAGGAGAAGGATGTAAGAGAATGTGGAAGTGTGTGCAAGAAGGGAGAAAGTGCAACAAGGCAGGGAGAATGTGTGCGTGAGAGGGAGAAAGTGCATGCAAGAGAGGAGGCATGCATGATGGGGGATCCTTAAGGGGGAAGTTTGGAGGAGGAAAGCACACAGGTAAGCACAAGACAGGGGAAGCATGCTTACAAAGGGGCAGAAGCACAAGCAGGACAGAATTGCATGGGGGGTGACAGCACAAGAGTGGGGAAGTCCACAAGAGAGAGTTAAGCACATTCAAGAGGTGGGAAGCATACGCACAAGAGGTGGGAAAATCCTGCACACAAAAGAGACAGAGAACATCAACGCATGAGAGATGATGAAAGCCCAGGCATGGGGGAAGTGCACAACATGTGGTAACATCTGTGAGAGGGTGGGAAGGCAAGAGAGAGAGAGGAATATGTTGTGAGGTGAGGGAAATACAGGGCGTATAACAAGACGGATATAGAGAGAGGGATAGCAAGAGAGAATCTTGAGCAAAGTTATAAAAACCCTATGTAAAATCACATTTGGGGTGCCCTAGTTTGTCTGGGATACTTCATGCACATTAATAAATATTTATTCTTGTAATGCTATACTTCATATCCTTGACTCTCTCCTCAGTTGGAACAAGACAGTTGTGGATTTTTGTGAGAAGACAGAAAACGCACAAGAGAAAAGGCAAGTGTAGATGGAGAAAGACAAAGCACATGCAAGTGAGTGGCTGTCCTGGGTTTGGCTAGGATAGGGTTAATGGTGACAAGTAGCTGGGAGGAGCTACAGCTGGGCCAACAACTGAACCAGCCAACGGGATATTCGATATCATATTGATACTATACCTGCTATAAGGGCAGGGCTGGCTCAGGAAGGGGGCAAATGATTTCAGCCTGTGGCTGCAGGGTGTGCCTGGAGCAGGGAAAGTGCATCCAGGGTACCAGGTAGAGCCTTGCAGCAATAGACCACTTAAAAACTAAAAAGCCTAGGCCAGCAGTTCTGTTGATGTCAACAGTCTCGTATCACTGACAGTAAACAGCATCAATAAGACCATTCAAAAGATGTGTGGACAACTCTGCAATGCATTTAGGCAGTAGCTAGAACACCGGAGCACAAGTTCTCAATTAGGGTCATCATTCATTACTAGAAAATAAATCTCATGTTGGATATAACAACTCTACCAAAAATTAGATCAAATTTATTTAAGTTCAAAATATGTTCAGATGCTTACTTCTATCTATACAAAGCAAAAATAATCCAACTGATCCCAAATCTATGCGTTTATAAATTCTGTGCATAAAACTTTCCTTAACATTTACATGGAAAGGGTTTCAACTCCTGAAACACAGCTACCTAGTTGGTCCATGAAGCAAGAGGATGAGATATGTTTTGCAAATGGCTTTGAAACAATTTGTCATTTGTTCATAACATAGAGGCAACTACAGGGAACCCTTCTTTGGTGGATCACTTTTCACTACTAAAAAAAGATTTCTCGAACCAAGAATCATGACTGCCTGAAGGAAACCTCATAGAAAAAGTCAAGTGTCTCACCAGCATGACAAAGGAATGAAGAGGTATCTCTTACAGAGTACTAATGATGTCTACAAGAAATCTCCAGCCACCACTGCAATGACAGCATGTCAGGAGATACCTGAGTAAAATACTCTTCTGGCTTACAGCAATAAAACCCCATTCTGATTTTATGAAATCACTTCCATATTTCCATGCACATCAATGAACAAGCAAATATATTCTTCTATAGATTTTATTTATTTTTTAATTTAGGGAATGGGACTGCTGGCAAACACAATAGGTAACAGGTATTACTGTTCTAGAGAATATATCAGCAGTATATTCTTAGTTGCAAACATTTTTTCGCTTTAATTAACCTAAGGAAGAGAGAATGGGAGTGAAATCAGAAGAATTAAAAACTACTTATGTAAAATATAGAAGAGTTCATGGAAAAATGTTCAGACTGTTTCTTTTTCTTTAAGGAGGGCTGCACTTTCTACATGGGATCCCCCTGAAAAAGTATATGGAAACACTGTATATCCAGCTTATGTCAGCAAGAAGAAGAATTAATGTATTAATATGAATTATGAATGGGGACTTAGTGAATCAAACACATTAGGCTGAAGATGGCAAAAGCTGATATTAACTGCTCAAATTCCTTTAGCTAGCATGTCTTTCAAATTCTGTTTAGATCAGCATTATAAAAGCATTCACAGCAAAACTTAAGTTTACTGTGCTGGCATTCTACATTAACAAAGTCACAGCATAACATTAAAGATTTTGCAACTATTAACACCCTCCTGTTGGGCACAACCCCCATTTCAATACATGAAAGCCATTTGCTAACGTGTTCTAACATTCGATCACTAAGGAAGAAAAGCCAATAATCTTGCAGCTTTCTAATGCTAGGAAACATCTACCAGTTCACCCTGATACCTGACTCATTAAAACAATTAAAACACAGATTCTAATGTGCAAGTAACCTGAAAATTACCACAATGCCTAGCTAAAGAGTGTTAATTCAAAAACACCACGAAGGCCACCCACATGACAATTTTGTTTGGGTAGGAGCTTGAAAACTGAATCTGTCTGGAGCATACTGCACAGTCATATAATATACGTCAGATTATCCAACAACATGGTCCTTTTTCCAGTCATAAGGATCCCCAAATCCAAAGTTCTACTTTAGATCACAGCAAAATAGTGGTCACTGTAAAAACTACCCTTTACATCAGGTGTTCTATGGAATTCATGCAAGTTACACACAAAATACTTGCTTAAATTCAGGCATCATTTTAATCAGTACTCACTGTCTCAAAAATAGTTTCAACGGTTATTGCACAGTTTCCATGGAGACTGAAGCCAAAGACTTTTTCTTCCTATTTCTGTCTGTGAGAATCCCTTCACATTTAAGCTGCCAAGTTTCTTAGGAGAGCCTGAAGGACTAGAAGTGGCAGTAATATCCATGTTACTGTCTATCACATGCTACTTAATTATTCCATATGAGCAGAATATTTTATAGCTCTACGTGTTTGATGAGATGGAAGCAAATTCTTTAAGGAGTTCCAACCACATTTCCACAGTAATGTATTATTTCAAAACCTCCTTATCTTCTATTCCATTTTACCATATGGGCCAAAGATATAGGCTACATGTATCTAATGCACTTTCACCTCACAAGAAGGCTTTTAGCACCACCTCCCATAACATGCCCCCTGGCAAACTTCCTGAGCCTTCCAGGCTAGGAAAGAAGACAGTGAGGTGGACTGAAAAGTGTTCAACCACTGATCTCACAGGGTTGCAGTCAGCAGCACAAAGTCCACCTGGAGGCCAGTCACTAGCAATCAACCCCAGAGCTTGACACTGGAGCTGTTACTTTTCAGCCTCTTCATTAATGACCTGGACAACAGGGCAGAGTGCCCCTCTCAACTCTGCACACAATACAGAACTGGGAGGAGTAACTGATAGAGTAGATGGGTCTGCTGTCACTCAAGAAGCACCTCAATAGGCTAGAAAAATGGTCTGACAAGAAACTCATTAAGTTTAATGAAGTGAGATGTCAAATCCTGCACCTCAGGAAGAACACACCCATGCACCAAAAGAGGCTTGGGGTTGACCATCTGGAAAAGCAGTTTGTCAGGGATGGACATAGGTTGCTGCTGGTGCACTAGTTGATCATGAGCGAGCAATGGGTTCTTTCAGACCTTCCTGTCTGGAGGAAAGAGGGAAAGGATCTTCATTTTGCATTCAGGACCACATAAAAAAAGGAAAGGGTTTGAATTTCATGGACTAAGGCATACTGGTCATAAAACAGTTAACAAGAAGTCTTTATAAAGAACATTCTAAAGCATGCAGCAGTTTTTTAAAAAGCTCAGCTTCCCATATGTTTAAGACGACATATGAAGAACCTCTGCCTTCTGCAGCTTCAGCTTTGGCTCCAAGGAATAATGACAAAGTAATGATACAACCATTTGGACAGTAACAGCAAAACACAAGAGTAAAATAAAGTGTACAGACCAAGTTTTGAGCACCATAACATACCAATTTAAACAAGTCCTAGTTGCTACAGAGATTGCAGTCTAGAGTTATGCACTGTTTCATAGAGGAAACAACCTTATCAGTTGACCCAAATGAACCTTAAAATGGCTGCAGACACAAGCTGCTTGATGGCATCTACTTACATAAGCGATGTGGGTATTACAGGTCACAGCCACCCAACTGAGAGCAGTTTAAATCAGCACTGTACCTGGCAACACTACTAACTCAGCTTTTAATCTAAAAAAATTCAACCAAGAAAACATCAGAAAAAACCCCATTGCTTCTACAGAGGCACATTATTTGAAAAAATACCAAACAAGTACAGATCCTCAAAGATTTTGTTACAGAAAGTTTTTCAGTATTTTGTTAGAAGAGCTCTCAAAAAACATTCTGTAAGGTATCATTTTTTCTTCATTGTATGTTAGTGTTCATCACAGTCTCCAGTCTATAGTTTAAACAACAATAAAACTTCAGATCTTTAAACATACTATGGGAGCTCTTATTCTTTCTCTCTCCCTCCCCAGATAATGATACTGAGGCAGTTTACTCCACTGTGCTTGGAGTTGTCCAAGAACAAACAAAAAGTTCCAGTTCCAAAGCACCTACAGTGTAATAATGAATAATGAAAAATGGAACTGCTGAAAAAAACCCCACAAGAACATGGAAGTGACCAGTGAAACTTTCTAACACTACTTTAAGCAAAGCACGGCAGAGGTAAAAAGGAGTTGGGAAAAACAGTAGATTAATAGAATGTAAGTAATACCTAAGGGTTAGGAGCCACATTGACTAGAAGACAAGAGGCAGGGCTTTTTATACATACATAACTGTTTTTTAAAGATATTTGAAAGAAGGGAGAAAAATTGAAGAGCTTGGATAATGGGAATATATATTGATGGAGCAAAGCAATAACTAAATAGAGAAGCATTAGAAACAGTTAAAACTGAGTTTTGTGTCAAGATACCAGGTAGTAAGGAAATTTCAAGAAGGGGTTTCTGTGGTTATACAAATATAGACATCAACAGTTTGTGTATTCCACATCTACTCCTCCTGAAGCAAAAAAATATCAGAATGAACAGAGAAAAGGCTCATTTCCAGAGGCATTAAACATAAAGACCAGTACATAGTATCAGCCTATGTAAGACCAAAGATGACTTCAAGGTAGCTGGTCTCCTACTAACTGGTAACATCCTATGGTGAGTGTCAATCTACCAAGGAGTCCATTACTAGAGCAATACAACAGCCAAGCACTGGGCTGCACAATTCCACTGCAATAAAGTATAGAGAGATAAGACATCTTTAGAGAGCAATATGGCAGATAGGCAAATCAGTGAATAATGTGAATAATAACTGTACCTGTTAAAGATGCCTGTCAATATCGAGCAATGGACACAACGACTGTGCAGGAATTTAGCCTACTACAACAGGCCCTTCTTGGTTCAGAAACCTCCACTAGTCTAATCAGCTTAGTCAGCTGAGGGTCCCATCTCCTTGTGCCTTTGATGAACACGCATGTGCCAACACAAGTACACAGCATAGGTATATCCCAAAACAAACCAGTGAAAGGAGAAAAGAGAAGCCAGAAAACAAAATGACAGAATGAGATCAGCTGGTACTCTGTAGATAAAGCGAAGTCAGAAGTTTCCAGAGGATGGCAATGCATATGGCAGAGGTGCGATAAACTAAAAACTGTCTAAAATCCCACATGCCAAGCCTGCTGCAAAATTTTCTTTCCTGCTTTAAAAAATAATACATGTACATTTAAATTCCATAGATAAAGAAAAGAAAAGACTCTGGAATGGGAAGAATTCAGTCACTGTCAAATGTAATTTCTGTGAAAATATGTCAAGTTTGTGCATTTGTGCACTGGTATTATATGATATGGAATTTACAGCTCCTCTCTCTATTTTAGCATGCTGCATCTCTGACTTTGAATGCCCTGAATGATTAATTAAATGTAATATTAGAGAGTCCAATTAGATTTTATGTGCACACTTTTAAGTTACATAACCATTTTCCAACTACATCTTCCTAAAATTCCAAATGCACTAACTTGTTTTATATTAAGCCATCCACTACACAAGATACACAACAGTGCAAATATTTTAGCTACAAATGACTGCAATAACCAGTAACATACAATAAAATAAATCTGGTTTATTGATAAAGCATTGTATGTCACTATGCCAAACAAGGACATTCAAAGAACTACACATTAGCTAAGTTTGAATTCTATTCTAATACTTTAAAAACTCCTTCTCAGGTCTCCTACTTAATAGGTTCCAAGAAGAATGTTTTAAAGGAAGCATGTGCTGTTACAACAAAACATAATAAAATTTTAAGTAATTTAGCACAGAACACTGAGAACTCATTAAGAAACAAAATTAGTAAAACATACATGTGTATTCCCAGGGCAAAACTTCTGCAGAGAAAACAAAACTGGAGGAGCAAAGTTATAGAAACTCATACCAAAAAAACCCATGCATTTTTTTAATAGAAAATTAATTTCCAAGGAAAAAAATAAAGTGAACAAAACTGTTTGGAAAGGTATACACTACATGGATGGTTTTATCTGGAGTATGTAGACAAGCATTACTTTAGTTCAAGACATGATTACCTGCTAAGTTCGGAACTCAAGTAGCACAGAAGATGAATGGCCCAAAGCAAAGGTCCTGCATATGTTGCAAATGCTGTAAGAAAGATAGCTGGTATCTCCACATAGGCTTCTAGTCCCACAAAACCTGCTGAAACATCCACAGTAGCAATGCCATTTGAATTTCCCTGAAAACAGAAATAAAAAAGGAAAGATTCAAGTATCTCGAAAGAAACATTTAGAATAACATTAATGATTGCACCAGTTGAAGACTTACTCTTTAAGCCACTTTACAGTACAACGATATTCTTTACATTGGAATTCCAATAAAGCATCTTACCAAAACAAGAGCTTCTGTTTAGGATTTACAGAATAATGAAGGCATAAACGGCATGATCTTTCGCTTGTCTTATTTTGTCTGCAAATTAACATGCCAATTGTTTAATAAATTACATTTAAAGAACAGTTTAAAGCAAGCAGCTACACTTGCTGATTTCAGTCATAGTAATGAAAAAAATGCATTTTTTCATTACACAAGGTTCAAATTCAAGATTTTAGACCTGTTGCCTAAAATTACACTTGGAAATAAATATTTCTTACCCTTAGAGACAACAGGGCTCTAATCAGAGTTGTAGTGGAACACTACACCAGCCACCTGCCTGCCCCACAATACAAGTTGCTGCATGTAATTAAGATTAAGACAGGCAAATTCAAAGAGTTTTCTGCTTCCCAAGTCTCTACACACAAGAAGTCTATACCACAACAGATTGCATTGAAATAGAACAAAAGTCAGCCTAGATAGCCCGAATCATCAATAGAAGGCATTTAAAACCTAGAAAGAGGAAACCACAAGGAACACACAGNCCACAAGGAACACACAGTAATGAAAATATCAAGAGCTGTCCAAGACTTGTATGTTGAACCTTGTTTTCTTTTTCAGTGACTAAGACTACTAAATAACAAGGGATAATATAAAATTGAAAGAAGTATTTTCCACTGAAAATGCTGAAGTATTTAACTTTACTCAAATACCTAAAGCATCAAACACACCTTGTGATTAAGGCAGAATATTTCTTAGCTTAGCAGGTCACAGATAGGTTTCCTTCAGACTAGTGTAAAAGCTCCCAGATACTCTTACCATACCTGGAGAAGCTGATCGGTTTCTACAGCACTGGTATTCTAACAGCCATCAAACTCTCTTTTGCTCCCCACAGAATCCCAGAACAAAAAATGTAAGGGCTGACAACCTCAGATCCAGTCCCAGCAGAGCATATGAGGAATGGTGGCTCTGCCTTACCCTACGATCTGATCTCCTCTCACCTTAGTGACTGCAGTCTTCTTGAACCGCAAGTTACCCCAGTGAGGAAGTGCTATTATCAAATACTCATGTCCAGGTTGCCCACAAAATCCACAGCACATAGGGAAGCACAAAAAAATAAATAGCTTTCTCAAGTACACAAGGAACTAGGCATCAGGGACAGCAAAATCATTGTTCCTGAAACAGCTCTAAAATCTAAGGAGAAAAAAAGTCATCCACATTGACAGAACCATTCAGAGCTCATTACCAGTAGTCATTGTCCCCATGAATCCAACCATGGAGATACCCCCAGAACGTAACGGAAGCCTGAATCTGTAAGAGGGCAACAAGGTATGGAATTTACTAAGATATTATGCAGCAGAAAAGTCTTGACTTGCAACTGTCAGTTTTTCTTATTTTGACCTTCACCACGTACCACCGTAGTAAATTACTGTTATGCTGTACCACTGTAATAAATTATTGCCATGCATTAGTGTAATGTTCAGCAATGACAGGAGCAGAGCAAAGAATAACAGAGCAGTTAAAAAGAGTATCTGCACCCTAGAATCTGTAAGATGAGACTGGAAAAGAAAGCCATAAAACAAAGCTCCTCCTTGGGTTTAAGGTTTATAGACAGAGGACGTGGCAACAGCAGAAAGGTTGGGTGCAGCACTTTGAGCACAGGGCACAGTGCTGCTTCTCAACAAGAAAATCTTTGACAGGGACAGGTCGGGAAAGAACCTGCTCTTTTTTCCCCAAGTTGTCCACTGTAATAGGTCTTTTCCTCACCACATCTACTTATTTTCTCACCCCTCCTTCTCCTCTGTATCATGCCTGTGGAGTAGAAGAGTTATGACATGAGGCAATCCTGCTCATCTCATGAAAAGCTGAAAGGTTTCTTCACACTGTTTCCTCCACCTACACATATACATGGTTGATCCTTGGTACTTTGGGGCAACTCCTCATCCCACTGCATATGAGAAGGAGCAAGAATAAATGGAGCACCTGGAAGTGCATGTCACTGGTCCTGCACAATAGGGCAAAAGATGTACTCTCCTCCACAAGATAATGAGAGGAGGGAACCTGGAGGAAGGAACAGTGCTTTCCACCTTCTCACTGATGATCTCACTGTACTGATGGATGAAAAGCTGGACTTGAGCTGGCAATGTGCACTCACAGCCCAGAAAGCCAACT
>VYZX01006541.1:589-38401 GCA_013401335.1 Brachypteracias leptosomus
GCCTCTGGAAAAATTGAGCGCTATAATGGCTTGCTGAAGACCAGCCTGAAGGCAATGGGTGGTGGGACTCTTAAGAATTGGGATCAACATTTCACACAGGCCACTTGGTTGGTAAATAGCAGAGGATCTGCCAACCGAGCTGGTCCTGCTCAATCAGAGCTGAAGGAGATGGGGTCCCTGTTGTTTGTGAAAGGAATCTGTTGGGGAAAACCGTGTGGGTCTCTCCTGCTTCGGGTAGAGGCAAACCCATTCGTGGGGTTGTCTCTGCTCAAGGCCCAGGACACCAACAAACAGTGGTCATGGTTGGGGTGGTGGGCAAGGCCATGACTATATCAACCAGGAGCTGATCAGTCTGTTAGTAGCTTCCGCTTGGGATTGGTTGCAGCTTGGTAAGCTCTCTCTCTCTCAGTGATGCATTGCCCCTCGTATCTTGTAGTGGCTGCTGCTATGCCAGTTTCCTGCAGAAACACAGAGGATTCAAGACAGAGAAGAGTAAAGGGTTGTGATACTTCTGAGGGGGTGTTGCCGAGTTCAATGTTGGTGTGCGTAATTGGAGAATTAGCAGTACAATATCTGAACATAACAGGAATCATGCAGCAATTACCACTACCGTAACTACAAAGTGATATTTCAGTGCCTATGAATTTTAACTAGTAAATAGGGATATTTTCAGCACTTGACTGTGACTGAATCAAGATCTGAATGGAAATATGATTTCAAGTTGACTTAAAAACTGTATTACTAAAGTCTCTCATCAGCTGAAGCCAGAATGAGTAAACACCTTTAAGAAGGCCTGTGATTTCTTTACTGGATGTTTATAGTGTTAACTTCTTTATATTTAAACCATTGTTTTAAAAAGGCAGTTGTGCAGTTTTGTGCTCTCTTCCGACCTATTCACTTGCTCAGCAAGAAAACCAGAGTTCAATGGAAACTTCATGCTGAAGGGATGCAAGTTTTTATCTCACTCCACCATATGAAAAAGGATCATCCGTTATTGATGAAGAACTAAAAAGGCAGGCTCAATTTTGTAGCCTAGACATACTCAGCTGAGAGGACTGTCTGGTTGTGAGATTCATCCATATGTCATCTTTAATTCAGGGCCCATTGCTCAGGCCCCAGCACTTCACTTTGATATACGGATGAATCACAATCTTCATACTACATCTAGGTACAAAGGCATTGCTCTCTGTCTTTCAACTAACTCCAGTTCATCAACTACAGTCACCACTGCAGCCATCTTGACCATTGCTTCATCTTCTCCACTGTTGCAGTCTTCTTCATCATCACATTTCCAGGATGCTGGGATACACTGGGTTGACTGAGGCCCACAGCTGATTTCATTTACTCGGCACAGTTCAGCATCCTGTCAAAACCATCCTCGCGGTCTGGATCTTCATCACACTGCTATCTGTTAGGCACACACTGCCCACTGATGCACACAAGGTCAGATTCAACACACATCTTCTTGACACAAGCCCTTTTTGTACTGTCATCTGAGCAGTCTTCCACACACAATCACTTTCATCGCTACCATCTGAACAATCTTCATCACCACCATATTTCCATAGTAAAGGAGCATAGCATCCATCACTACATGGAAGCCGAGATTCTTCACACTCTGTTCTTGTACTCTTGGCAGCGCCACACTGGATCTGCAAAATAACATTCTACACCATCTAGTTATTCTCACAAATAACACTTAGTTGCAGGAACATATTCCCATTTTTCTTGCCCAGGCTTCACAATTAAAATGGTATTATCTTTCTCTGCAGCTATTACTTTAGCTGGTTCAGGAGTGCGGCGGGAGATCAATGGACAACGCGTACACGGACTAATGTAATCCAAGCATTGCCGTTTATTTGCCCAAAGCTCACTTGTTATATACCCACCAGCGCTGACCACGCGCTGGAAGCACAACTCTGATTGGTAACAAACTCTGCCAGGCGCTAAGCAACATCTCCTGATTGGCCAGGCACTGCTCTCAAGGCGCCGCCCTTGGTTCCACCTTCTGCCTCCTTTTTCTTGCTGCATCACTGCCGTTTCACGTGCTGCACGTGGCCGTCCTTGTGTGTCCTTGTTTACGTGCTGCACGTGGCCGTCCTTGTGTGTCCTTGCTGGCACCACCGAGTCTGGATTTGCTCACATGTCCATTCTTATGGAGATACCTCTCCACACAGGAGGGCCACTGGGCCCTTGGACCCATACTTTTGCTCCATTATTAAAATTGGTGGATCCAAACCCTTTATTCTCATGCATGGTGGTTGTGATTGGGCTGGTGGGCAAGGCCAGGACTACATCAACCAGGAGATGATCAGTCTGTTAGTAGCTTCCTCTTGGAACTGGTTGCAGCTTTCTGTGCTCTCTCTCTCAGTGGTGTGTTCCGCCTTGGATCTTATGGTGGCTGTTGGTACACCAGTTTACTGCAGAAACACAGAGGATTCAAGATAGAGAAGAGTAAAAGGATGTGATACTTCTATTCTGTAGCTTGTGGATAATATGGTATATGAAAAATCCACTGAATATTATGCTGCTTAGCATATTGTTGGAAAAATTTATTTTGAAAATGAGACCCATTGTCAGTTTGAATTTGCAACAGAATTCCATAGTACAAAATCATTACACCTATGGTACAGATAGTACTATAATGAGTAGCCTTTTTACAAGGATGAGCAATCAAATATCCAGAATACGTATCTACAGCAGTACAGATATATTTACACCCTCGGTCCTGGGGTAAAGGTCCATTTGCCAAATTTGTTCTGGCAATTTTCCTCTACCCAATTGTCCTCTGAAAATATTTGGCACTGGACGTTTGTGAGTATGTTGGCACATGGGGCATCGGGCAATTATTGTTTTGATCATATCAAGTGACATTACTATGCCACACTCTTGAGCCCACTTGTAAGTGGCTTTCTCTCTGAGATACCCACACTTTTGGTGCACCCATTTCACCAACCTTCATGATCTTCCTCCTGAGGGAATTCTAATCCGGCTTGGGAAACCTTTGCCTGGTTGCCTGCAACAGAGTTATAGAGTCGTTCTAAAGTGTTTATATTACTATGAGCATCAATATGAAATACAGTCACCTTGGTTCTTTGTACTATTTCCAAATATCGATCCACAATTCCTTTCCTCAGACGTCCTTGGAATATATTTTCCAATCTTTGGATACCCATGTTTGCAGCCAAGTAGCTAACCCATTAGCTACTGACGAAGAGTCAATGTATAGATGGCATTCTCCTAGATCTTCTTGTTTCAAAGCTATATAAGTTGCATATAATTCAGCATATTGGCTGCTTCTCCCTTCTCCTGTTGTCTCTAAAAATTTCTCTGAGTGAGAGTGATAAGCTACTACTTTCCAAAATCTCCTCCCTCCCATGTATTTAGCTGACCCATCAGTAAACCAAGCATGTTCCTTTTCAAGAGGCATTAACTGATCTGAACTCCTTCCCCATCGCACAGGGGATTCCTGTTCGACTGCATCATCAGGCTTTACCTCTTGATCCCTCATGGGGGATGCAGCTACTTGCTCATGGAGTCATGGAGGGCAGCAACCCCACCAGTTCCTACCTTAGTTCTATCTTGAATATACCACTTCTGTTTTATAATGCTCGACTCTTGAGAGTGTCCAATTTGGTGGGTTTTTGGGGAACTTTTAACCCACTGCATGATAGGGATTTCAGGGCGCAGAGCCACTTCATGCCCTATTGTGAGCTGTTCTGTTTCCACCAATGCCCAATAGCAGGTTAACAGCTGTTTCTCAAAGGGGATATAGTTGTTTCCTGCCTCCAGAAATTTTCTTCCCCAAAATCCAAAAGGGACTTTTTTCTCTCCATGTTTTTGACAGAGGCTCCAATTAGCATATGATCCATTTATGGATAAGTTCAATTCCACTTCCCCTTTTTGCATAGGTCATAACTCTAAAGCCCTTTGAATTGCCTCTTTTGCTAATTCAATGGCAGCCTGCTATTCACTTCCCCATTCAAATTTGTATTTTTTTCTAGTTACTTTATACAATGGGGCCAAAATCTGTCCTAAATGTGGAATGTGCTGTCTCCAAAAGCTGAACAGTCCAATAAATCTCTGCAGCTCTTTCTTATTCTGTGGTATCACAAAATTTAAAATTTTCTGTCATGCTTTGGGTAATATCTCCTGATGTCTACAGTGCCAGTGAATTCCTAAAAATTTCTCCATTTGTGATGGTCCCTGAATTTTAGTAGGATTAATTTCCCAGCCTTTTTGTTTCATATGGTCAACCACCACTTCAAGTACCTGTTGCAGCTCCTCCTCATTGCTCCCCTGAATCAGGATATCATCTATATAATGAACTATTTGCATATGAGGAGGCAGTTTTACTTCATCCAGGTGCTCAGCCACTATTCAATGACAAATAGTTGGACTGTGCACCCATCCTTGAGGCAACCTAGTAAAGGTATACTGCTTACCCTTGCCACGTAAAGGCAAATTGATCCCAAAATTCTTCTGCAATTGGGACCATAAAAACCACATTCACCAGATCAATCATAGCATACCAAGTTGCAGGATGCCTCTGAACTCTCCTTACTAAAGTGACTGTATCAGGTACAACTGACGTGAGAGGTGGGGTGTGCTTATTTAATTTCCTAAAATTTACAGTCTTTCTCCATGACCTGTCACTTTTTTGAACAGGACAGATTGGATTATTCTAGTCTGTGGTGGTTGATTTTAAAACTCCTGCCTCCAATAAAACTTTAATTGTCTGGGAAATCTCTTCATGTCCCCTTGGAATCCTATGCTGTTTCATTGTCACCAATTTAGTAGCAGGAGGAATTTTCACAGGAGGCATTTTTACTTTTCCTACTAAAATTGCCCAGGCACTGATATAGTTCTTTACTCCAAATTGGTACCGACCATCAGGGAGATCCAAAGTAAGTCCTTTTAGAATATCTCTTCCTATTATGTACTCTGGGACAGGGACAATCATGACTGAATATCATCGTCTTGGGAGGATTCCAATTTTCATTTCTATTTGAGTTTGCACTGCTTCAATTTGTTTTCTTCCCAGGCCCGTAATAATCATCACCTGTCCTTTAAATTTCTTAGGATTCCCACAAATCCAGGAGGCCTCCGCTCCAGTGTCAAGTAAGGCTTTTCCTATTTGCAAGGACCAGCTTTTCCAAAATATTTGTAGCTCCACATGTGGTCGCCAGTCCTCCCACACCCACTGTATCAGAGCTTGGCCATCATTTCAGTCTGATTTATCAAGCTGAATTATTTTCATAGTCTCTTTCCAGGGATACAGGTCAGAATACAGCTGCCAATCCTCCCTCTACCCTGGAATAGCCGATCCACCCGCAGGGGACCCTCCGCAAGTAGATGTGAAGTCCCGTTGAGTTTCCAGAGGTGGTGCCATAGGCTGAACTGCTCCTGAGTTTTTTGCCTTATAATTTTGCACTTTTTTGCTGGGCTTATATAACCTACTCTTTTTGTATAACCTTCATAATTCATGGGTCTCAACACCATCAATATTACTATGAGGTATACCATTTTTAATAAAGCTGTAAACATTTATTCTTGAGAGATCTTACGTTCACTACTTTTACCGTGTCGAGTGTCTCAATTTCTTGCACTCTCCCAGGGCCCCATTCTCCAAGGTCACTCAACTGCTGTATTTTGTTGAGACTCCACATCTTGTTAAGCAGGAAAGTCATCATTACATTTCTATATGCTGATAGAGTAGTTCTAATTACTACATTTCTCATAGGAGCAGACAATTGAAGCCGTATCAAAGTATCAACACGTCCTATAAAAATAGCTAATTTCATTCCATCTTCCTTCAATTGTTGTATACTATCTCACAAAGTATACCACAGACAGTCAGATCCTGACCAGGCATTCTTTATTGGGTATTTATACCTACACCCCTCAGCAGCTAAAACTAACCAATTAGTATCCTGATTGTTACTTCCAAATGCTTCCTGCACAAAGGAGTCTGAACTCAACACCACAAACTTGCTAGAGTTCTCTTGGTCCAGATTAACCCCCGACACTCCCTGATTGTGCAGATGCACCATCCAGGAAAGCAGGGGTTCCCCTGGTCTCTGCTTAAACCATTCAATATCATTTACTTTGTGCTGAGCATAATCCTCTAATGCATTCTTCCTCACTGGCTGCCTGTTATCATCTAATTCCATTTTTCGCCTGAATACCAGTCTCACATCTACAGATTCATCTGAGGAATCAGCCTCATCAGAATCTGTAGAATCCCAAACGTCTCTGTCCCACTTCTCGGGGTTCCACTGTGCACCTGCCTCTGCAATCCCTGCGTGCACTTTCCTAAGATTCACTTGCCTCCTCCTTTTCTTATATTTATACTGGGCAACTCGTACTGCAGCTTTTTCAGCTGCAGTCTGGCAGGTATCCACCTTATCGGCAAGCAGCTTATTTAAGGATTGTAACGTTACAATTTGATTCTGCAAGTCGCACACCTGTCACTCCATCTGGGAGCATTCCAGCAGCAATCATTCTTTCTGTTGATGCTGTTTCCTCTATGCTGTTAGCAGAATCCAACCCCATCTTCCCAAACATACAGCCTCTTCTCCTTTTTCAATGGGCACTTTCTGGATTTCTCCCAATACATCTAGCAGTCTGGCTTTTTCCAACCCCTTCTCCCACTGTTCACACGGTCCTCCGACCTCAGGCCATTCAAGAGCCAGCAAATTACAAGGAGGGTCTTCCTATACAGGAATTTCAGACAGGGCTGTCCATGACACCAATTTTGTTTTGCCAATTACCTGGCTCAGCATAAAGGATACAGCTACCAGCAGCAGGCATAAGCTTATTTTATTGTCGAATTCCAGTGGATACAAAAATGATAAAATATGGTTAACAGCAGGGGGAATAAGCAGGGTAATAAATCTAATCATAGTAGATGATATAACAGAAGAAGGAAAAAGCCAAGTCAGAAACTTGATCATGGTCATACAAAAGTTAAAATGATAAGGGAATTAAATCTCGGTAACATCAGGCAAAATAACAAGTTCAATAACTACAAAACCAGGCATGGTACTTTCAGCTTAACATTAGCAGGGAAAATGTCAATAGCACAAAGGATTGTCAATGTTCAGCACTGAAATAAGACATTCAGAGAGGATGTGGACGTTCCAGCCCTGCAGATATTCATGAGTTGGGTAGATAAAGCCATGACTAACTTGATCTACTGCTGGTGAAGATCCTGCTTTTAGCTGGAGCTTCAATCAAATGACTTCTGGAAGTGCCTTCTAACCAATATTTTTATTGTTGTATGACCCTCTTGTAATAGCCCTCTAAGCTATTTATATTCAAATATCTCTTTGCCATGTTCAGTTTTTATCGTAGTAAGCAATACTGTTCACTTTTCTGTAATACATTTCCATAGTTAATTTTCTCTGCCTTAGACAAACAATTTAATTTGCATTTGTGTCTCATATTTCCAGAGAATTTTTCCTCTGGCATGGCTTGTAACACCTCCAGAATTTCCTTCCACTGTATTTTCATAGTTCATTTTACTTGTTTTGTTCAGCAATCTTTCAGAAACTGTTTAATTCAGCTGTCCTAAATTCAAAGATATACACTTTGCACATCTACAGAATTTTAGGACACAATTAGGCACACCTAGAATAAATTTACTGCATCTATTTTAGACACCTATGAATCTGTCTATGGAATGAAACTTACCTAGAAGTGTCAGTTTCTCTCCAATGATTGAACCAAAAGCTCTAGATAACTAGTTCAGACGCAAATATCTAAATGCAATCACATGAAGCCAAGGAAGCAAGTGGTTTCTGAGCACTTCTTGAGCTCATACAATAGAATGAACTACTGTGTAAATAGCTAATATTGACCAAGCAGTTCATTCATACTACATCCTTCTAAAGCTGAAATTCCCTATCTCAACAGAGCAGACTTTATATTGTGTTAATCTTCTATCATATGACTGTTTTTAGCTGTTGGAACATTATGCTATGAGCAATTTTGGCATAAGCCAAGATGATATGATACTCATCAAACCTTAAGATGGAGAAAATAATTGCTTTTTGATCAGGTTGTGTTCTTTAAGAGAAACATTTTGTAGGCAGCAATTAAAATTAAGGGATAAATAATGTTAGCACAGCTGACCATAGCAAGAAAAACAATATGCAGGCTCTGCTACCATGAAATGTAGAATCACGAAGCAGAGGTTGATGGCATATTTTCCCTTCTTGTAGCTGTCTTGTGATGTGCAAATTGTAAGTAATCCATTAATCAGTAGTATTACATCAATGCATGTAGAATTCCTCCTTCCCAATTCAAAAAGGAAGAAAATTGTTTCAAAGGATATCTGAGAGAACAATTTATATGTGAATACACTTCTTACCAGACAACCT
The DNA here is from genome assembly GCA_013401335.1 of Brachypteracias leptosomus. NCBI lineage: Eukaryota > Metazoa > Chordata > Aves > Coraciiformes > Brachypteraciidae > Brachypteracias > Brachypteracias leptosomus. The sequence goes on from VYZX01006541.1 coordinate 8,974, forward strand.
GTGCCAGTGCTTAGCCACCCACCCAGTAAAAAGGTGTCTTCTGAAGTTCTGAGGGAACTGCCTGTATTTCAGCTTGTGTCCACTGTCTCTTGTCCTGTCACTGAAAAGATCTAGTTCACCTCTCCTGTTTAATAGTGGGCCAATATTCTCCTTCTTCTTCTGCTTGTTGGTAACGTATCTGAAGAACCCTTTCTTGAAGTTTCTGATATCCCTGGCCAACTTCGGTTCAAGCTGAGCTTTTGTTTTCCTAACAGAATCTCTGCATACCCTGGCAACACCCTTGTAATTTTCAATGGGTAATGCTCCACTTTTCCATTTCTGGTACGTTTCCCTTTTGGTTCTGAGCAGATGCAGAAGCTCATGGTTGAGCCAAGGGGGTCTCTTGATCCACCTACTTCCCTTGCCAGAGGATGAACTGGTTTTGAGTGTCTAGGAGAGTGTTCTTGAAAAACTCCCAGCACTCACCAGCTCCCTTATCTTCCATGGAAGCTTCCCATGGGATCCCTGCCAACCAAGCCCTGAGCGAGTTGAAGTTTGTTTTTCTAAAGTCTAAAACCTTTGTCTTGGAACTAACCTTCATCATGCTCAGCATTATCCCAAACTCCACAATGTTGTGATCACTGCAGCCAAGGCTGTCATTAACTGAGATATTACAGAGCACGTTTTCTTGGTTAGTGAGCAACAAGTCCAGCAGAGCCCCTTTCCTGGCTGGCACATCTAACACTTTGTATGAGGAAGGAGTCCTCTAAGCATTCCAGGAACTTTCTGGATGACAGACGAACTGCTGTATTGTTCTTCCAGCAGATGTCTGGGTAGTTAAAGTGTCCCATAAGAACAAGGTTTTGTTGGCCCAAAGCTTGCTTAATTGACTCAAGTAGAGCTTCATCAGTCTCAGTGTCTTGGTTTGGGGGTCAGTAACAGATGCCTACTGTAAGGTCTCCCTTGGAGACAACCCCTCTGATTTTGACCCAGAGGCATTCAATAGGGCTTCCACAATTACCATAGTTGACTTCCATACATTCAAGGTTCTCCTTAATATAGAATGTGGCTCCTCCTCCTCTTCTACCCTACCTGTCTTTACAGAATAGCCTATAGTCATCAATCACAATCCCCAGTCATGTGAGTTGTCCCACGTTTCAGTTATTCCTACGATATCATAACCTTCTGACTGGGCACGGAGCTCCAGTTCCTCATTTGTTCCCCAGACTGCATACATTATATACATACACTTTAGGTGGCCAGTCTTTCGATTTTCATTTAGGAAGACAGCTGAAGCACATTTCGCGCTATCCTGATTGGCCTGTTTTATTCCTCAATTGGTTGTATTGGTGGTGGTGGTGGTGTGGGCATTGTCATTTTGGATTCCCCCCCCACCCTCGAACCTTTCGGTTTAAAGCCCACCTCACCAAGTTGGCCAGCCTGCCCCCAAAGATTGCCCTGCCTCTTTTAGACAGNAACTGCCGCGGCAGATCTCTTTCCAAGAGGATGATAGCCACTAATGGAGCTCACCCTCGTCTTTCAAGCTGGAGGTGGGGCGGGGGGACGAGGTACCACTAACTGAACTTACCTCTTGTACTGACAAAGCTCTACAGTGCCCCGTCTGGGTGTTCTGCTGTACAAATGGCAACACCCAAGGCACACCCCCTTACTGCTTGTTTGCCTGGTTCCTCCCTCAGGGCTTCTTTTATAGGAGGGGGGTAGTCTCAGCAAGTGGCCGTTGGGTGGTTAACACCTCATTAAGAGCTGTTTACACCGCGTTTAAGTTCTGCAGCCTGGGTGCTGGCTCCACCCATGATGCGTCAGCAGTCCGCCCACAAGCTGCTGATTCTCAGTACAGGGAAGCTGTTTCTCCTGGCTTCAAAAAGCCCCTCAAAGAGCTTTTTGCTGGCACTTTCTGCTTCAAATCCCTTCCCCAGTGCTGGCTTACCTGCCACTGGGGCTGGCCTCCTCAGAAAAAAAAAAAAAAAAAGGAAAATAAAAACAATAAAATAAAAATGATACAAATATACAGAAACCTAAATATCAAACCTACCCACCCCACCTCCTCACCGATGGTAATTACATCACCATCACAACTGATGCTGTGGAGCAGGCACTGGGGAAGTCCCAGACTGGACTCAGCAGCAGATGGAAATCAGATTCAGGACCTGAATTCTGGAACTGGATTCAAGAATGCAGTCCTCCTCAGATGTCAACCATTGAAGATGAGAGCTTGAGCCTTGTGATACCTCAGCTTTATACTGAATATGACTTATATGGGATGGAGTACCTTGTTGGTTAGTCTAGGGTTATCTTCTCCCCACAGGTATGACCTCTTAATGCACTTTCAGTGTGATGCACAAGATTTAGCAATGGCTTTGATCTCCATAGGAGCAAGTATAAGCAAAAGCCTTTCTACACATCAATCCTTGCTAGTAACTATAAACACGAAGTGTTATGACTTGTAGAAGCAGTCCAGAACTGTCTGGAGAAATATGGTGTTAACTTCAGAAAATGCAATTACTTAGAAGAGACGTAGCTGAAAACTAAAATCCCTTAACAGAATGAGTTCTGTTCTAGCTCAAACCAGGGCATATGAGTAAGTAAAATAACAAAGAAAATATACACCGAAAATGCTGGCCAAACTCAGAGCAAATGTGGCGTGTAAGCACCACAGATACTGTGGAAGATACCTTAAAAAGCATAACTATGTTGTTAATAAAGGGCAGACAAGAAAAAAAAATTCTAAATTCTATTATTGTTTTAAAGGTTAGTCTCAGTATTAGGTGGGATTTTGACTAAAAGCACGTGGAAAATTTTTCTCAAATGTTACAGATAACTACATTAAAATTTCTTGAAAGTTAGTTAGAAAGGTTATAAAAAGCTAGAGAGTTTAAAAGGTGCTTCATAATGTTCTCTGATAACCCATAGCATCTAACTACTATGAAATAATCCTTGGATCAAAGTCTGCATATATCTGTGAGTGAACATAGGATTGCTTTTCGCTATTGTTCTTTCTTACTAAAGCTTTATAGCTAACTAAATATCCAACCCAGTTCCTAAAATATTTTTTTGCTACACTGTGTACATCAGATAGAGAGCAATGTTTGACCATACACTATAGTTTAATGGATATGAATAAAAGTGTCTTCAGTAAAACATAGTAAAATGTTTGTCCCTGTCATACCTAATAAAATGGGTTACAGAAATAACATAAGTTGTTTAGAAAGAATGAATTAAAAGTTTTAATATGGAAAACCAGTGAACTCAAACATTACTCCACATTTAGCAATTTTAAATTATAGAATGACGTCAAGAACTCATAGATTGTCACCTGCTGACATTTTGCTCTGTTTCACAGAAAGACGAAAAAAAGGCATTTATAAGCTGAGGTAAGAGTCAGCACAAACTTGCACATATGCAAAGAGGAAAATCAAGCAAAAAATTCAGCTTGATTTGAGATCTTAGGAGCTAACGTCGTTTTCTAAAAGTGACAGTGTATCTATCCCCAGACAGAAAAAATGGTCACAAATAACAAGGGGTCACAAAAATCAGGTCTGCATATCAATCTGCTAGAGTCTGCATGGGCTGCAGGAAAAGCAAAGCCAGGAACAACAGTCTAAGAAGGGCTGGAGAAAGGCTGATGGATTAAATTCTCCCCTAGAGAACTCTCTGCTAGTGAGGACCTGGGTGCGAAGCTCTTGGATGAAGATGGGAGTTAAGACTGACAGAAAACAGAAGAGATCCACTGTTTTCAGCCCTCATTTTCTTCAGAAGCAGCTTTCCAATCTCCTGAAAGTTCTGCTCTGGGTTTTCTCATCGTCTCAGCCCTAACCCTGGCTCTAATCATAGTTTACATATGACACCCCAGGCTAGTCCCAGAGGAAAAACTGATCTGAAGAGAAATCTTTTGGTAGCCTTATATTTCCCTGAGCAGTCATATAGCTATACTTTCCAAGTATAGTTATGGGCTTGAAAATCCCAGAAACAGGAGACTTTGCAGAGACTTTGCCTTAAGGTAGAATCATCTGCCTTAAGGAATTTGCCTTTGGCAAAAGATTTTCAGACACCTTAAAGAGAGGTTATGGGCTTTCTCTTTCTTTCCAATATAACCTTAACCCTATCTATAATCCTAGTCGGGTCCTTACACACAGTATTCCTGGTCTGTGTTAAGATGAATTGCTGTAAGCAAAATTCTCCTGGCAGACCTCAGTTTGATTTCTTAGCCTCTTTTTCAATCCCCATTCAGATAGACCTCTGGGCTTCTTTCTCACAAATCAAACCTAAGCTTACTGCAGTCCTAACCATAACACTTACCCTAGGCTGAGTCACAGACCAAGGGAACCTAGACCTTCCAAATAGTAAATGTTCTTCAGGAGAGAAAGCTTTGGCAGTCCTATTTCACCCTTGGTAGAAGTCCTCCACTTCTACTGCAATGTGAGCACAAGGCTTGCTATTCCTCTCATTTGTAGTTCTACCTTCAACACCATGCCCAGCCTCACAAAAGACACACCTGAATTCTCACAGATGAATTCTTTGAGGGGAGTGTTTATGTAGCCAGCAGTTTTCTTTGGTAGCTGTTTGCAGCCCAAAGCCAACTGCAATTCTTGTCTTTCTTTTTCTCAAAACTGAGCCTTAGCTTTAACTAAATCCTTGCTCTAGCCTTAAATAAAATCATAACACATACTTGATCTGTAAACCTGGACCTTTCAACAATGAAATATTCCTGTTGTGGCTTAAGGCCACCCAGCCAGTAACAGAGCAAACATGCAGCTGCTCGCTCGCTGCTATACCCCTCCAGTGGGATAGAGAAGAGAAAATACAACAAAAGACTCGAGGGTCAAGACAAAGGACAAGGAAGTCTCACTTACCAGTTGTGGTCACAAACAAAGACAGACTCAACTTGTGGAAACAAAATTGACTTAATTTAAAGAATAAAACCACTTCCAATTTACCAATTGAATCAGAGTAGGACAGTGAGACTATGATTGGATCTTAAAAACATCTTCCCCCCCACCTCACTTCTTCTTAGGCTCTGCTCCTGATTTTCTACCTCCTCCCCTCCAGTGGCACAGAGGGATGTGGAATGGAGGATGCAGTCAGTTTGTCACATGTTTCTGCTGCGCCTTCCTCCCCAGAGGGAAAACTACTCATAGTTCTCCCCTGCTGCAATGTGCCATCCATCCCGCTGGAGACAGTCCTCCACAAACTTCTACATCTAATGTGGGTCTCTTCCATAGGCTGTAGTCCTCCCTGTGATAGACTACTCCAGTGTAGGCTTCTCTTAGAGTCACAGCCTTCTTCAGGTGCAGCCATCAGCCCCTGCATGGGGTCCTCCACAGGCCACAGAAGAGATTCTACTACATCATTAACCTCCATGGGCTGCCGAGGGTCTAACTTTTTCTCAGCACCCATGCTACAGCTAAGCTTATTTTACCCAGAGAGCAAGCAAAATTTTGAGATAAAGGTTAGGGCTGAGAAAAGCCAAAGGCCAGAACTCCAGCTGGTAAGAGTAAAGGACACTATGGCAAAATGCTAGACTCTGAGTAAAGGTAGGTTAGGGTTTCCAGAAAGAGAAAGCTGTGGTATAGTTGAGTGCAATTTTTGCTGGGAAATGATTCTTTGAACAACCAGACTTGTAAGTGGTTCAAACATAAGCTATGTAAGACAGGTTGTCTGTTATTCAGAGGAAATCTGTGAAGTAGTGAATAAATAGAATTCAAATGGTGAACAAAGCAGATTTAAATCTGTTCTCACAGTTGTGTAGATGGAATTGATGTAGGCAGTTGTTATGCACCATAACAAAATAAACATGGGATACAGAATAATTAACTGTGTTTAGTATTGTACCTTCATTATTTATTCCTTAGTTTAAGTATATTGCTTTCCTAAAATTCAGATTCCCCAAGATTAAGATCTTAATAGTTCTGATTTACCAATGCATCTTTATGACTCTTTAGCATAATGTTTAATTTCTAATTGCAAATTTTCTTGTAAATGGTCAAGTGATGTGAAGACATTTAATCAGTATCCATGGAGAAATTAATAATTTATATTAAACCAATTTCATCCCAAGGAAGAACAATATGGCTAGACAATATAAATATTTAACAACTTTAAATTTATAGACTTTATATTAGATATAGAATATTTTTTGTCATTACATATTTTGCAAAGATTAAACTGTGTATGATGTGAAACATACCCATTCTTTTAACTAATATAAAATTTCTCGAGATTTGCCAATTCATTAAATGTGTTCCTCTAATATACACATTGCAATACTTCTTGCTAAATTGTAGTTTCAGAAATTCCTAATTTCATTATTTCCAATTTCCATATTTTAAAGTAGATCGATTATTTTCAAACTTTGGTTTGGTTTTTGGTTGTTTTGTTTTGTTTTCTAGATTAGTCCTTATTTCAGGCAGATTATTTCTCTAGAATGTAAGAAGTTGTACTATGAAGTTTTTCATTTTATTTTCTGTTCCATGGGGAATCTTTTTCTTGGTCTTTTTTGGTTTTTAATACCAAATGATTTTACTTTGTCACATAGAACAACAAGAATGTTTTGAATACACATGAGAGACTAAAGTTCCAATCTAGAGAGAGAAGTACAGTACGTCAGAGAGAGGAGAAATAGACTTAGAGAAAACCTTTCCTTTACCTTTGGTATCTGGGAACAACAGCCCTGATCTAAAAAGTCACTATAGTTAAAGGAAGCTTTTCCACTCACTTCAGTGGGGTCAATCACAAACTGCTGTGCATAACAAACATTTCTTTGCTGTCACAATCCAGATTTCAGCCTGGCCTCCATTGTTATATACCCAGACTTTCCAATTCTGTGCTGATGGTTAGATACTCCCATGTAACTCAGTGTTGAATACATGCTCAATAATATGTCACTGTTATGATACTACTTTCACTTTTTTATAGCACTTTAAGTTTCTGTGGTACAAAGAAATCTTCTCCTTGACTTCCTCCCAGAATAGTTTGCACAAAGCAGTATAACACCTTTGGGTTTAGGTTGGGAGTAGCTAAGGAAAATGTTCTGTACTCCATCACATATGTTAGGAATGCAACACACCCTGAGATAGGTTGTATTTGTCTCCTCATATCTCTGGAGACATTTATCCCCACCAGGTACCAGACCCATTTTGGATTCCAGAGCCAGGATTGTATTGGTCTTTCCATGACCAATTTAGTTAACTTCCCAAGATGAAAACTTCTTTGAGTTCTTTGGGTTCTTCACTCCTTCCTTCTTCTTTATAACTCCAGTTTACATCTATGTGGTATGTGATTAATTTTACCTGCTTTCCCACTTAAAATTCTGAGAGATTAATCTAAGATTCTAGTCATGGAAAGAGACTTCTTCCATCTTAGACAGATGAATTTCCCTCTGGAGATCTCCATCTTTCCCAATTGATTATAGAAGGAGCCAACAACAGGAACGTTCCTGGAATAAGCTGTCATCTCTTTTTCTATTGTTTTCTCACAACAGCAACTGCCCAAGTCACTGTCCTGCTAAATAGTTTATATTTTCATAACAGATATTCACATAATAAATATCTGTTTATTACCTGGTGTCCACCTCATGTCATCTTTTACTTTTTAGTTCATGCTTAAAATACAAAGTACCGAGAACAGCATAAGAGAGCTAAGAATTTATTCAAGGGCACATAACATATGTTTTGGTGTTTTCATGCGAGCAGGAAGAAGCATTTTGGTCTGTCTGGGTAAGAAAAGGGTGTGGAAAAATATCAGGATTTTAGACGTTGCAGAAAAGAAAGAAAAAAAAGATTAATGGTGGTAGCCTGTGGAACAATTCCAGGGTATAATATGTTGTGTAAAGAAGTTTAAATACAGCAGACACTGCATACAAATGTACTATTTTATGGAAGAACAACAGGCAGACAGAGATATAGAGGAAAACAAAACTCTGAAGAGGTAACAGGGAGGAAAAAATAAGTAACATTTTGCATTTGTTTCAAGTTTAAGAGGGGAAAAAAAAAGGAAATGTACATTTCAGGAGGTCAAAGACTGCATCATACATTGAACAAAATATTTTTTCTTCTCTCTTGTTTTCTAGCAATAAGTCAATATATAAAGCAATAAAAAATCTCTGCCGTTCCTCCAAACTCTAATTAGGACTTCCATTTTTGCCAGTGAGCAACTTATGCTAAGAGTTGAAGAAACATGCTGCTGCTGCTGCTTCTTTTTTTTTCTGTTGAAGTACCATACATCTGGTAGAAAGGCTAAATTTACTGCAACTACTGTCCAAGTTCTAGAAATACACAGTTTTATTTATATACAGAGAAACACACACAGTGAGCACCAAGGTCAAGAAAAAAATATTAGTTGTCCACAGCATATAGGCTAGAGGACACACTATTTTCAACATCAGTACTGTATTAGTGCCAAAATGCAAATTCAAAACAATGGCTTACAATTGAGAAGGAACTGTATTAAAATTACATTTAAAAAAGATATATGCCACTAAATTTTCCAAAGACTTTAAGAAATGGGTGGGTAGTGAGAAATAATTTGGTTGCTACTCCTGTCAATGAAATACCCATACTGAAAGCAGTGAGTCAGGGAGTCTCAGTCTTGCTTAGCAAGTAGAACCATAAAGGAATCCCCCAGAGTAACAATTTTCCCATTAACATTAAAGATCATCTGGAATCCTATTAGTAACACGTTCATGTCTAGAGCATATAGAAGTACAATGGTAATGAAGCTAACTAAATTGTGAAGGAAATGAGGCAAAAGTCTGTTTTATTCTCTTTTGGAACTGATTTCTTAAATATATCTTTGAGGACAGGCGTGACAAGAGAGAAGAAATGAAAACAGAGTCAAATATGCAAAAAGAAGTACTGGCTCATGAAAAGACATTACAAGAATGGCAGTTGGAAGGAATTACTTCAATAAAACACCCCTAAACCCTCGAAGCTGGCCTTTTTTTGTCTGAAATTTCTTGGGTTAGCTGCAATTACATGGCGATAAATCTGAAAGGTGATTGGCAAACAGAAGTCAAATACAGAAACTTTAGGAACAAAAAGTGACATGAAAATGACTGTGCTTTAGTATCAACCAGCCCACTTTCCATCTTCTGATCCTCAGGTTAAAATGACTGAACTGTCCAAAGGAATAGAATAAAAACTACTTCAATCAACATGAATGCAGGACATTTGGGAAGCAGAAATGTGTGCTCTCATCATTTCACAATTAGCTCTCACATTAACTGATGTTCTGCTTAGATACCACAGACTATGACCCAATGCTGTGAGCGTAACAAATCCAGCTGAATAGACTCCTGTGTCTTGGTATCACAGATTTTCTGTAAAAACATCACTACAGAGGCTGTTTATTCAATCCTATTTTTATTTTACATTTGTGAAGTTTCATTAGCTTGGTTTCTTTACTTTATGGAGGTTTCACATACTACTTTCTTCTGCACCTTCAAAAAGTTCCAGAAATATGATTGTCTTCAATTCTCATAGCACTTAGGGGAAGATTTTAAACTTCTTACTGAGCAGCTTGATGGGTACTGATGTGAATATGGAAACCTCAGTCCCTTTCAAATGCTTTAGTTTATCTTTAATTAAGGGAATGCACCCAGAAGTTAGGAACTTTCAAACTACTCACTACTTACTAGAACTGGAGATCATGCACGTCATTCTTGATGAGCAATAAAGGATGACTGTTCAAGACAGAAATATCTAAGCATATTTTATTCCCATGGATACTTCAAAGGAATTGTCAACCTAACTAAATATGAAGTGAGCATGAGAGATTCTTAAAAGCTCAATAGCTTGTCTGAATTTGGAATGATATTTCTTTTTCTGCATAAGTTTTATTTTGGCCATCACAATGAAATTACATCTATTTCAAAATCTAGAAATACCATGAAAGAAACCATAAAAGCACGACAAAATAAAATCAGCTTATCTTTCAGTAATTAGTCTGAGAAACAATATCCATTCCACTTAAAGTTAGTTTAAATTTACTAAGAAAAAGTTATAAGTAGTTGGAAGTGTGGCTTTATAGTGAAAAATGTCTAATGACATTAAATACAATAACAAAGTTAATACCATGCATATCAAAAGATAATACGTATGGGAGATACTGACATAGTTTACCCTGGAAAGATTTAGTTAATTCCCAATCCCTATATGATCCTCTTTCCACTGAGCTAACACTTAAATGGGGACTCTACTCTTCACCTGTCCAAAAAGCAATGAAGTCTAAGAGGATTCTGGTAATGCATTAATGCAGGGACCTGCTTCTCTTCTGTGCTAATGTCTGTGAATTATACATAAAATTAAGCCAGAGAGGTCCCATTCATAATGCTGAGAGGCTAATTTTACAGAAACCTTATCAAGGCTTCACATGATATTTAAACTCACTGCAAAGCTCAATGGAATTGCACTAGTAACTTTAATCTGTTACAAATGAAAAACATGATCAAGCTTCAATTTCATCAGAATAGTAGTGAATTCACTAATTACTTTTCACAAGTCAATAATATTTTGCTTCATATGTATATGGAAATGATTGAAGATAAAAATTCTAGTAATTTCCCATGCATCTGATTGAAGATTTCACCTCTTACAAATATTTAAAAGTAGGCATCATACCTTTCACCCTGCTTTTTTTCAGCTCATGAGAAAGTTTTATTAGTATCCCTTTTTAAAAAGATTCCTATAACTCCACTTATGAACTTGAGTATGCACCTGCTAATGTAACATCTATTTAGCCTGTGGAAATGATACTAAATTTGAAGTGATGGCACCAATAGTATGAATAATGTAATTTTTGAGCCCAAATTGCTGGAAAGTCCTAAATATGGTCTCTATTTTTATGTTTTGTCACTTAAACATCTATGTACTTAATAAGAAAACAGTGGATTTTAAGTAGTGAGCTATGATTTGTACACACAACAAATTACAATGCTTTAAAGTGTAGAGATTAAAATGTTAAAACAGTAAGTGCTTTAAAAATCTCTGTTGCTCTATGTCCTTTTATTTCCCCCAAAATTCTATCCACATATGCAGCAGTAGGTGTAGTGGGTCTGTCTGAGCTGATTTTCCTCATGCAGCCCTAGGACCCAGAGAGTGTTGATAACACACACCTTTGTTATGACTATCAGTGCTCACATGGCACCAAAGGTACAGGGGGGGGGCAAGATCTGGGAGGGGATACAACCCAGACAGCCAACCCAAGCTGACCAATAGGATACTCCATACCATATGACGTCAGCTCAACTATAAAGGGAGGAGGACGGGGGGGATTCGGGGGAAGACGTTTGTCCTCCGAGCAACCGCTACGCGTTCTGGAGCCCTGCTTCCCGGGACAGGCCCGACATCGCCTGCGGATGGGAAGTAGAGAGTAACGGCTTTGCTGCTTTTGCTTCGTGCGCGCGCGACCTTGCTTTCTCTGCTGTTTATTAAAACTGCTTCTTATCATAACCCACGGGGTCTTCTTCTTTTCCATCTTACTCTCTCCCTGCTTGCCTTGCTGACGAAGGTTTGGGTTGTGAGGGGGGGAGTGATAGAGGGACTAGGGGTGGGCACCGGGCACCCAGACAGGGTAAACCCACCACAGTAGGGTATCATCTGAATCAATGATTTGTTACCCATTCATTTTATAACACTATATGCATTTACAGTTTACAATCTGACACCAAATTCAGCAATATTTGGACTCATCTGTTAATATTTACTCTTCTACTTTGTATACAAATGCTTTATTTAGTATTTAAGGATATTGTTAAAGCAATGTCCTTCAAGACAATATACAGTATATTAATATGGAAAATTTAGCTGTTATTCCTGACTATGTACTGTCTTAAAACTCCACATTCTCATCCTGTTACTATCGATATCAGGAGACAATCTTTCAGCTGATGTAAAGTATCATAATTCTGTTAACTTCAAAGGAATTACCATAAGTCATTGTGGTGAGTTTACCTTGGCTGGGTGCCAGGTGCCCATCAAATCCTTCTATTGCTCCCCACCTTCCCCAGTCTCTGTCAGCAGGGCAAGCGGGGAGAGAATAAGATGGTTTATGATAAAAAGCAGTTTTAACAAACAGCAGAGAAAGCAAGGCTGCGTGCATGTGAAGCAAAAGCAAACAGAGCTGTTATTCTCTACTTCCCATCTGCAGGAGGTGTCGGGCCTGTCCTGGGAAGCAGGGCTCCAGAACGTGTAGTGGTTGCTCAGAGGACAAGCATCTTCCTGATGANACACTGGCTGAATGTTATTTCTAGGCTCTCATCCACGTCATGCACTAAATAACATTATCAGCAGCATATTGGACTGCAGGTCTCCAAGTCTGTTTATTATTCCATCACAGTAAGCCACAAGTTTACTTCTGTTGACCATTGTAGGAAAAAAGAAACAGTTGATGAATAGTTCCGGAGAAACATTTGTAAACCTGAGACATTTCCTATGATACAACTTGTTCATTTCATTCTTCAGTCTCTCTTCTATTTTCACCACAAATGTTTCTAGAGTCTAGTAAATAGGTTGCAAAAAAACCTCCAAACTGTTCCAAAGAACATTTATTTACTGTATAAAATGTTTTTTTAAAAGGGGACTGTTTATGTAATGAGTCACCCTACCAAATTTCTAATTTACAAGTTTCAGACATGCTTTAAATATATAGTGTATTGATTAGCTTTGGGAAGTTCCTAATAGTCAAGTAATATCATGGAAAACATGCCACACATTAATTTCTGAAAATCTCATTGTGATAAATATGCTGTTCAGGTGAAGCAATGGCATGTTCAGGTAGATTTATCCTCAGAAATATGTTACATAATGATCACAGCAATAGAAATGTCAAATGAATATCTTTACTTCTTGTATTTATGCTAAAGAGAGACAACAAATAGTTGTTTGTTGCAATGCAGTGGAATTCCAACTCTCATAAAGCTTAACAGCCATTGTAAAAAAGCCATTCACTTAATACCAAGCAAGTGAAATAAGATGGCATTGATGAACATTTGAAACTGCTCTTTTCTATGACTGTGTAAAAGAGCAATGATGTACTAATATACTATTATATGTATTATGCTATTGAATGTATTTTTTTCTATAATATGTACATAGAATGGCCCAGCCAATGCTAGCTGAATGATGAGGAGATATCAAGGATCAGGCATTTGAGGCACAACATAATCATTTCTCCAAAGACAATGTTCATCTGTGTTAGAAGGACCATATTTTCAAAAGGAAGGTCTGAAATAACCTTTTACAGAAATCATTAATTCTTGCAAACTATATAATATATTTTTTAAAGTGCTAGGGAAAATTTCTACTAGACATAAACATACAGGAACACAGTTGTGTGCAAAACTATTAAAACATTTTAGAAATCCTGTCAAGATACTACTACACAAAATGTAAGAACTTCTTTTTTTTCTAAAGAAGAATAAGCCACCTGTGACAAATATACTAAAGGCAGTTAATACATTTCTAAATATTATGATTTTATGGGAACACATTAATAGAATACAAACTCAGAAAATCTCTTCCTCTTGCATGAAGTAAAATGGCTCCACTGAAAATGTACACAAGCATAATAGGGCCTTTGGAAGACTTCTTCACAGGTCTGTAGCTATAGAGATAATGAGGGCTGCCCAACAGAAGTTCATAGATTTTAGATATTCCTATACCTCTCAGGGGTAGGCTACTATAGCAAACAAGTCTCTGTGACTATTATCTCTACTTACATATATAATAAAGCCAGGGCAAGAGCTCAAGCACTAGCCAAAAATCATCAACAATATATTGCCCAGAGAGGTGGTAGATGTCACATCCCTGGAAACATTCAAGGTCAGGTTGAATGGAGCTCTGATCAACCTGGTCTAGTTAAAGATGTCCCTGCTCACTGCACGGGAGTTGGACTAGATGACCTTTAAAGGTCCTTCCAACCCAAACCATTCTATGATTCTATGAATGTTTAATCGCTAGCATGCAACTTAATTTGGTCTTGCCTTATGTCAGCTAAGAATCTTATAATGTCTAAACCTTTAGCTGGGCTGATAGGAAATGCCAGAATGTATTTCCAAGAGGCAATTTGTTAAGGTCGATCTTTTGGGGAGGCGGAGGAAAGAAAATGAAGGAACATATATAAATGCTGCAGAATGTCACTTGCCCCGAAAATGAGTAGCATACCTGATATCTGGATTATATTCAGCTGGCTGCAGAGTAACTGAAAACTGCAGAAAGCACCCAAAGATGTATGCTTTCTTTCCCTTAGCTTTCCCAGCTCTTGGGTCTGTTGATTCCAGAAATCATAGAATCAGACTCCCAGAATTGTTTGGATTGGAAAAGACCTTTAAGATTACAAAACCTAGCACTGCAAAGACTATTTAAAAACAAACAAACAATAACCAAGAGATTGTGGGGCTTCTTGGTTTTTTAAAGCATCAGCAAGAAATTTTATTCCAGTTCCTCCTATTTAATTGCATTGTTTATGAATGTTATAAGATTTGAAAACTGTTCCAGTTGGGTTTGCAACTGTATAGTGGAAACAATCAGTTCTGTAATAGTACAGTCAGTGCTTCCACTGACAGCAGTAGGAACAAGGTCATACCTTAAAATGGGAAATAAAAATCTATGTGAAACCTGCACTATTTCCCTCTGCCATTCTAATATTGCTAAGTTTTATTTTAGAGACACTGCTAGACAGTTGGCAAATATATTGCATTTTATATTGTTGATATAAATAACTATATTACTCTTAGTCTGTGGATATTGGAAACATATTGGGTCAGCCTGCAGGTTCAAATGACCATGAACTCAAGATTCACAAAACAACAGATATGATAATGCTGTTTTGTGGTGCTAGACTCCTGAGATAGTTACTTATATTCCTTCTGCACTAAAGATGCCTAAAAAAGGATTCACAGCAAACAGTACAGCAGTAAAAGAAAGAAAAGAAAAGAAAAGAAAAAAAAAGAAAAGAAAAGAAAAAAGAAAGAAGAGTCATAAGAAGAGATGAGAAGAACAATGTGTTGAAATCTTGAAGTTTTTTATGTGGAAAGATATGCAACTACCTTTGTTGACTCAAACATTTCCTTCCAAAGTAGAGCTTTTATACAACAAGATATTTATACAACATGCAAGTGCTTATTGTGTCTCAGAAACGAGAAATTTAAACGGACTTTTTTTAAAAATCTAAATGGTTCCTAAAGCTTCCTTCTCAGCAGAATATCCTGAGCACCTTCCTCCAGGGAGTCGAGGCAGAGCCTTCACTTCTAGGGCATTTTCTGTGAAAGAGTCTTCAGCCAAAAATACAAGATTCAAGAACTGGGAGGGAAAAAAAAAGTGAAAATGAAAGAGCACAACAAAGTAATTCAATAATTCATGCACTAAACTGTGAAGGATAGTTTTGAGCTTTAGCACTCGTTGTAATGGTCATGTATTTTTCACAAGTATTAATAATGACTAGAAAACACTTAAATCACTATTTTAACAGGAATCAAACCCCCAGAATCTTATGGATATTCTTCTTCACATGGAGCCCAATAGTGTAGGTAGACTCGAACAAGTTCCCTGGATGAGGACTCTGGTTTCACAGTCACAACAAACTTTATTTGTGAGTTGCAAATAGATTCGGGGGGGGTTAGGTACTCAGAAACTCAGCTCAGCTAGGATGCTTTGTACTAGCATTTTAGTATCATTTAGAATTATTACCACTGTAATATTCATATGCAGAAAGGGTTTACGGTTCTTCAGACAGATGAAAGGTTAGATGTTTTTAGGGAATTTTTGTCACATTTCAAAAGTGCAGTTGTATCTAAGCCACATTGAGTGCCTAAGATCCTTGTATTATTAGGAAATATGAACATTTTCCCAAATGAACTAAGCAAGTAACAGCTACAGTTAGACTCTGAATTTTTATGCTAAGAAAGGTTAATCCTCAATAAATTTATTATTCAAAAGTAATTGAAATAGAATAAAAAGGATACATACTTCTACGTTAAGAATTACTGTCTGTGACCTGAAGAAAAAGGAAAAACATCAACAAGCAGAATGCTTTTACCAAGGCAAATGAAGCATATTCATTGCCTTTTTTTCTAATAATTGACAACAAATTGCTTCAAGTCCCTAGATAACATTCAAATCCTGATTCACTATTATGCACAATGATATTATATAAATTGCTATATTTAACCCCTTTGACACTCCAGATAGGAGTGTGGTGTAAGATCATAGAATCATAGAATGGTTTAGGTTGGAAGGGACCTTTCAAGATCATCTAGTCCCAACCCCCCCTGCCATGGGCAGGGATGCCTCCCGCTAGATCAGGTTGCTCAAGGCCCCATCCAGTCTGGCCTTAAAAACTTTCAGGAATGGGGCTTCCACCACCTCTCTGGGAAACCTGTTCCAGTGTCTCACCACCCTCATGGTGAAGAACTTCTTTCTAACATCTAATCTGAATCTACCCACCTCTAGTTTTGATCCATTCCCCCTAGTCCTACCACTACCCAACATCCTAAAAAGTCCCTCACCAGCTTTATTGTACACCCCCTTAAGATACTGGAAGGCCACAATAAGGTCTCCTTGGAGCCTTCTCTTCTCCAGACTGAATAACCCCAACTCTCTCTGTCTTCATAGGAGAGGTGCTCCAACCCTCTGATCATCCTCATGGCCCTTCTCTGGACGCGTTCCAGCATGTCCACATCTTTCTTGCACTTGGTCTTGTTGAACTTCATGAGGTTGGCATGGCCCCACCTCTCCAGCCTGTCAAGGTCCCTCTGGATGTCATCCCTTCCCTCTAGCATGTCAGCCGCACCACACAGCTTTGGTGTCATCAGCAAACCTGCTGACGGTGCACTCGATCCCACTGTCTGTGTCGACGGCAAAGATGTTAAACAAGACCAGGCCCAGTACTGATCCTTGAGGGACTCCACTTGTCACTTCCTGTTTTTTCATTGCATCTCGATAAATGAAAAGTAATATTCTAGCTGACTGTTTTGTTGTGGATTTTTTAATCTGGTTGCTGTAAGAAATAGACCAGAACAATAAAAATACTTAGGATAAAACTAATTTTAATCTCTTCTTATCCCTTTCCTTTGTTTCCCAGAATTATCCCTTACTAGCCTAAACCAGCAGTGCACAAATTGGAATAACTGGAATAACTAGCAAACTGGGTTAACACACACATTGAGAAAATCTTAGTCCTTCCTAAAGAATTCTTAACCATTGACACATTTTAGTAAGACACTGATCGTAACATGTAGCATCTGTAATATCCTCCTCTATAGGCAGATAGCTGTTGTTGATTTGGATGCTGCAACTTCACTCCTCAAATGTCTTCTTGTGAAAGAAGCATGATTGACACTCCCATTTAAAAAAGCAAAATCAAACAAACTTCTTCCCAATTTTGGCCCAACTCCTCCACTTCTCTTACATATTTTTTTCTGTGTATTTAATCCTTCTGGAAGTTCCTGGCTCAACAGAGCTTGGTTATAAAATTCTGCTCTAATCAAGTAAAACATAGGTAAATACTTCAGTCCTCCATACCATTTATGTTTTAATCCTCCCTGGAAAGATGACTGCACATGCCAAAATTAGAAATCCTTTCCTTGAGCCTGTGCATTTTGTAAGTATGATAAACACTAATAAATAAGGGTTTGTAGAATTTGGCACCACGTTAACAGTACTTCAGTTATTTGCTATAATCTCATTATTTCCACTCTCTATACTACTGTCTCTTGAATTGATAGAAAGACTTAATTCATATTAGGAGCTTGACATTTGAAGCAATAATATGTAGTAGGAAACAAAAAGCTTTTCTAACATCAAACAGTGTTTCTATAATGCACAAGGAAACAAAACACCGTATTTTCTCAGTACTTAAATGAGTTAGGTGTCCAACATCCAAATGAAATCTGAAAATCCTTTTGAAAATTACAGCCTACTGTAATTAGTACAGATCTAATAAATGCTCTAAAGGAAGATAATTAACATCAACCAAAATTGAAACAATATTTGAATATTTAAGAATGGAATGTGAATTAAGAAAAAAAAAAAAGTAAATTTATCTAAGTGTACTGCTTTAGGCTTATTAGGTGTCCTTAACTAATTTACAAATACTTCAATTACCTAATTTACAAATACCCAATTTGGAAATACTTCTGCATAATCACAGAATAACAGACCTGTTGGAAGCAGCCTCAGCAGATCATCTAGTCCAACATCACTGCTCATAGTAGTGTCACCTAAAGCAGTTTTCTCAAGACTGTGTCCAGAAGATACCTCCAAAGATATCTTTAAATATCTCCTAGGGTGGAGACTACACAGCCTCTTCAGACAACATGTTCAATTGTCCTCACAGTAAAAAAAAAAAAAGTTACTTTTTTTTAAGTGGAATTTCCTGTATTTCAGTTTGTACCTATTGCCTCTTGGCATTTCATGAGGCATTACAGAGAAGAGTATTTGTCTGTCTTCTTTACTACTTCCCCACAATCATTAAGTATTCATATATATAGGTAAGATCCCCCTGAGCCTTCTCTTCTCCAAGGTGAATAGTCCCAGATCTCTCTGCCACTCTACATGGTTCATATGCTCCAAGCCCTTCAACATCTTCATGGCCCTGTGCTAGACTCCAGTATATCCATGTCCCACTCATACCAAGGAACCCCAGACTAGACACAGAACTCCAGTTGTGGTCCCCTCAGTGCTGAGGAGAAGTCTTTTTCTACAGAGGAATTAGAAAAGAATTTTCATTAAACTACTCTTAAATTTCGTCGTTAAAAGTGCAAGATTATATTTTCTGACTTGAACAAAATTTCTATTGAAGGCTACTTGGCCATGTACGTTTTAATTACAACATCAGATGAATCAAACATTAACAAGGGTAAGATTAGTTTAAAACACAGGCAAAGTCAATATGGTCTCCTGAGTGAAGTGAAGTTTTTCCTCCAGAGCATAGTAACTCGAGTAATGTAAATAGAATATTGACAACACAAGGCTTATGTGACAGGAAGTTGTTAGAAGTCACAGCAAACTATCAGCCTACTTAATATGAAATATCAAAAAGACTGATTGCAGTGGTTTACTTGCCCTGTTCCACATTCATCTGTGTCTTCTTTTGATTGCAAGGCTTGTTTATGGGTTTATCATTAGAGTTCCAGAACACTAGATCTATCTTTTTCAGTTAGTACAGAGTAGCTACTAAGCAAAATATTATTGTCATATAATCAATGAAAATTTGACAGTAGTCTTGCTTCGTGTTCAGCTATAACCTGAGCTTGGCATATTGTTTGCATTCCATGAGTCTGTGCTTGATAAACTTTTTTTTTTTCTTTTATCAACCTTAGTGGCAAATGGATACTGAAAATAAAGAAAAATAAAGTAAGTCATCACAAAATATATAGTTAAACTTCAGTCACTGGAAATATAAAGAGTTATGCAATATCTATGAAAATAGTTGTCAAAATTCTCCTGTCATTTTTGCATCCACAAGCCAACCAACATTAACGAGGTGTGGAAGAATGTTTTTCCCTTAAGCCTTCAAAATACTGATTATAAATCAGGGTAACTAGGGGAGCTAGTAATGAAGGTCAGTCTTTTATAAGAAAACTATAGCTCTGTGGTGAGAAAGCTAACTGAAAATATTAAATGAAGTTCATGTGTGACTGGACTGTGTACCTCAGTTTTTAGCAGATGGATGACAGAATAAAAACTTAGACATATGTAAGAAAATAGAGAAAGAAATGAAAATGAGTCAGCTTGGCAACAAGTGTTAAAGATAATTACCTGGAAAAAAATTAGGAAGAGTTTTAGAAAACATTCAGCTTCGGCTTTGTGTAAAATGAGTAGCATGATATCCTTCTGTAACTATAGAGGGAAGATGATGTAGCACAAGATGAATAAAGACAAGGTATAAGCATAAAGTAAACCAATGTTTGACAGAGAAATCATAGTTGAAACAATGAGTGGCTAAGAGGATTCAAAAGTGTGTAGAAAGAGGGAGAAAGAGATAGTGTCATGTGGGAAGAAAAACTAAATGACAATCCAACTAAAAAAGCTACTGAGAAAAGAAAGAGAAATCACGAATGTCTCATACATCAAGGCATACTAAGGGAAATACCTATAAAAAATTACTCTCTTAAAGCTTCTATCCTGTTATTTCAACAGATTTAGAACAGATGCCTCTGCAGGGGTCAGTGCATATGAAAATCTGAAAAATGAAAACAAGCTCCTTTTTGTTATAAATTAAAAAAACAAAAAAACACCCCACAGTTTTAAAGCAAGCAATTATTATCATGGACTATTTGAACTGTGCTATCAGTCACAGTGTGCTGTATACTTATCCAGAGAAGCTGACAAGCAGAGAAAGTAAACAGTATATGGAAGATAAAGGAGAAGAAAAAAAAAAATAATACACACACACATATATATATATGTTTATATAAATACTAGCTGTATCCATTGATCTTCAGTCTAACAATAATGCATTGCGGTGAGTAGGATGGTCCTTTACTGGGGAAATGGAAGAAGACAAGAATCAGAGAGAGAGAAGTAACCTATTCAACATGTTCAGTAAGAAAAAGAGGTTCAGATCATCTCTGATCATCTATGGATTACTATTATCTGAAGATTATTTATCTGGGTGACTTGAGAGCAGAACTGGGTTGCTACAACACAAGATTTTATGTAAATGTGTTGGGTTGACCCTGGCTGGGTGCCAGATGCCCACTAAATCCACTGTATAGCTTCCCCTTCTCAACTGGGCAGGGGAGAGGAAAATATAATGAAAGGTTCATGAGTCGAGATAAGGACAGGGGCAGATCCCTCACCAGTTACTGTCACAGGCAAAACAGACCCGACTTACTATCAATGTTGGCTCTCTAATCACATCCCTGTCTCCTATATGTTTTGACGTATGGAATCTGTTCCATGATCTTACCAGGAAAAGAGGTGAGTTTGACTGGTAGGTAAAACATGGACATATAACTTTTGTTGTCATTAAAATGTGAGCTGTGTGACTTAAAAAGAGTAAACAGGAAAAAACATCAGTTGTTAAAATTTTAGATTGCTTATGATCTATTTATAAATCTCTTGTGTTTGTGAAAAATCAATTATATAGAGGATCTATGTGACTCCAGAATAAGAGGTCCTAACTAATTAGAAAGCTATTTTTCAGCATATGGGCCTTGCCTTTTTTTCTGAGCATGTGCAACAATATTTTAGGGTGCTGCATAAGTAAATGGGGAGCAAAGTGTTAGGGATAACATGATGAATTTGGAGGACAAGACACACTCTTTGTCTTACCTTTTTGTTTCATTGTTACCATATTGCTTTATTCCACTCAGCCCATCATTTAGTAAGTCTAACAGTTATATGGCAGTTGGTTCATTGGTTGAAATCAGGCCAGGTGCCTTGAGAATATGAAGCACTCTAATACTCAAGGTATTATTTTATGAGACAGGTACTATAAAAGGTCTTAGAGGTACTGCAGAATAGACTTTTCATAGCTGTTCCCAAACAAAGCAGGATAATAACATGGAAAGGTCCACTTTTGCTCCTCATTTTTGTTTTTCACAGAATCACAGAATGGTAGGGGTTGGAAGGGACATCTAGAGATCATCTAGTCCAACTCTCCTGCTAAAGCAGATATGCCTAGGTCAGGTTGCACAGGAACAAGTCCAGGTAGGTTTTGAAAATCTTCAGAGAAGGAGACCCCACAATCTCTCTCCACAGCCTGTTCCAGTGTTGTGTCCCACTCACAGTAAAGAAGTTCCTCTTTAGGTTTAGGCAGAGCTTCCTGTGTTCTAGTTTGTGTCCATTGCCCCTTGTCCTATCGTTGGGCAGGACTAAAAAGAGACTGGCCTCATCCTCTTGACACCTGCCATTTAGCCCCTCTCAGTCTTCTCTTCTCCAAGCTAAACAGAACCAGGTCTCTCAGCATTTCCCCATGATACAGATGCTCCTGTCCCCTCATCATCTTTGTAGCCCTCCATTGGATTCTCTCCAACAGTTCCCTGTCTCTCTTGAACCGGGGAGCCCAGAAATGGACACGATACTCCAGATGTGGCCTCACTAGGGCAGAGTAGAGGTAGAGGAGAACCTCCCTCAACCTGCTGGTCACACTCTTCTTAGTGCACCCCAGGATACCATTAGCCTTTTTGGCCATAAGCACACTACTAGCCCATAGTTAACTTGTCCACCAGGATTCTCAGGTCCCTCTCCACAGAGCTGCTTTCCAGCAGGTCAAGCCCTAACCCCTGATTTGTACTGGTGCATGGTTTTTACTAAATATTATTTAAGCCAGTGGTAGCTTAAAAGTAAAGGAATAATTGCAATATATCCTGTCAGCCCTAATAGGTCTTTTTTTGGTTTGCTTGTTTGATCTCTGCAATTAAGGGTTTATGCTATTATTGCTACTACTTCTGCTATTATTAATTATTATTATTATAAACTAGGGGTTTATGCTATCTACTGCCACATGGCAATAGATTTGGAGGTTCTCAGTTTAAGAGTAGCTATCAACACTTGCCTCCTAGTTGTTAGTAGATGGGGCTAAGTTCCAATGATGCAATTATTTTGTCACAGGACTCAGCATCTAGATTGGTCAGGGCTAATCACCCAATTTAGCTATTAACTATGAATTACTTAGATGTGAAGAGATTAACAGAACTAGATCAACATGGACAGCACATGAAAAGGCATCTTAGTGTTTTCAAACTGCAAGATCAATTAGTCACATCTTGGTCTTATCAAAATCAATGATGAGCTTTTTTCTTACTTTAGATGGAAATTGAAGTCTCTATTGTACTAATTCTATGTTTCTGCAGATTTTCTTTTGTGAATATAACAGCTTTGTAATCTCAGCATTCTGTGTTCCATATTTCTTTATTTTACATTAATTATTAATTTTCAGCCCTCAGAAGTGCATAACAAAATTCATTGTGGCTTCATAACCTGGTTCACAAATGATAGCTACTTCAAGTGTGTCTTTTTTTACCAGAAGATTGTTGTAAGCCATCTGGACAGAGTCCAAGTAACTTTTTTTTTCCCAATTATAATGAAAGCTGAGCTTTAAAAATACATTGCCAGTACATTCTTTCATTACAATTATTGTTATAAAATTGAACTCAAGGAACAGTGTGCTATACCTCATCTTTAGTATAATCTTTATTATGAGAACAAGGTAGTGCAATTTTAACAACTGTTAAGAGTATAAAAAAAGACAGTGGTCTAATGTACCTAGTAGTGTATTTAGCTGTTCATATGTAGATTAGCTACATATTCCACAGCCATCGACATTTTTGCTTTGAAAAATGCATGAGGTATTGATTTTATTTCTTTGGTAAAGGATATAATGAAAGCACAGCATGTCACAACAGGAATCTGTCCTCATGACAATGATTGCAGTGAGAATAGAAATAGAAACTTTCCGTCCACATCATTTTCTAAAGACAAGAAAGTTCTGGTTTCACTACTATCTCACTTTTAACTTTCCTCTTTTACCGTATTGGATTTGTGTGGCAAGGTTTTGATAGCAGGGTACTACAAGGATGGCTTATTTGAGAAGCTGCTAGAAGTTTCCCCCATGTCCATTAGAGACAATGCCAGCCACTTCCAAGATGAATTCAGGATTCACTGCTGGCCAAGGCCTAGCCCACCAGTGATGGTGGTAACGCCTCTGTGATAACATATTTAAGAAGGGGGAAAAAAAACTCTGCACAACACCAGCAGCAGTCAGAAGAGAGGAGTGAGAATATGTGAGAGGAACAACCCTACAAACACCGAGATCAGTGAAGAAAGAGAGGGAGGAGATGCTTCAGGCACCGAAGTAGAGATTCCCCTGCAGACCATGGTGAAGACCATGCTTAGGCAGGGGCTGTCCCTCTGCAGCCCATGGATGCTAACAGTGGAACAGATACCCACCTGCAGCCCATGGAAGACCTCACACTGAAGCAGGTAGCTGTCTGAAGGAGGCTGTGACTCTGTGAATAGCCTGCACTGGAGCAGGCTCCTGGCAGGATCTGTGGACCAGGAGCAGGAGCAGATTTGCTGGCAGGACTTGAGACCTTATGGGGGACCCCATGTTAGAGCAGTTAATGAAGAACTGTAGCTTGGAGTTAGAGCAGTTCGTGGAGGACCATCTCCCATGGGAGGGATACCATGCTGGGGCAGGGGAAGAGTGTGAGAAGTCCTCTCTCTGAGGAGTAAGGAGTATCAAAGACACCATGTGATGATTTGACCACAATCCCTTTTCCCTGTCCCCTTGCACTGCTGGCAGGGAGGAGATAGAGAAAATTGGAAGTGAAGTTGAACCCAGGAAGAAGGGAGGGGTAGAGGGAATGTGTAAGATTTGGTTTTATTTTCTCCTGATCTTACTCTGATTTGATTGGTAATAAATTAAACTAATTTCCCCAAGTCAACTCTATTTTGCCCATGACAGTAATTGCTGCTTGTTTTCTCCCTGCCCTTATCTTGGCCACAAGCCTTTTGTTGTATTTTCTCTCCCCTGTGCTCTTGAGGAGACTAGTGATTGAGTATCTTTGGTGGGTGCCTAGTGTCCAGCCAGGGTCAACCCACCACAGGGTCTTATAAGAAAGCTGGAGGGATACTTTTTATCACAGCCTGTAGTGACAGGACATGGAGTAATGGTTTTAAACTGAAAGAGGGTAGGTTTAGATTAGACTTAAGGAAGACATTTTTTACAATTAGGGTGGTGAGACACTGGCACAG
Organism: Brachypteracias leptosomus; assembly: GCA_013401335.1. NCBI lineage: Eukaryota > Metazoa > Chordata > Aves > Coraciiformes > Brachypteraciidae > Brachypteracias > Brachypteracias leptosomus. The sequence goes on from VYZX01006541.1 coordinate 33,669, forward strand.
GTTGCCCAAAGAAGTTGAGGATGCCCCATCACTGAAAGTGTTGAAGGTCAGGTGTGACCTGATCTAATGAAAGGTGTCCCTGTCCATGGCTGAGGGGTTGGACTAGGTGATTTTTGAAGGTCCCTTCTAACCTAAACCATTTTATGATGTTGCTTCTACATTAAATTGCCAGTCTTCCTGCCTAACTTGCAGATAACTCTGACTTATTTTTCAATGAGAGACCCACTGAGTTCAGGTGAGATTTTTGTTCCCTTGTTCCACTGCTTTGATAGTTATTTAAGTGTAGAACACAATCAATTTCTCAGGTGTACCAGCCTTCCATGACAGAATATTATGTTTGCTCACAAATCCCTAGGTTGGCATTACTCCAAATTCTTGGTACAATAATAATAGTAATGCTTTTTCCTGCATATATTTGAGTGGAAGCTTTTCTGTGTGAAGACTAATAGATCAGATTGTAACACAAGCACAGATGACACCAAATCTGAGTTTTTAACAAGTAATTTTTAACACTGTCTTTCACTGTCAATGAAAGAGTGATGCCTAGTATAATTATACTGGCTTACATAGTCTTAGCCAGAGATTGATCAGGAGACCTTGAGAACTGTTGAAAACAGTTCTGAAATAAAACAGTTATGGTCATATTTCAGTAATAAAAGATTGCAAGTTGCTGAGCAGAAAGGGGGGATTTGTTAGAGAAGCACATCTGTCTTTTGCTATGCAAGGCACTCGTCACCCAACCAGTGACAAAAAGTCAATATCCTATTTATTTTTTACTTCAAAGCATTTGCAACCTGAAATCATCAGTTTCATCTGAGATAAAAATTGGCAATTGATGGCAATCATCTTTTTACCATTACTTTCCCTTACAAGTCAAAGAGAAAAACAATAAAATGCTTCATTCATGTGAATGTCATGTTTTTATTTAAACATTATAGGTAAATTGCCCTTTTTGTACAAAATTAAAAGTGGGAATTACGATTTAATGAGAAGTATTATCCACAAAACAACATGAGCATATCTTTTCACAATCATTTTCATATTGTTTTTTTCAGAGTAATTTCCTAAACTTTCAAACGTATTTTCTTAAATTTATCTTTCCCTGGTGTTGCTTAAAAGGTGAAAACACTGCAGTCAATGATACTTGTTTCTTGAAATAATATATTAAAAAGAAGCAATACTACTAAAGAGAAGAAGAGAAACAGCTTTAGTCTTTGACAAGAAGTAAAATGAGAGAAGGTAAGAAATCTTTAGAGTGCCATTTCTGCAGTTAGGCTTCTGTGCTTTGCCAATGAATGGCAGCTGTTTGTCTTCAGACACTTACTCAAAAGAAAATACACAGAGCATTTTATTATAAAAGCTGCTAACTTTCATTTCCCTGGCTTCAGTAATACCAAGAAAACTCAGAACCTTGCAGGAATAACTATTCAGAATTGAATGCAAACTAATGTCATGGGATTTTTTTTTTTTTTTTAAATTAATTTGTCAAGTCTGGATGAAGTTCACGTCCCAAGATACTTTCTAGAAGGACAGACACTGAATGTAATATTTTCAATGGTGAAAAGATTAAACAAATTATTATTTAACACCAATGATTATTTAACACATCCCTGAAGAAGAAAATCTGTTTCAGGAAATCCCTAACTTGCTGATTGCCAGAAACCAGGAGTTAATATAAAAGATTTATTCATATTTAACCTATTTCTAATAGTTTTGGGGGTTTTGTTTGTTTTTCATTTTTAGCAAACCACCAAATAATAGCTTGGCTTGGAGGTAGACCCTAACATGGGGTTCTGATATGGTCAACTAGAATAATTTTTGCATACTCCCAACTGTTACATTTTGATATATGTACTAAAGGTCACAGAATAATGAAAACAGATCAAAAGTATGCATAGATCCTGAAGAAAAAAGGCAAAATATGGTGTAAAATATTTAAAATCATGCTTAATGCTTCATATAACTTCTATGTAAATATTCAGAATACTTTCTAGAAAAGTAGAAGTCTTACAATCCAAGAACAAGTCTGAAGGGACTTACAAACTGAAAACAGACTATAGTTATACCTTAAAAGATTCAGCATTAAATTATGATTCAGATACTTTTAGTTTTTGAACTTCTGCTCATCACTGAGTTTCATAAAGTCACTAAATATTTAATTTTAATCATAAACATTATTTTCATTCCTATAGTTCTCCATTGAAGCAACACCAGCAGCAGTTTTACCTGGATAGTTAGACATATCTCCAAATTAAACCCTACTGCCATCCAGGAACAAAACAAAAGCTCATGTATATATGTACCTCATATATACACATTTATAAGCAGATATACACATCTATATATTTTAGAGAGTAAGTTAAATCCCACTCCAAGTGAATACAAATTTGGTATTATTGCAGCAACCAGAATTTGCGAAGTCCTAAATGAAAAATCTGCAAGCAAAGAAAATGTTTTTGAAATATGTCTTTTCAGCAAGAAGGTCATAAATTTAATAGGCTTTGAGAGTATTAGTTTGTTTTCCTTGGGGGAAAAAAATAATATCTTGAAACACCAGGCAGCTTTTAAAAACACTGTGATTCCAATTGACTTTTAATCTCCTCAACATACCCTATAAGCAGACAATAAGGAAAAAATGCTAAACAGACTATACTGTAGAAAGCTTTTAATTTTAAGATAATAAGTTTTCAATTGATCAACATTTCAAAGTGAATAGTCTTGTTTTACCATGACATGTTTTTTCTTACAAAACTATGAAATAGCAATATAGGAACATTTATTATTTAATATTTGTATTGCAGTAATAGCTAGAGCTTGAAAATGAGGAATTGAGGTCCTACTGAGCAAACATATCATAACAAAAATAATTCATCTTTACAAAGCTTAGAGTCCAAAAACCAGTAGTACGATCACATTTTCTGTCATACTTAGGAGACCTTATAATAAAAGTCAGGATATCCATTCAACAGTTTAATACTTTTGGTTTTTTTCTAAATTCGGGGCAAAAAGTCAAATCATATACATATATGCTTACCAAAGAGTTTTTAAGAGAGAAATCAGAGCTTTCGTATCTTCCACAAAAATCAAGTATACCTGCATTCTAAATTGGCTATATTTTTCTTAGAATTGCTGAACCAGACTTTCAGAATTTAGTGTTCATAAGTTTCTTTCTGCCTTATTTTTCCTAACAGCATATCTCCCAGATCATAATATACATGGCAAGTTCTTATTTAAAAGCATATCTTCCCCAACAATACTTGTGTATCATGAAGACACCTAAGGTTTTTATTTATTCATACATGTGAATTTGTAGTAATACCAATTTTTTTTTTTTTTTACAAGTTAGCCACTGACTTATTTTGAAATGAATAATTTTAGTTATCAGTTTTCATGTAGGTACACTTTCCAATGTCTTTGCCTACACATACTTGAGTATAATTATATCATAAGAAATATTTCAAAATCCAGCTATCACTCACCTGAACTCCTCACTAGGTATCACAGAGGATGTCATTTTCACTATTAATCCAGAGCATTTTTATTAAATTTGTTAAACAAGAGGTCACGCCCCTACAAAAATAAGTACATAACAAAACCAATTTTATTTTTTTCCTTTGTTTTGAAATCTTAAATCCACATTTTCTAAAGTATGCAGAGAGTTTTGTGTTCCAGAATCTGAATGGTTAATCTGAGATAACTTTAAATGTGTGCATAGGGACTGAACTCAAACTCTTGAAAATTGGCCTTTGGGTTAGACACCCAGAAGCTAACACTCAATGGTCATTACTTTTAACTTTTTATTAGCTTCTACATTTAACTTATCTATTTGTAGAAGTGATAAAATCAATACAATAAAAAAAAAGTAAGTGTTCGAAGACTGTGTCATGAACTATTGACTTTTGTTGCACTAATACAGAAAGAGGGGCACATTGCTTCTGTAGACACTTCAGGATTCTGTTATATGACCATGAAATGTAATTGAAGATGTTTTAGCGAAATGAATCTACTAAATATTTTAATTGTTAGTAAAAATTCTGAAGAGGAATTGGGAAAAAGAGGAAACCTGTGGGTTGAAATGAAAATGGATTTAATGAAACAGTAAAACTAACATTAATACTAATGTTTTAAGGTATTTTAAAATAACCTTAAAATATGCAGCTCCTCAATAAAGAGATTTCCACAGGAAAGCTGTAAATCATGATAAATTCAAACTCATTTATTTCTAGCTTGAGTTCTCTGTATCACTTGTCTCTGTATAAGTGTCCTGGTTTTGCTGGGATAGAGTCACAGACCAGCCATGGTATGCAGACTGGTAACAGCTTTAAGTTAGCCAGGAGCTTAAGCTGGGAGGGGCAAAAGCCAAGGCAACTGACCTGAGCTGGCTACAGGTGTATTCTATATCATTAAGTCATGCTCATTATAAAGAGGGAAGTTTGCTGAGGATGGAGCAGTAGGATTTTCTTTGTCCTTTCCTGCTTTGCTTACTGTTCTGCTATTGAGGACTGCTTTCCTGTTTATTGTGGCAACTGTACATCTACTGGGTTGTGTATGACCTTTTATACTTAATATTGGCATCAGTATTAACATCAGTTTTGCTGTCTCATTAAATCCATTTTCATTTTGACCCATAGATCTCCTCTTCTTTTTCCAATTCCTCTTCCCAGCTGGAAGGGGTCATTGTGTGATAGAAAACTGCCATAGTTTAGCTCCCAATATGGGCTAAACATGGATGG
>VYZX01006542.1:0-16946 GCA_013401335.1 Brachypteracias leptosomus
ATTCAGTACCTCAGCCTTTTCCCTGTCTTCAGTCACTATGTTCCCCCCTGCAACCAGTAAAGGATGGATATTCTCCCTAATCCTCCTTCTGTTGCTAACGTATTTATAGAAGCATTTCTGGCAATAGCCAGATTGAGCTCTAGTTGGGCTTTGGCCCTTCTACTTTTCTCCCTTCATATCCTCACTGCATCCTTGTAGCCCTCCCGAGTGGCCTGCCCCCTTTTCCAAAGGCCATAGACTTTCTTTAGCCCTCTATTCATCCAGGTCAGTCTTCTTCCCCACCTGCCCCTCTTTTGGGACATGGGGATGGCCTGTTCCTGCACCTTTAAGATTTCCCTCTTGAAGTATGTCCAGCCTTCCTGGACTCCTTTGCCTTTCAAGATGGCCTCCCAAGGGACACTGCCAATCAGTCTCCTGAACAGGCCAAAGTCTGCCCTACAGAAGTCCAAGGTGGTGATTCTGCTAAAACCCTTCCTTACTTCTCCAAGAATGAAAACCACTATTATTTCATGATCACTGAGTCCAAGATGGCCACCGTTACATCTCCTACAAGTTCACAAGCAGCAGGTCTAAGAAGGCACCTTCTCTAGTCGGCTTCTTCACCAGCTGCATCAGAAAGTTATCTTCTATGCACTCCAAGAACCTCCAGGACTGTGCCTTCTCTGCTGTATTATATTCCCAGCACACATCTGGGAAGTTGAAGTCCCCCGCAAGAACAAAAGGCAGTGAACACGAAACATCTCCCAACTGCTTGTAGAATATTTCATCAATCTTGCCATCCTGATTGGGCCATCCATAACTAACTCCCATCACAATATCTGCCTTATTGGCCTTCCTCTTGATTCTTACACTCAGCCCTATCATCACTTTCATTAAGTAACATACATTCATATCCCTCCCTGACATATAGGGCCACCCCACCTCCCTCACCTGTCCCTCATCAATTGCAGCACTCCAGTCCCATGAGTCATCCCACCACATTTCCATGATGCCAACTATATCATAGTTTTCTCTCTGCACAACAGCCTGCAGTTCCTCCTACTTGTTGCCCATGCTAGTTTGTGTTGATATAGATGCACTTCAGCTGAGCTAGTGACCCTGTCAACTTGCTGGAGGGAGAAGCCCTAATTCCCTCCAGACTGTTTTCACATGTACCCATAGTGACCAGCCTATGAACCCTTGCATCTTTGCTGAGACAACCAACTCTAAGACCCAACTACCATACTGTCGCAAACATACTTGCATGTCGCTCCCAGGCTCCTCTCTAGCAAGCCTGGTTTTATCCCCATGCTCCTTCAAGTCTAGTTTAAAGACCTATCAATGAGCCCTGCTAGCTCTTGCTCCAGGATCCTTTTTCCCCTATGAGATAGTTGCACTCCATCTGTTGTCAGCAGGCCTGGTGCCTTGTAAAGCAGTCCATGATCAAAGAACCCAAAGTTCTGCTGATGACACCAATCACATAGCCAGGCATTGATCCACTGACTTTTTAAGTACTGGAAGGCTGCTATAAGGTCTCCCTGGAGCCTTCTCTCCTCCAGGCTGAACAACCCCAACTCTCTCAGCCTGTCCTCATAGGGGAGGTGTTCTTGTTCCATGGTCATTTTTGTGGTCTCCTCTGAACCCACTCCAACAAGTCCATGTCTTATGCTGGAGGACTGAGAGCTGAACAGAGTACACCAGTTACTCCACAATACTTGGGGGATTCTGTCCCCCACCTCCTAGTCTTTGTCTACCACAAAGCTCACTTTCCAGCAGGAGGATTTGCAGCTTTTTTTTCCCTAGATTTTCAGGTTTTTTTCAGGATTGGTTTTCTGTTGGGTTAATGACAGCATGAGCAAAGAGCTGAAGCTGGTGCAGTGGAAGCCATGGCCATATGTGATAGGAGTGAAGTAAGGAGATAGGCTTGCACTAGCTCTCCTCATTTGGCTGTATCCTTAAATGAGGGGAAAGGAGGAGGACAAACACAAGATAAGAGATTCAGAGATACAACAATTCTCTTTAAAAATACATTTTCCTAAATGCTAATGTAGCAAAACAACAACAACAAAAAAGGTGAAAAAATAAGAAGCCAAAATTAAAATTAATTACAAGTTTTACAACATATATCTTTAGTCCCTGTTTTAATAATAGAGAATGTAAAGCTCATTAGCAATTCTTTGGAGGATTGGAGTAATAAATTTACAGAAGAGTTAAAAAGGATAGTCTTTCCTTTCTTTTTGCTGTTTTGCTCTTTAAAGTGTTGCCATGTACTGGATGCATTTAATGTGCTTAGAAAAAAGGCAAGAGAGGTCTCTGCTACTAGGAGATTTAGAAGGAAATTGTCACTTTCTACTCTTAAGCGACAATTTTGTAAATTCTAGATGTGACAGTAACAATCAAAAAAGTAAATTATGGCAGGGGGGAGGTTGTTGCTGATGGGGAAGGGTTTAACACAAACGGAGTTCCATACAGTTACAGAGGTTTGGTCAGGAATTTAGTAGAGCTGCTATAATGCATTTCTTCAGAGCAATAGTAACATCTAGTGGACGCAGGGGAAAGTTCCACAGCAGGACCTTGCAGCTCTGCATTCACCATTAGGAATGGAAAGAGATTTAAGGAGGAAATAAGGATGTAGAATCATAGAATAAGAGAATGGTTTGAGTTACAAAGGACCTTTCAAGGTCATCTAGTCCACCCCCCCTCCAGTGAACAGGGACATCTGCAAATAGAGCAGGTTGCTCAGAGTCCTGTCCAACCTCACCTGAAATTGTTCCAAGGATGGGGCATCAACCAGCTCTCTGACAACCTAGGCTCAGAGGGTCTCACCACCCTCAGTGTACAAAAGTTCTTCCTTCTCTCTAGTCTATAATTGCCCTGCTTTAGAGAAATGGGTTGCAAATATTACCATTTTCAAGAATAACTTCTTTTAACTATTACATTAGTAGTGAAATATCTAGTTCTAACAAACAACTTGTACAGCTTTTTCTGTTTCCTTTGGAAGATCACAAAAAGGCCCTTTATCAACCAAACATATTGTTGCATCCAGATTTTACAATAGCCTTCAAGAGACCTTACTGACACTCTAACCCACCTCTGTGAGCCAAAGAGACAGACTTGATATTCAGGGCCAAGAATTTATTGATAGACTGAAGTCTTGACAGTCTAATTCAAGAATTATTAGTCCAATTACATCATCAGCAGCATCCACATTCCTTACCAGGAGGATTAGAATGTTGATAATTTCTTCCTCTTCACTCTTGAGTCTGCATGAGTTATTTTTATGACTTTCCTAATGGTTTGCTTACTTGCTCTGTCCTAGTTGGTGCATAAATTCCATGTTATATCAAGTTTTACTGTATATGGTAGTTACTGTACAATGGATGCTTGTTCTTTCTCTTTGTTGTATCTAAAAATCAGCTTTATCCTGTATCCATGGTTACATCCTTTAAGAGCCAGTAATGAATACTCATGGTACATGTTTACAAGTAGTTACTATTCTGTGCCCAACGCCCTCAAGACCTCTGTAGCATGTTTGCATTTTGAGGGCCCTCTGTTATAATCTTCTAATTTTTGTGTGCTAATAAGTTATCAGAACAAGCTACTTGCACATACATCCTTGTTCCAGGGTCACTGAATTGTGTACTCTAAAAGTAGTGATCCATTAGAAGGTACACAGACGCACAGATGTGTAGACATACTGTTCTGGTAGCCATTTACTAAAAATACTGTAGTACCTACATCTGTTTCACTGGAATAACCTCAAGACTTCTCTACAACACATTGGGTTCCCACATTACTTGGAGACCTCATAGCAGGAAGCTTCATTCCTGCTGCTACCTCCTGGTGAAGAATTACAATGAAAGCCACAAGCTCTAGAGGAAATAGTGTATTTCTCCTATTTATACATGAAACCAATCATCTCTAAATTATTACCAGCAGTTTAGTTTCCTTCAATCTTTTAACAATTTAAGACATCCTTTCTAATCCAGGCCAGTGTCCAAATTTCTCAACCACCTGTAATTAACAGCTGAAATTTCATTCAAAGATCTGAAGAATTAAATCTAAAGAACTTAGCTCACCCTCTCTAGGACAAATTTTTCAGGACTATTAGATTTGGGTCAATTTATTCTTCTTCCTAAATGTTTATTATTGCTCACTTGAGGTTTTTACTCCAGCTCCTTCTGCAAAGTTTCTAGCTGTGATAAGGGAAGCCATCCAGAAGGACTGGTATCTACCTCATGTGTGTTGATTAACAGGTTCTAGCAGCTTTTCCTGAAAACTGCATCCCACTTATGGTGGTCTTATGCTAGCTCTTAAATGTGTAGAATTATCGTAGAATCATTTAGGTTGGAAAAGACCTTTAAGATCATCCCATCCAACCATAGCCCTACCAAGTCCATTGCTAAACCATGCCCCTCAGCACCACATCTACACAACTTCTAAACACTTCCAAGGATGGTGATTCAACCACTGCCCTGGGCAGCCTGGGCCCTTGACAACCTTTTCAGTGAAAAAAAATTTCCCATTGTCCAACCTAAACCTTCCCTGGCACAAATTGAGGTCATTTCCTCTTGTCCTATCATCACTTGCTACTTATGAGAAGAGACCAGCACCCACCCCTCCACAACCTCCTTTAAGAAGGTTACAGAACAATTATTATAAAACAGCTTGGGTTGGAAGGGACTTTAAAGGTCATCTATTTCCAACCTCATTGTCATGGGCAGGGACACCTCCCACTAGACCAGGTTGCCAGGCATAGAGCATCCACAATGCCCCCGGGCAACCTGTGCCAGTGCCTTACCATCCTCACAGTGAAGAATTTCCTTCGAATTTTTAATCTAAATCTCCCCTTTTCCAGTTTAAAGCCATCACCCCTTGTCCTATCCCTACATGCCCTGGTAAATAGTCCCTCCCTATCTTTCCTGTAGCCCCTCTTTAAGTATTGAAAGGCTACAATAAGGCCACCCCAGAGTCTTGTCTTTTTCAGGCTGAACAGCCCATCTATCATTGAGAATTGTGAGCCGATTTTGTCAGGGGTCATATGGACAGTGGGATTTCTTGATTCTTGGTAGCTTCTCATTGTTGGAGAAGTCAGCCCACCACAGTCTGGCTTCTCCCACCATCTTGTAATACATTATGTGCCTTCCCCTTCCCTCTACTCTCTTTCTGTCCTCACTGAAAATGGATTAGACTAGCTCTGAATAAGTGATTACTGTTCTTTTTAAATTTCCCAGAGGTAAGAAAAACCTCATTAAGTTTGCCACACAGATGTTACCTCTGGGAATAAACTGGAAATGGCATTCAGAAATAGAAATCTGCTATGCCAGCCAGCGGGGCCCCATGAGACCAGCTGGCTCTCACCTCAATATAATATACCTGCTCAAGCAGGGATGCCTGTGGACCCACTGCAAATGTGCTGGGGAACTCCTGAGGATCAAACTACTAAAAGAAAGAGGTGAATAACAGTGCTGAAGTTAAGGAATACCTAGAGTGAGAGACAGTGGAAAGAGTCTGCACACTTCTTCAGTTTCCACCAAAAAAAAAAAAGGCATACTACTGTATGCTAGCCAAGCAAACTGCAAGTAAATATTCCTGTAGAGAGTTTCTCCACTATCCCATCCACTGGGAAAACAATAAAAACTTTCTGTCACCTTGGAGGCAGTCTTAGGTACTTCATGTAAACCAGGGCCTGACTAATAATACAGCTTTAAATGCAAAACTCCCAAACACTCCATTTTAGGACCATCTGATTTAATATTCAGGGTTCTTCAGCTGAAATGCTTTGCAGCCCTGAGGGACAACATTTTACTTCTTTAGCTTTAAAGATAGATATAATATCTAGAAAAGGCTAAATTCTTTTACTGTAAGACCAATTTAGTAACTTAAATGTGCAAATCAGAATTTATCCAACAACATCTATATCCCAGTATTCAGTGCAGGCTTACTAGACCCCAAAGTGACTCGTTAACATCATTCCTACCTCAATCTCTCTGACTCCCTCCCACCAAAGAAATAAAAATGTACTTTTGAACAAAACATTATGAGCTGACATTATTGATTAAAGGAAAATTTCTTAAGATTAATTCAGTTTGCTACATACAGCTTACTTGGACTACAGATTGCCTCTCCTCTTTCAATGCTAATCTATCTGTTCTCATTTATTGTTTGCAGTAAAATAATGACCCATGGTCAAAACTGGGGTTAAAATTAGGGAAATTCATCACATTTTCAGAGTGCTTTGTACATACAAATACATACATATTGACTTCTTGTGACACTTCCTTCCAATTTCAACTTTGCAAGATCAGATTAAAGCACTAATCAGTTGAACTGTCCTTTGAGCCACTTTCAGTTTTCCCTGATTTACGTCTTATGGGAATAAATGAGTGGAATAAAATTTCAGTCTGTATTCATCCCAGAATATACACTCAGACTTTCAAAAATCCCATATTAGCTAACTAATTTCCTCAGCCTCAACACAGACATTACACAGTCTCTAGATTTACCTGTAATTTCTACTTCAAATGGAATTTTTGCATTAATTTAGCTTTTTAATCTCCATCTTAAATGATTATTATTAGTGATTTAATTTCAGCTTGTTTCCAGGCTACTACCAAACAGGAGAGAAAACAGAAACCACATTGTTATTTTTAGCACACTCAATTACTACCTGTTTTTCTTTTCTTTCCCTTGTCTTTCTCCACCACTCCCCCAAGGAAAATCTAGTCATTTTCTAGGGAAGGAAAAAAAACCAAGGAGATTTGATGGAATTATTCCAATTTTATTGCTTACCACACAGGAGCTAGAGGATGATAAAAATCAAATACTCAGAAACAAGATGCTGTAGAGTTAGAAGCCTTACGAGCAGCTGAGCTGACAGATAGACACCTCTGAGCTTCCCATCTCCTTCATCCAAGGAGAATACAGATCCCTGAGACACCATATGGATAAAATGGCCATCCTAAGGGGTGGCCTGTAGCATAATGTGGCTGAACAGGCTGGTTCATCATGTTTCACAGTTATACAAACTCTGCCATCTTCGGCACCTGGCTCAGATTACAGGAGTAAAGAAATTAAATCACCTCAGGTGAGTAACGATCCCTGCAAGCTCTTTTCTGTTGATGAAAACCAGCCTACAATTTACACCTCAAAATTCAACTCCAAACATAGTCCATTCACAACAATTGTATTTTTATGGAACAAAGCTAGTACCTATGACTGGGGCAGTAGAAAACAGTAAGAGAACATTTTGTAGAGCTGACAGTCATCATTACGCACTTAAAATAAAGCTCATAATTTAGTTGGGGAGGGGATGGGGGGGGACAGAAGTCATCCTGTTTTCATTCTGAAAAAAAATAATAAATAAAAAAAATAGTCAAACACTGGCACTTTATTGCCCAGTGTTTTGCTCCTGGCACATTGGCATTGCTGTCCTAATTAATTTGAGCTGTAATAAGAGTAAATGATCAACCACTCAGAGACGTACCTATTTCCAATTCTTAATGATTTCCTTCTTAATGATTGCAATGGCTCTGAGCATAACGGAGCAGAGTTCTGCTAAATGTCTTCTGAAAGGAGAAAAAGGCCCAAAAAAAGCAATGTCACTGCAAGATCTGCAAAGAGGAAAGCATCATCTCACCAAGCCTTCTTCAGAGATGGTCTGCTGCACCTGAACGCCACTGTCACAGGTAACACAGCTCCTGAGCCCTTCAGGATGAAGCCTTGTAGTTTGCTGCCCACCTTCATGCAGGGAGCGGTGCTTGACCTCTCTGATTGCAGGGTGTAGGGAATCAGGGCAAATAGGGGAAATATTTACACTGGATTTTCACTGGTACAGTTTAATCCAATTAATGTTTTACTTTACCTTCACTATCTGGACCTTCCAGCCTGTTCTTTAAATACTTGTAGGCCTTGCTCCATTTCTTTAAAACTTTCTATTGCTTCTTTTAATGATTCCTTAATAACTAATTGATAGAGTGCTATGAAGGAATATCCTCATGCTTTTCCAGACTATCCCACAGCCCTACAAACTCATGTTGTTAGTTGCTCTGTTCTCTCTCCACTTCCTGGCAATTAATTGTCTCCCCCAGCTAGAGCCAAGCTGCAAATAAAGAGGAACATAAAAATGTCAAAGCCCCATCCATCACAAAACACAGAGGCTGGCATCCCTTATTGCTGGAATTTACAGACTGCTTTTTCATTTTATCATTTTATCTCCCTTTAATGATGAAAATCAGTTAATCCTGGATGGCATCATAAAATTTGCAAACAGAGGCAGACCATAAGTCAGCAAGTCATTCACCGAGCTTTGCAGCACAAATCCTTGTTGTAAAAAGCAGCAGCACTTAACTCCTTCCATCTCTGCTCCTCTTTCAAGGACTGGAAGCAGGCTAAAAAGCTGTTATTTATCTAATTAGCACCACTCTTCAGGCTGCAATTCCTGCCCTTTAAAGACAGAAAGTGTCCTGAAGGCACAACTTAATTAGTCAGTGAAGTACATTTAGTTTTAGAGGGAGGAGGTGAACCTGTTTGATGAGAAGGTGCAAAGGATGATGACACTGGAGGGCTCAGATACTGAAATGACTTTAATACTCTAGGCATAGGGTAGAAATGTTCATTTTAACCTGAAATGATCACCTTCCATCCCACCTGTGGTTACGCAGACCTCCTTCATTTGTAATTCCTCAGATAACACCCCAAGAGTCACTCAAGCACTCAACATTAAGGAACTAATGAATGAGATTTTCATCCAAATGTTAAAGCAAGATCCCAAGGGAAAGTCATCACCATCTGCTCCATACTCTCTCCACATGCCACTGGGGGCTCACAGACCGTCTTGTAAAACCCTGCAACATGTACCCTGCTGGGAAAGTCTGCTTTCACGAGAACAGTAACAGAGGAACGGAAATGCATCATCTTAATAGATTATTGAAACTTTAATCAGTTATGTGAGAGTTTGGATGAATGAAAAGAAAGGTAACAGAGAACTGCACCTGTGCTTCTGTGAGTTAATAAAATGGATGCTGGATCTCATCCTTTGATATTCTCACATCAGACTACTTTCTCCCTGTAGGGTATGGCAGGTTTCTTTGAAAGATCTGGCACAAACTAGTTTTATGGACTAAAAATCTCCACAAAAATTACAAAATTAAACCAAAAAAACCCTAACTAGACAAACCTGATCTGATCCAAAACATTAGATTTTGTTTCTGCTCACAAATATGTAGTAAGCATAGTTTTTACAGAGGTGGTTTTTGAAATGTAGATTTTTCTCATTTCCTTGGTATGATGTCACTAAACTTCCACTTGATGGTGCAAAGAATCTTCAAATGAACTGCTGTCATTCACATTCACATGTCTCCTCACTAACAAGCAGAGCCCATCCACCAGCCCCACATTCAATACCAAACAGAGCAGACCTGACCACAGCCCTAGATCTCAGCATCATATAGAGAAGCTCAAGAGCAGGATATAGAAAATGCATTGAAATGGTACAACCACCTTCTAAGTCTCACTAACACCTGCAGATTTTGCTGTCAGTCCTCACAGGAGACAACTTGCTTGAACAGCACATTGCAGAGCACTGTTGTCATATTGCTGTTTCTAAACAAATTGTGAATAATGTAAGGTTCTCATTTATTTTAATATTAGTTGTATGAAATGACTAGACCATGTCAAGAATACCTGGACAGGCTGAAGAGCTGGGCAGATGGAAATCTCATGAAGTTCAACAAGAGCAAGTATAAGGTCCTGCACCTGAGCAGGAATAATCCCTCACACCAGTACAGGTGAGGGCTTGACCTGCTGGAAAGCAGCTCTAAGGAGAAGGACCTGGGAGTCCTGAGAGACAAGTTCACCATGAGCCAGCAATGTGCCCTCATACCCTGGAGTTCATTAATAAGTGTAGCCAGCAGGTTGAGGGAGGTTCTCCTCCCACTTCTATTCTGCCCTGGTGAGATCACATCTGGAGTACTGTGTACAGTTGTGGGCTCCCCAGTTCAAGAGAGACAAAGAACTACTGGAGAGAGTCCAACAGAGGCTACAAAGATGCTGAGGGGACTGGAGCATCTCCATGCCTATGAAAGGCTGAGAACCCTGGGACTTTTCAGTCTGGAGAAGACTGAGAAGGGATCTGATCAATGCTGATCAATAGCTAAAGGGCGGGGGTCAAGAGGAGGGGGCCAGACTCTTTTCAGTGGTGTCCAGTGACAGGACAAGAGGCAACAGGCACAAACTGGAACCCAGAAGGTTCCATCTGAACAGGAGGAGAAACTTCTTTGTTGTGAGGGTGCTGAAGACTGGCCCAGGCTGCCCAGAGAGGTTGTGGAGTCTCCTTCTCTGGAGAGATTTCAAACCTGTCTGGACACCCTGCTCCTGGCGACTCTGCTTTAGCAGGCAAGTTGGACAAGATGATCCCCAAAGGTCCCTACTAATCCATACCATACTGTAGTTCTGTGAGAACAGGAGCTTCACAAGCCCAGCAGAAGGAATTATCCATCCCCAGAGACCAAAAGGTGGCGCCCAGAAACCAGGAGATCACAGAATCACAGGATGTTAGAGATTAGAAAGGATCTCGAAAGATCATCTAGTCCAATCCCCCTGGAGCAGGATCACCTAGATCAAGTCACACAGGAACATATCCAGGCTGGCTTTAAAAGTCTCAAGAGAAGGAGACTCCACAACCTCCCTGGGCAGCCTGTTCCAGTGCTCTGTCANACCGACCCTTGGGGGACTCCACTAGATACTGGCCTCCAACTAGACTCTGTCCCATTGACCGCCACTCTCTGGTTTCTTTCCTGCAGCCAGTTCACAATCCACCTCACTACCTGATCATCCAGACCACACTTCCTCAGTTTAGCTGCAAGGATGCTGTGGGAGACTGTGGGAAATGTTGCCTGTGGTAGTGGTTTGTTGGGGAGGATGGGAACTGCCCAGCAGACTGCTGCTTTTATCAGGGTTATAAAGGTAGGTGAAAAACAAATATCAGAACCCAACAGATTTTTGGTGAACCGTATAAAAAGAGGAACAGCCCCTTCCAGCTTCAATTTGGCAGCTTTCCCAACTCCTCAATCTCCAATGACATACAACTCAGGTGACTTCAGCCTTGCAAATCCCAAATAAGCAATTTTCTCCCTGCCTACATCTTTGCTGATTGATTTATTCAAAACAGACCCTTGGCTGCTTCTACTGGCCCCACTTTCAGTTCTAAATACCCCTCAAAAAAACATTTGAACACTAATTGTGATTTCATAGTAAAAATTCCTATGGACTTGTTCAGCCCCTTTTCCAGTTTCATTAAGCTAGAATTTCTCCAGCTTAAAGTGAACACTCAGTATTCACATTTTAATCACAAACTACCGTAGATTCATAGAGTTTGGCCATACTGTATTGAACTTCTGGATATTCTTGATATCTCAATACCAAGTCTTGCATTTCTATACCATGGTATTGAAATATGGATGTGGTTAGGTAAAATGTATTTACATGTAGTCCAGTCAAGAGAAAAACCACCCACAGGAGCACTCGAGGGTCAAATAAAAGTAGGTGCACAACATACACTGGCAAAAAGAAAGACCTTCCAAGGTAATGTCAGAAAACAGTCCTCAACATTCAAAATTAATCAGTAATAGGGTGAAAACCAGTAAACATAACATAATATAACTTCCTGGGCTCTGGTGCCACCCAGCCATGGGGAAATCTCCATCACCACATGCTTCGGTTCCCCTCAGTAGGGCAGGTGAAAGGACAGGCAACTCGCCTGATCTGCAGCTTCAGTATATTCTCAGATGGAGAAAAATAAACCTTTTGGTGTAGAAATTAATAATGCTAAACAAATCAAAGTACAAGTCTATCACTTCTTCATCTTTCATGCTATGAACACTAGTTGATGATCAGCAGTACATTGAAAGAGAATGAGGGGAAGGTCTGGCTAAAATTTGTCTATGAAATTCACTGTCAATAGACTTTGCTGAGGCCAAAACATAAGCATTTAAAAATGATAGGACAAGGGGTAATGAGTTCAAACTGGAAGAGGGGAGATTTAGATTGGAGATTAGAAGGAAATTCTACGCTCTGAGGGTGATGAGACACTGGCAGAGGTTGTGGATGCTCAATCCCTGGAAGTGTTCGAGACCAGGTTGGACAGGACTTTGAGCAACCTAGTGGGAAGTGTCCCTGTCATGGCAGGGGTGTTGGAACTAGATTAACTTTGAGCTCCCTTCCAACCCAAACCATTCTATGATTCTATGAAATAGTTCTTCATACAAATATTTTCAGGATTTTGATGTATTGATAGGTCAGTACTTCAGAATACCCAGTCACTGACTAAGAGCTATAAATTAAGGTCTGATTTTTCTATAACTGCTTTTATTAAAGTTCTTCTGAACAAAAATGAAGGACATGCCAAGCTTAACCCCAATTAGCATGAAGGAAAACATCCTGTAAATCCACTCCTTGATTTTATCAAGGAAAAGAAGCTGAAGCAATCTTTTAACAACTTTATTAAAGAGTATTTGCCTAGATTCAGAATAGTCTTCCTCATACCTGTCGCTTGCCTAAAAAGAAATGAGCAGGTGGAGAGGGGTGTCTGCCAATATTTAAATGTGTTTGAAAAAACAGGTATTTCATTAGGCACCAAACACAACGGACCCTCTTCCATCTCTTGAAGAGGGAAAAAGAGCTCCAGAGATTCCATGTTGTAGGTTTCATGCTGTATACACCTGCTTTAAAGCCATATTCCATCTGGAGTGCTCTAAGTTTTAATTAAACTATTTTCATGGCATAACAGCAAGACAACAGAGCTGTAAAGTCAAACACAGCCACACAGCCTTTTGTCTTTTACAAATAATTCCTGCAAAGTCTATGGGTTGCTTTCCATCCTGCAGCTCACGCTTTTCCTCTGCCAGTATGGCATACAACTTTTTTCTTTTTCCCCCCTTCAATTGCTCTCCACCCAACAGTGGGACAGCAACAGACTCAAAAGCCATTAGCACAATAGGCAATCTTCATGCGACAGAATCAAAAACCAACAAAGAAACAAGTAGCTAGTTTGCCAGCAAGGTACTGATTTAACTGGAAATTCTGCAAACAGAAGAATATATTTATTCTCCCCACGAAACTTAACAATACAGTTGAATTATTTCACTTAAAAAAGGAGTCTTTCATGCATATATTAATACTGCAAAAGCCTATTATATTCTTCCTTATGGTATACTTTTTTTGACTTATGTCTAAGGTCACCTCCAGCTGCCTCTGCAATTTGCTTGATCTTACTAGCAAACAATCAGCAGAAAACTCTGCCACTTTTTGTTCTTCATTTTTCTCTTAAGCATAAATTATTTTAGGAGAGCTCTCTCCATCTTCACTACGAGATTTTTCAAGCACAGGAAAATTAACCTCTTATCCAACATAGTACGTGCTCTGTATTTATTTACACCATTTATCGTGAGTGCCAAGTTGTGTAACAGAAACAAATTTCTCCCATGTACTCACCAAAATTACATTTGAATCTAAACACTTCACCTACCAGAAAGAAAAGTCTTTAAAGTGCCTGGAATGATGTATTTCCCCAATCTCTCTGTACTTCTGGGTGTGTCCTATCTTTTCTATCATTCTGGTTTTGATGGCAATGTACAGACCACAGTTGAACACTTTTGGAAGGGTCAGCCAGCCAGACCTTCAAGCAACTAGTGTGGCTGAATCATTTTTAGAGGACAAGGAGCAAGATTTGAGCATTGCTGCAAACAATTTAACAGAACTTATAAAGGAGAAACAGTGGAAAAAAACATTGGGCTTCTTGGGAGTCCATAGATTGTGTCCACACTGATGGACTAACCCAAGTAAGGTTTTATATATAGTATGAGTAGCATTTGCATTAGCACCAGTCACCCCATGCAGCTCTAAAAAGGGAAGACTTTTGGGCTCAGCACTAAAGCAACAGGTCTCAGCTCATGAGACACCAGGCACAGCCCCAATCCTGCCATGGATCTGGCCTTACTACTTTCTTGCTCCATCCTCAGTCATGAAAAACAACACACCACTACCCAAAGGAGTGTGGTGACTTCTTTGCCAACCAGGATCATTTCCAGCTCCCCCACAACACCCCCCTTTCTGCTGCCAGATGCCAAACAGCCAACAACAATTGTTGGCTTAGTGATGGGAGGACCTGTTCACAACTGGGAAGTGTCTTCTCCAGACAATTACATGCCCAGATAGACCCCTGCAAGCAACCCACACCTGCAGAAATGCTACTTGATTTCCCCTCTATAAGATGAAGGCAGGACCAGACTTAACTCAAATTCACACCCATTTTATAGCCAAAACTGACTTTAATTAACACCATCACTGCAAAACCAGTAGTAGTGTGGATGAACTAGCCTCATTTTCAAGTCAAGGATCTGTGAAAGTAAATCAGGAAAAGGCTTCATATGTTATTCCTTCCATGGTCATCACTGCAGTTAAGTGTTTGCAGAACTATAACCATGTGGGATTTCAGTGCCAAGCCTTGTTCTCAACTGCCTGATTGGTCCAAACTCTTACCAAGTAAGATCATGTGGAATTAAGACTTTCCAGAAATATAATTTTAAAATTAACTTATTTGCACTGGCAAAACTGTATCTAGACTCTTTTCTTCTTATATCACATAAGAATTCTCATATTAATTCTAAACCTAGGAACTGTTAAAGTAACTGTTAAAATTTCTCAGCCTTACAAAATTCATTACCTTTGGAGACACTTCTAGTAGTTTTAATACAATTCTGAAGTTTCCTTAAATTCTGAAGCTTATTTGGTGAATACCAAAGCAAGTTTTGCTATTAATTGGAGAGAGAATGTTTTGGATAAAAATACAGGTTCTGGTGTGACTGCTCTTAAGCAGAGGTCCAGGTGAATATGAGCCACAGTTTGATACAATATTTTAGTTGTCTTTCAGCCTCATAATTTTGTAATTCATTGTCAGGAAGAGAAAATAAAACAGCTATTACAAGACAACCTGTGAAATAATCACAGCCTTATTTGCACAGGTAAATATTAACTAAGAAGGAACTAAAAGTTTGCCTAGTTACCGGTTGGAGGCTTAAAACAATGCTGTATCCACCTGGGAAAAACATGACATATATTTAGTATTTCTGTTTGACTGAAGAATCAGTGAGTTTGAAAGCATTCCTTGTTAGCAACTAGAAAAAAAGCAGGCAGGATGGTTTTCATCAAGCTTCTAACAGCTGGACATCTATCAAAAGAATCTATGGCTATGTGTGGGGCAGACATGGTGAAATTTATTTTCTTTACCTTGGTCAACCTCCATTCCTGTACTCTTCCCCCATCCCTGCATCTGTGTGACTCCCTTCACGACAGAATTATTTTCACCTCTTGCTTACAAAATGCAGAAAGTCCTAGAGGCCACCAGGCAGTATCTTCAACCTTCAGAGCCTTCATAGGATCAGAAACAGTGGAAAACAGATGGGAGAGAAGAGCAAGCAAATTTAGGAAACAGCAACAGGAATTTTTACTACTGATAAAAAAGTGTTAGAGAATTGTCAAACCTTCCATCATATTATCAATGCATGTAAATAATCTACTCTCTATATTCAGTCTGTATCCAGGGCTAAACTCTAGCAGTTGTTCTATAATCCAATGAGCCCCTCCCCAGCTGAGAGGGGGGAATCAGGAAAAGGAGACCCATGGTTTAAGCAAAACCAGATTTAATGAAACAGCCAAACTAATACCAATGCCAGTATAAAGTAAACAAAGTTATACTCAGCCCAGCAAAAGTGGTCACAATAAGCAGGAAGGCAGTCCTCAGGAGAAGGAAGAGAAGCAGAGTTGAAAAACCCCTCTTGCTCAACAAACTTCTCCCTTTATACTGAGGCCGATATTTATGGGATGGGATACACCTGTAGCCAGCCTGGGCAGCTGCCCTGGCTGACTCCAAGCTACTAACAGCCTGCAGACCATGGCTGGCCTAGGATTCTGTCCCAGAAAAAACAGGACATCTACACTACATCTGAATCAACTTCAGCTGTTTTTTCAAACAGGTAACCTGCAGATTTTATGTATGAAAATACAGTATATCAATGATAGCGGTTGAAAGTTGTGTCTAAATTAAGTCCAATGGTAGAGTCTCATTTTCTTTCTTGCCACCTCAGATCAGAGTAATCCATAATAATATATTAGCAGTCTATTTGTTAGTTCTTTACAGCTGAAAATACCTAAAGGCCACCAAAAAAAGGTGGCCCTGTATGTTAGGGATTGTTATGAATGCTCCAAACCTAAGTTTAGTGATGATGAGGTTGAGAGCATTTGGATTAGTTTAAGGAGTAAGGCCCATAAAGCCACGATTGCTGTGGGAGTCTGCTATAGACCTCCCAACCAGAGCAGTGAGATAGATTATATATTCTATAAGCACTTGGGAGAAATCTCAAGGTCACTTGCTGTTGTTCTTGTGAGGCACTTCAACTTCCCAGGTATCTGCTGGAAATACAACACAGCAGAGAGGGAACGATCCAGGAGGTTCCTGGAACGTGTGGAGGACAACTTCCTCACACAGCTGGTAAATGAACTGACCAGGGAAGGTGCCTTGCTGGACCTCTTGTTTGTGAACAGAGAAGGTCTTGTGGAGGATGTGGCAGTTGGAGGCCATCTAGGGAACAGTGATCATGAAATTATTAAGTTCTCTGTTCTTAGAGGTGTTAGGAGGGTAGGTAGCAAAATTGACACTTTGGACTTTCTAAGGGCAGACTTTGACTTGTTTCGGAGGCTACTTGATAGAATCCCTTGGGAGTCAGCTTTGAAGGGTGTAGGAGTCCAGGAAGGGTGGACACTTTTCAAGAAGGAAGTCTTAAAGGCACAGGAACAGGCCATCCCCACGTGCCGTAAGACAAGCCTGTGGCAAAGACAACCAGCCTGGCTGAATAGGGAGATTTGGTTAAAATCAGGGAAAAAAGGAGAGTTTATGGCCTCTGGAAGAAGGG
>VYZX01006543.1:2919-25362 GCA_013401335.1 Brachypteracias leptosomus
CATTTTAACCAAAATTAGCCATTTTTCTGACCAAAAATACTCATTTTGACCAAAATCAGTCCTTTGGACCAAAATGAGGCATTTCAACCAAAATTAGCCATTTTTCTGACCAAAATGAGTAGTTTTGATGAAAATCAATCCTCCTTTGGACCAAAATGAGTATTTTTAACCAAAATCAGGCATTATTCTGGCCAAAATGAGTAGTTTTGACAAAAATCAAACCTTCCTTGGACCAAAATTAGTCATTTTAACCAAAATTAACCATTCTTTGGACCAAAATTAGTCATTTATCTGGTCAAAATGAGTGTTTTTAACAAAAATCAATCATTCTTTTGACCAAAATGAGTCATTTTAACCAAAATTAGCCATTTTTCTGACCAAAAAGAGTCGTTTTGACCAAAATTAGTCGTTCTTTTGACCAAAACTGAGTCATTTTGACCCAACCTTCTCCTTCCAGCATAGTCACAGCTCCATGACCTCCCTGGGGGTTCTTCCTCCATGAATTTCCCCTATTTAGGGTTAATCTCAGAGAACTTTGTGATGGTTTTTCCCCCCAGTCCAAGCTGGAGAACCGGGAGTACCGGGACGCTCAGGAATTCGCGGCCGACGTGCGATTGATGTTCTCCAACTGCTACAAGTACAACCCTGCTGACCACGAGGTGGTGGCCATGGCCAGGAAGCTGCAGGTGAGGACGAGGTCACCTGGGCTTGGGAGGAGGTGACAGAGCCACCAGCGTGGTGGGGATGGTCCAAAAATGGTGTTTTGGGGTCCTCTTGTTTCTTCGAAGCTTCTCCAACGCTCCCTCAAACCATCTTGATCGTGTTTCTGGGGAGTTTGGAGCTTCTCCAGCACCCCCTCAAATCACCTCAATCTTCTCGTGTCTGGGGAATCTGGAGCTTCTCCAACACTCCCACAAACCACCTCAGTCATCTTGTTTATGGGGAATTTGGAGCTTCTCCAGCACTCCCATAAACCACCTCGACCTTGTTTATGGGGAATTTGGAGCTTCTCCAGCACTCCCATAAACCACCTCGACCTTGTTTATGGGGAATTTGGAGCTTCTCCAGCACTCCCATAAACCACCTCGACCTTGTTTATGGGGAATTTGGAGCTTCTCCACCACTCCCTCAAACCACCTTGATCTTCTCATTTCTGGGGAATTTGGAGCTGCTCTGTGAGGTCCTCCAGGCAAAGCAGGAAGAAGAACTTTGCTCCAGGTGGATCTGGGAGGTGCCAACACCTTCTGGGAGCTGAAGAAGCTGCGGAGAAACACCACAAGGGGTCAGAGAGCTCCTGCTTTTGGTGGTTTGAACATTTCAACACCCTTCATTCGTGTCCTGTCACCTGGAGAAGCTCAAGGAGTGGGACCATGAGAACCTCATGAGGTTCTAAAAAGGCCAAGGGCAAGGTCCTGGAGGTGGATCTTGCTCCTCTGCTCTGCTCTGGGGAGATCTCTCCTGGAGAACTGGGGCCAGCTCTGGAGTCCTCAGCACAAGAAGGACTTGGACCTGTTGGAGCAGGGCCAGAGGAGGCCATGGAGATGATGGGAGGGTGGAAGCTCTGCTGGGAGAGTTGGGCTTGGAGAAGAGAAGGCTCCAGAGAGACCTTCTTGGGACCTTCCAGGAGCTGAGGAGGCCTCCAAGAAAGCTGGGGAGAGACTTTTTCTGAGGGCTTGGAGTGACAGGACAAGGGGTGATGGGTCCAACTGGAAGATGGAGGTTGAGACTGGAAATGAGGAAGAAGTCCTCATGGTGGGGACACCAGTTGGGTCCCTCTCCCTACCCAATGCCATCAAGGTGGCACCTCCACCTTTGCTTCTCCCACACGTGGGAAATCCAGAAATAAACCAAACCAAGGAGGTTTCTGGAGGTTCAGAATGAGGTTGAGACATCACAGCTGGCCTGGAGCACCCATGACTATGATGGGTCTTCTTGAAGGGCAGGTCCCAGGTGTTGCCTCCACATTATCCCCCTTCCAGAAGCATCACCCACAGAAATGTCCCATTTTCCCTCCTTTTTGTTACCATTTCATCATCAGAAGTTGATTTTTTTTGGATTTTCAGGCTTCACACCAACTTCTGGAAGAAGTTTTGGGGTTATATTTGGTGGAGCAAGAGCAGGTTGGTGATGCCGATGTCCTAAAGCCCCCAGCAGCAAGAATCCCTGATTAACAAAGCATTAATTAGCTCATTAACAAGGTGTTAATTAGTTCATTACATGGTGTTAATTAACTCATGACCATGGGGTCTTCTCCTCCAGCCATTCCTGTGGGGGGATTCCTGGGGATCCTTCAGACACCAACAGCTTCTTCTAACCCAAGTGCTCCAAAATCCCTGGTTCAATTCACATGTAAATTAGTCTTGCTGTTAATTAAAAGACTTAATTAATATCAAAAACCCCAGAAAGGTTTTATTTCTGAGCCTGGAGACTATAAAAATAGGGGAGACTTGAGGTGGGGTTGTCTTCACGTGAGGGTTGGGAGTGTTGTCTTCTCATGCTAATCAAGAACCAGACTTTCTGGTTCACAGGAAGCACTAATTAGGTCTAATTAGGTCATAAACACTCATTAAGAGGGACCAATGGGTGACAAATCCCTGCCTGTGCTGGAGAAGCTCCTAAATCCCACCTTTTCCTCTGGTATTTTCTGCTCCTTGCTCTGAAATTTGAACCTGAGCCCAAAACTGGAACCAAGGATGTTCCACCAGCAGATGGAAGCAGCCAAACGAGGTCCAGAGAGCCCAGAAAAAAAGCCCTGGAGAAAGGCAGGAGGTGGTTGAGGAGGAGAAACGGGGCCAAGGTTGGAGGAGAAAGGTGGACAAACAACGTGACGTGGTTGGGGAGAAGCCAACAGGTCCTTGGAGTCACCTGGAGGAGCCTGAACTGGAGGAACTGGAAGGAAAACGTTGCTCCCATGGTTGAGCGATGGGTTGGAAGAGACCTTCATGGTCATCTTGCTGCAGCCTCCCTGCCATGGGTAGGGAGACCTCCCACTAGAGGTTGCTCCAAGCCCCATCCAACCTTCTCTTGAACCCTCCAGTGATGGAGCATCCACAGCTTCCCTGGGCAACCTGGGCCAGGGTTTCACCACCCTCGGAGTGAAGAACTTCCTCAGGCATCTCCTGGTGGCTTCATGTCTCAGCTGCACGCCCAGGACATGGACAACATGCAAATTAAATGGTAATGACAGACCCAAAGTCCAAGGTCTCTTCTGGTTTTTCCACCACTTGTCACTCAAGAGCTGGACACAGCACTTGTGCCACCTTTGGATTGTCCTTCCCACCTCTGCTGGAGTCACTTGGAGTTCCTCATGGGAGGATCTTCTGCCTCAGAAGCAGGCACCCGACTTCTCAACACCTAAAAATGGGTGAATTGGGCCCGTTTTCAGGTCTCACCTTGGAGGAGGTGCAAAAAAAATATGGTGGTTTTGTCTCTGAGGGCTTCGCCCTTCATGAGGTGGCACCTCGGGGTGCAGGAGGAGCTTCTTCCTCCCTGGAAAATGAGAAATACTCAAAATCCAGCCTTCAGGTGCTGAGAGACACAACCAGGGTCTAGACACAGCCAAGGTCTAGACATAATCAGGATCTAGACCCAACCAAGGTCTAGACACAACCAGGGTCTAGACTCAGACAAGGTCTAGACACAACCAGGGTCTAGACACAACCAGGATCTAGACACAACCGGGGTCTAGACACAACCAAGGTCTAGACACAACCAGGGTCTAGACACAACCGGGGTCTAGACACAACCAAGGTTGAGACACAACCAAGGTCTAGACACAACCAGGGTCTAGACACAACCAGGGTCTAAGTACAACTGAGGTCTAAATAAAACTAGGGTCTAAAACCAACCAGAGTCTAGATACAACCAGGGTCTAAATGCAACTGGTTCTGAACACAACCAGGTCTAAATAAACAACCGGGGTCTAAATACAACCAGAGTTTAAATACAACCAGGGTTTAAATACAACGGGGTCTAAATACCACCAGTCCTAAATATAATCAGGGACTAAATACAACTGGGATGTAAATACAACTGGGCTTTAAATGCAACCCAGGTCTAAATACAACCAGATCTAGATAAAACCAGTTCTAAATACAGACAGGATCTAGACACAACCAACATCTGAATAAAACTGGTTCTAAACACAACCAGGATCTAGATACAACGGGGTCTAAATACCACCAGTCCTAAATATAATCAGGGACTAAATACAACTGGGATGTAAATACAGCTGGGTCTGGACACAGCCAGCGTCTAAATACAGCTGGGCTTTAAATGCAACCCAGGTCTAAAGACAACCAGATCTAGACACAACCAGCATCTAAATAAAACCAGTTCTAAATACAACCAGGATCTAGACACAACCAGCTCTAAAATAAAACCAGTTCTAAACACAGCCAGGATCTAGACACAACCAACATTTAAATAAAACCAGTTCTAAACACAACCAGGATCTAGACACAACCAGCATCTAAATAAAACCAGTTCTAAACACAACCAGATCTAGATAAAACCAGCATCTAAATAAAACCAGTTCTAAACACAGCCAGGATCTAGACACAACCAGCATCTAACTAAAACCAGTTCTAAATACAACCAGGATCTAGATACAACCAGCATCTGAATAAAACCAGTTCTAAATACAACCAGATCTAGATAAAACCAGGATCTAGACACAACCAGATCTAAGTAAAACCAGTTCTAAACACAACCAGCTCTAGGCATAATCAGGGTCTCTGTGATTCCTGCCCTGAGCTCTCCCCAGCTCCATTGTGGAAGCATCATGGAATGGTTTAGGTTGGGATGGACCTCTCAAGGTCTAGTCCAACCACAAGGGTGATGGAGAAGATCTCAAGAACCTGCATGATGCAGATGTAAATGAGTCTTGTCTGGTCAGTTTTTCCCCCCAAAACCATCTTGGAGATGGTCAGAATTCCAAGTGGATTGGGAGCTCCCCTGGGACACGTGGTGTGGGTAGAGACCACAGATCCATAGGGAGCGTCCTGGAGATCCCAACCACGTTGGTCCTCCCCAGCTCCTCCCAACCCACGCGTCGTTCTCCCTCCTCTTCCCAGGACGTGTTCGAGATGCGCTTCGCCAAGATGCCGGATGAACCAGAAGAACCTGTGATCCCAGCCTCTTCTCCCGTGGTGGTGCCACCTCCCACCAAGGTGGCCCCCCCTTCATCCAGCGACAGCAGCAGCGACAGCTCCTCCGACAGCGACAGCTCCTCGGATGACTCGGAGGAGGAGCGAGCGCAGCGGTTGGCGGAGCTCCAGGAGCAGGTACCGGGGCTTGGGGGTGGCCAATGGGGCCTTCTGCAGGTGGCCAACAGGTCCTCCTGGAGGTGGCCAACGGGGCCTTCTCTAGGTGGCCAATGGGTTCTTCTGGAGGTGGCCAATGGGGCCTTCTCCAGTTGGCCAATGGGGCCTTCTCTAGTTGGCCAACGGGTCCTTCTGCAGGTGGCCAGCGGGTCCTTTTGCAGATGCTCAATGGGGCCTTCTGCAGGTGGCCAACAGGTCCTCCTGGAGGTGGCCAACGGGGCCTTCTCTAGGTGGCCAATGGGTTCTTCTGGAGGTGGCCAATGGGGCCTTCTCCAGTTGGCCAATGGGGCCTTCTCTAGTTGGCCAACGGGTCCTTCTGCAGGTGGCCAGCGGGTCCTTTTGCAGATGCTCAATGGGGCCTTCTGCAGGTGGCCAACAGGTCCTCCTGGAGGTGGCCAACGGGGCCTTCTCTAGGTGGCCAATGGGTTCTTCTGGAGGTGGCCAATGGGGCCTTCTCCAGTTGGCCAATGGGGCCTTCTCTAGTTGGCCAACGGGTCCTTCTGCAGGTGGCCAGCGGGTCCTTTTGCAGATGCTCAATGGGGCCTTCTGCAGGTGGCCAACAGGTCCTCCTGGAGGTGGCCAACGGGGCCTTCTCTAGGTGGCCAATGGGTTCTTCTGGAGGTGGCCAATGGGGCCTTCTCCAGTTGGCCAATGGGGCCTTCTCTAGTTGGCCAACGGGTCCTTCTGCAGGTGGCCAGCGGGTCCTTTTGCAGATGCTCAATGGGGCCTTCTGCAGGTGGCCAACAGGTCCTCCTGGAGGTGGCCAACGGGGCCTTCTCTAGGTGGCCAATGGGTTCTTCTGGAGGTGGCCAATGGGGCCTTCTCCAGTTGGCCAATGGGGCCTTCTCTAGTTGGCCAACGGGTCCTTCTGCAGGTGGCCAGTGGGTCCTTTTGCAGATGCTCAATGGGTCCTTCTGCAGGTGGCCGATGGGGCCTTTTCCAGTTGGCCAACGGGGCCTCCTGTAGGTGGCCAACGGGGCCTTCTCTAGGTGGCCAATGGGTTCTTCTGGAGGTGGCCAATGGGGCCTTCTCCAGTTGGCCGACAGGTCCTTCTGTTGGTGGCCAGTGGGTTCTTCTGCAGGTGGACAATGGGGCCTTCTGTAGGTGGCCAACAGGTCCTTCTGCAGGTGGTCAATGAGTCCTTCTACAGGTGGCCAATGGGGCCTTCTCCAGTTGGCCAACAGGTCCTTCTGTGGGTGGCCAGTGGGTTCTTCTGCAGGTGGACAATGGGGCCTTCTGTGGCTGACCAATGAATCCTTCTCTGGGTGTCCAACAGATCCTTCTGCAGTTGGCCAACAGGTCCTCTGCAGGTGGCCAGTGGATCCTTCTGGAGGTGGTCAATGGGTCCTTTTGCAGGTGGCCAAAAGGTGCTTCTGCAGTTGGCCAATAGATCCTTCTGTGGGTGGCCAACAGGTCCTTCCACGTCACCTCAGTGGCCATCACCTGCAGAGTGCTCCAAAATCGGGAGTTTTATTGGGAAGCACAAAGGAATTGGTGCTTCTCGGGGTGGTTCTTCCTGGTGGGACACAAGGAGGTGGTCCCAAAGGGACCTGGGATCAGGCAGGACACTCAGAAGAGCAGGACACTTGGGAATGGGTCACCTGGGCTTGAGCAGAACACTCTGGAGCTGCCTGAGCTCATGGGCTAGAGCGTGGGGGAAGCCCAGGAGATAAGGAGAACCTGTCACTGTATCTCCTGTTTTAGGGGGTGGAGAAAAATATTAATTAATGCAAATGAGGGAGGGTCTTGACGTTGGTGTTTCTGCTCCCAGTTGAAGGCCGTGCACGAGCAGCTGGCGGCCCTGTCCCAGCCCCAGCAGAACAAACCAAAGAAGAAGGAGAAGGACAAGAAGGAGAAGAAGAAGGAGAAGCACAAAAAGAAGGAGGAGCTGGAAGAGGCCAAGAAGAGCAAAGCCAAGGAGCCACCACCCAAGAAGGCCAAGAAGAGCAACAGCAACAGCAGCACCTCCAGGTACTGGGGTTGGGTGGTTCCTACCCAAAAATGGGTGATTGCTCAGAAATGGTGGCCAGAAGGACCAGGGCAGGGATTGTCCCCTTGATCCTGGGGTCAGGGTTGGGCCCCTCACTCCCAGAAGGACCTTGAGGGGCTGGAGCGTGGCCAGAGAAGGGCAACGAAGGTGGGGAAGGGGCTGGAGAAGTTGTGAAGAGCAGCTGAGGGACCTCAGGGGGGTCAGCTAGAGAAAAGGAGGCTCAGCAGAGACCTTCTGGCTCTGCACAAGTCCCTGGCAGGAGGTTGGAGCTGGGGGGGTTGAGATCTTGTTCTCGAGTGATAGGACAAGAGGAACCAGCCTCAGGTTGCCCCAGGGGAGGTTGAGGTTGGGCTTGAGGAGCAACTTCTCCCTGGGCAGGGTTGGCAGAAGCTGCCCAGGGCAGCGGTGGAGTCCCCAGCCCTGGAGGGGGCTTCCAAGCCCTGGAGATGTGCTGCTGAGGGCCAGGGGTTAGTGGTGCCCTGGCTGTGCTGGGGGAACAGGTGGACTCGAGGAGCTCCAGGGTCTTCTCCAACCCAATCATTCCTGATTCGAGGAGTTGAGCGCCATTTTTTGTGGTGGATGCTCTGAACACACCAAGTGCAGGAGAGAGGATTAATAAAATGTCCTGGAGATGCTCTCTTGGGTCTCAGCTCCTCAAATCCTCTGATTTGTTCCTCCCTCTCCCATTTTTTGGGGTGCTGTTGGTTTTAGATGAAGAGATGAGATGTTGAGGCCAAGTCTTCTCCACTTGCCAGCCACCAGCTCAAGGTGGAGGCTGGAGCTCAACAAGGAGTCGTTTGGTCTCTTGGTGTTGGGTTTTACTTCTCCCATGGAGCGTTGGGATGGGTGGTTTGACTTTGAGTGTCTAAGAGCAGGTTGAGCTCTGCCTTGGATGTCTAACATCAGGTAGAGCTCAACTTTCTTGTCCAAGAGTGGGTTGAGCTCCAGATTTCTTGTCCAAGAGCAGGTTGAGCTCAAGATTTCTTGACTAAGACCAAATTGAGCTCAACCTTGGGTGTCTCAACAGCAGGTTGACAAAGCCAAGAACTTGTCCAAGAGCAAGTTGAGCCCAACTTCTTGTCTTACAACAGGTTGAGCCACACGTTGAGTGTCTCAACAGCAGGTTGAGCTCAGCTTGCTTGGCCAAGAGTAGGTTGAACTCAAAGTTTCTTGTCCAAGAGCAGGGTGAGCTCAGCCTTGAATATCTTAAGAGCAAGTTGAGCTCAGCTTTGGGTGTCTCACATCCACTCGAGCTCCTCCTGAGGTGTCTCACATCCACTTGAGCTCCACCTTCCACCCCCCACCCTCCTGCTTGAGCTCCAACCTCACCTAAGGTGCCAGATCTGCTCCTTCCCATGAGGACGAGCAGAACCCCTCAGAACCGAGACCTTCCCTGGTGCCACCTCCGAGGTCCCACCCACCCGGTGGCTCTTCAATGATGGTTCCTCAGGGTTCTCCTCCAACCATGACCCTTTTCTCCTTGTCATGGAGCAGCAAGAAGGAGCCGGTGGCGGTGAAGCCCAGCAAGGCCCCGGCCACCTACGAGTCGGAGGAGGAGGAGAAGTGCAAACCCATGTCCTACGAGGAGAAGCGCCAGCTCAGCCTGGACATCAACAAACTGCCAGGCGAGAAGCTGGGCCGGGTTGTCCACATCATCCAGTCCCGGGAGCCTTCCCTCAAGAACTCCAACCCCGATGAGATCGAGATCGACTTCGAGACGCTCAAGCCGTCGACGCTGCGGGAGCTCGAGCGTTACGTCACCTCCTGCCTGCGCAAGAAGAGGAAACCCCAAGGTAGGGATGGGCCTGACCCCACCAGGACCTTCCTGTGGGCAAGAAACATGGCGGGGGAGGGGATGGAAGGAGGAGGAGGAGGGGACCCACCAGGCCCGGGTACCCCAACCAGGCCCAGGCATCCCAACCAGGCCCAGGTGCCCCAACCCAGGCCCAGGTGCCCCAACCAGGCCCAGGTGCCCCAACCAGGCCCAGTCGCCCCAACCAGGCCCAGGCGCCCCAACCAGGCCCAGGTGCCCCAACCAGGCCCAGTCGCCCCAACCAGGCCCAGGCGCCCCAACCAGGCCCAGGTGCCCCAACCAGGCCCAGTCGCCCCAACCAGGCCCAGGCGCCCCAACCAGGCCCAGGTGCCCCAACCAGGCCCAGTCGCCCCAACCAGGCCCAGGCGCCCCAACCAGGCCCAGGTGCCCCAACCAGGCCCAGTCGCCCCAACCAGGCCCAGGCGCCCCANCCCCAACCCAGGCCCAGGTGCCCCAGTCCAGGCCCAGGCGCCCCAACCAAGGCCCAGGTGCCCCAACCCAGGCCGAGGCGCCCCAACCCAGGCCGAGTCGCCCCAACCAGGCCCAGGCGCTCTAACCAGGGCCAGGCACCCCAACCCAGACCCAGGTGCCTCAACCCAAGCCCAGGTGCCCCAACCAGGCCCAGTCACCCCAACCAGGCCCAGGCGCCCCAACCAAGGCCCAGGTGCCCCAACCAATGCCCAGGTGCCCCAACCCAGGCCCAGGCGCCCCAACCAAGGCCCAGGTGCCCTAACCCAGGCCCAGGCGCCCCAACCAGGCCCAGGCGCCCCAACCCAGGCCCAGGTGTCCCAACCAGGCCCAGGCGCCCCAACCCAGGCCCAGGCTCCTCAGCCAGGCCCAGGTGCCCCTTCAGCTCTGGGGGTACCTTTGATTCCAGCTTGATGGTGAATTTTGGTTTAAAATTCCACTTCCCTTCTTCAGATTCATCAGATTTTAAAATTTGAGTTAAATTTCTCGAATTTTCAAATTCAATTTAAATTTCTCCATTTGATTGCATTGGAAAATTTTCTTGCCACGTGAATTTTTCGAGGTTATTTCATCTGAAATTGAATCTCATTAGAAATTTTAATTGCATTTGAAATTTTAATCCCATCTGAAATTTGAATTTAGTTTGAAATTCTTCTTCCATTTGAAATTTTTATCCCATCTGAAATTGGAATTTAGTTTGAAATTCTTATTCCGCTTGAAATTTTCATTTCATTTGAAATTTTTATCCCATTAGAAATTTGAATTTAGTTTGAAATTCTTATTCCACTTGAAATTTTCATTTCATTTGAAATTTTAATTCCATTTGAAATTTTTATCCCATTAGAAATTTTAATTCCTTTTGAAATTTTAATTTCATTTCAAATTTATTTCTATTTTAAAATTTGGTTTGATTTACTTTTCGTCTTTAATTCATTTTCTAAATTTTATTGCACTTTTAATGTTATTTTTTAAATTAATTTTTAATTAAGACTGGACATATTTTTAAATTTCACTTCCATTTTGAAATGTTATTTCATTCTATTACATCTTTCATTGTATGCCATTTAAAATTTTTATTTAATTTTTATTGCCTTTTAAAATTTCACTTTATTCCATTTTTTTATCCTTATTTAAGTTTTCAAATTTTCATTCCTTTCCAAATTTTACTTCACTTTTTAAATTTTAGGTCCTTCTCAAAATTTTACTCCTTTATTTCTTTTAAATGTTTTTAATTTAATTTTAGTTTTCTATGGGACTGAAATTTTGTGGTGCTGCTACAAGGGCACTAATTCCTGTATCGCCCCTAAATACCAATATTTTAATATTTTAGTCCCATTTAATAAGTGATTTAGTTCAATCCAAGCCATTAATTAGTGGCTGAGCTGTGATTTGGGAGGATTTTAAATCAATTTAAAATATACTTTAATACTTTATTCTGTTTTAAACTGATTTTAAGTCAATTTTAAATAGATGTTAGTATTTTATTCTGTTGTAAATTTGTTTTAAATTGATTCTAAATTGATTTAAAATTGACTTTAATACTTTATTTGATTTGAAATTGATTTTTAATTAAATTTTTAATCCATTTTAAATCTTATTTTCTACCCATTATATCCAGAAATTCGATTTAAACTTACATTTTATACCCATTTTTAATTTATTTTAATATATTTCTATAAGACCCTTCCTGGGATAAACTTGAGTGGAAATAAAACCAACCGGGTCCTGTTGGGGTTTCTTTGTGCTTTTAGCCTTTAAGCCAGAGAAGGGCAACGAAGGTGGGAAAGGGGCTGAGAAGAAGGAGAAGGAGGAAGAGGAGGAGAAGGAGAAGGAGGAAGAGGAGGAGGAGAAGGAAGTAGGAGGAGAAGGAAGAGGAGGAGGAGGAAGAGAAGGAGAAGGAAGAGGAGGAGAAGGAGAAGGAAGGAGGAGGAGGAGGAAGAGAAGGAGAAGGAAGGAGGAAGAGAAGGAGAAGGAAGGAGGAAGAGGAGGAGAAGGAGAAGGAATAGAAGAAAGGAGAAGGAGGAGAAGAAGGAGAAAGGAGGAGAAGGAGAAGGGAGGAGGAGGAGGAAGAGGAGAAGGAAGGAGGAGAAGGAGGAAGGAAGAGGAGAAGGAAGGAGGAGGGGGAGAAGGGGCTGGAGAAGTTGTGAGGAGCAGCTGAGGGAGCTCAGGGGGGTTGAGGTGGAGCAAAGGAGGCTCAGCAGAGACCTTCTGGCTCTGCACAAGTCCCTGGCAGGAGGTTGGAGGAGGTTGGGGTGAGATCTTGTCCCCAAGGGCTGGGCCAAGAGGAACCAGCCTCAAGTTGCCCCCAGGGGAGGTTGAGGTTGGGCTTGAGGAGCAACTTCTTTGTGGCCAGGGTTGGCAGAAGCTGCCCAGGGCAGTGGTGGAGTCCCCAGCCCTGGAGGGGTTTCCAAGCCCTGGAGATGTGCTGCTGAGGGCCAGGGCTTGGTGGTGGGGGGATGGTTGGACTCCAGGAGCTCCAAGCTCTCTCCCAACCCAACCCTTCCATGATTCCATGGTTCTGTTCAGCACTAGACATGGGCAGATCCACGAGATTAAAGCTCAGCCCAGCTCCAGGAGAACCTGGATATGGTGGATCTGACCGAGCCCCCCGAGATGTCTCCCGGTGTCCCTACATGGCCATTTTGGGAGGAGAGCAGCACTCGAGGGTTTCATTACTTCATTAACAAGACCATCCTGTTGTCCCCTTGCAGCGGAGAAGGTGGACGTCATCGCTGGCTCCTCCAAGATGAAGGGGTTCTCCTCCTCCGAGTCGGAGAGCACCAGCGAGTCCAGCTCCTCCGACAGCGAAGATTCAGAAACAGGTTAGACTGGCCTGGCTTCTGGAGAAATAAATTTGGTTTTATTCCTGGCTTGGTCTTTTAATTATTGTTTTCTTCCTCTTTCTGCTGCCAACCCCAACCCACGTGGCCCCACTTGGTGGTCGCCCTCTTGGTTCTGGTGGTTCTTAAGCCCAACTCGATGGTTTTTTGGTCGCTTTTTCCTCGCCCAGCTTGAGGGGGAGCCACAAAATGGCCGCCGCTTGACAGCCTAGTGCAGTACTTTTAACCAAAATGGCCGTTTTTTCCCCTACAGGAGAGGTTTGCAGCCTTGTCACTAGCAGAGGAGATGGTGGAAATGGGGTTTTACGTGTCGGTTGTAGAGATTTTGAGGGAAAAAAAATGAGAATTTCACATTTGAAGTGTAAATGAATCTCTTGCCTTGCGCTCAAAATGGCCGCCGCGGAGCTTGGCGCCGTCTGGGGGGAATTGGGGCCTTTTGGGGGATGATTCCGCGCTTGGTGCCGACGATCCCACCTCAGGGGTGGCGCTTGTGACCTCACTTAGGCCTGGTTTGAACCCACTCACACTTAGGCCGGGCTTAAGTCACCGGCGAGACTTGGGAAATGTGGAATTTCCTGATATCAGGGATTGATTCCGGCAAAGGAGGCCCCAAAATAGGGAAATAAGTCCCCAAAATAAAGTGGGATTGGGGGAATTTGGATTTTTTGGCGGCGTTTCCAGCGGCTTTTTAGGGATGGGTTTATCTGGGAGGCTAAAACTGGGACCATCTTTACCTGGTCATGTGATTGGAACAGAGTTTAAGAGAATTTTAGTGTATTGAATGGAATTTCAGAGCATTTTAATGTCAATTTAAGAGAATTTTAAACAGACTTTAAGAGAATTTTAGTGTGTTCTGAATAGATTTTCATAGAATTTCTGTATTCATAGAATTTTAATGTATTTTTAATAATATATAAGACAATTGTAGTAGGTTTTTCTTAGATTTTAAAATAACTTTAGTGTATTTTTAATAATTTTCATAAAGCTTCTGTATTAATAGAATTTTAATGTGTTTTTCATAGTATTTAAAAGAATTGTGTATTTTTCAGATTTTCATAGAGCCTTCTGTATTAATAGAATTTTAATGTATTTTTCATGGCATTTAAGAGAATTGTATTTTTATTAGAATTTAAGAGAATTTTAATGTGCTTTAATAGAATTCTAGTATTTTTTAATGTGCTTTAATAGAATTTAAGAGAATTTTAGTGTATTAGATTTTAAGAGTTTG
The DNA here is from genome assembly GCA_013401335.1 of Brachypteracias leptosomus. Taxonomy (NCBI): domain Eukaryota; kingdom Metazoa; phylum Chordata; class Aves; order Coraciiformes; family Brachypteraciidae; genus Brachypteracias; species Brachypteracias leptosomus. Next base: position 16,583 of record VYZX01006543.1, read on the forward strand.
TATTTTAATGGAATTTTAATGTATTTTTCATAATAACAGAATTTTAGTACTTTTTAATGGAATTTTAATGTATTTTTAATACAATGTAGTAGAATTTTAGGGGATTTTAGTAGGATTTTGATGCATTTTTAATATAACCTGTGTATTTTAATAGAATTCAAGTGAATTTTAGTGTATTCTTAATAGAATTTGACACTTTTTTGGGGGCAGAGGTTGAGAGGGTTTGTTGGAGGGTTTGGGTTGACTCTTGGCGATCAGAAAATAAAATTATTTGGTGCTAAATTCAGCCCTGACTCGAGGGGGGAACCCAAAACCCGCCGGATTTATCCTCTTTTTAACCCAATTTCTCTCCATTTCATGATGACATCAGCCAAACCCAACTGGGGCCACCAGTTTATGGCCACCCCTTTATGATGTCACCTCAACCTTGGCCAACATCAGCTCCTCCAGAGCCTTCATCCCTTGGCTGGTTCTCCCCAGATCCAGCGTTGGCCGCCCCGGGAACCAGTGGTTGGGGTTTATTGGCCAACGTAGGCCGGGGTTGTCACCACCCATGGGTGGATCCCACCCAAAACACCTCCTGAAGGGGCTTAATTAAGAGAATTCATCTTTTTGACTCAATTAATCATGAGGCTGGTGGAGTTTTGAGCTTCTAAACCATTTTTTTCTCCCCTTTCTGATAAAATTCACGTCAATGGGGGATTTGCCCAACGTCCAGTAGATGTTCTCCAGCCCTGTGGTTGCAACGTTACCCTTGAATCACTTTAAGACCTTTTAAGAGGTTCTAAGACTTTCTACAAGACTTTTAAGAGGTTTTAAGACTGTTAAAAGACTTTTTAATTTGTTTTAAGACCCTTTCAAGGCATTTTAAGGCCTTTTAAAAGGTTTTAAAACAGTTTAAAAGATCTTTTAAGATCTTCTTCAAGGTTTTAAGACCTTTCAGGATCATTTCAAAGATCTTTCAAGACACTTTAAGACCTTTAAAGAGGTTTTAAGATGGTTTAAAAGACCTTTTAAGAGGTTTCAAGATGGTTTAAAAGACCTTTTAAGAGGTTTCAAGATCTTCTACAAGACTTTAAGAGGTTTTAAGACCTTTCAGGATCATTTCAAAGATCTTTCAAGACACTTTAAGACCTTTAAAGAGGCTTTAAGATGGTTTAAAGGATGTTTTAAACCATTCTAAGTTGTTATAAGATACTTTAAGACTGTTTAAAAGACTTTTTAGGACACTTTCAGACTATTTCAAAGACCTTTCAGGAGATTTTAAGACCTTCTAAAAGGCTTTAAATTCATTTTAAGATGTTTTAAGACCCTTTCAAGGCATTTTAAGGTACTTTAAGGCCTTTTAAAGAGGTTTTAAGACTCTTTAAGACCTTCTAAGAGGTTTTAATACCTTCTAAAAGACTTTTTAAGGTGTTTGAAGGCATTTTAAGACTGTTTCAAAGCCCTTTTAAGAGGTTTTAAGACCTGAAAGACATTTTATGACCATTTCAGAGACTTTCTAAGGTGTTTTAAAACCATTTCAGAGATCTTTCAAGATGTCTTAAGGACTTTTAAAAGACCTTTTAAGTCATTTTAGGTTTTAAGACCTTCTAAAAGACTTTTTGAGACCTTTACAGAGGTTTTAAGACTATTTAAAAGATGTCTTATGACATTTTAAGGCCATTTCAAAGACATTTTAAGAGGTTTTAAAAGAACTTTTAAGGCATTTTAACACCTTTCAAGCTGTTCTAAGGCAATTGACTATTTTAAAGAGGTTTTAAGACCATTTCAAAGGCAGTTTAGGGCATTTCAAGACCTTTGAAGGTGTTTTAAGACGTTTTAAGCCTTATTTTTGACACTACACATTGTCCTGTTACTTTAAAGTGACTTTATTGTAATAACCCCAAGGAGGTTGAGCTGGTTTAGTTCAGCTTTTATAAAATAATTCCTATATTTCTTTTGTTTCCATGTGGATCATCATGGCCACACTTACACTGGCTTAGGCAGCAAATTAGATTTAAAATTTTAAATTTGCCCATTGGTTTTTAATAAGATTTGGTATTTTAATCATCTTATTTTTAATTAATTGGGCTTTTTTTCCCCATGGAGCTGCTCATTGGTTGATGACTTTGCCCAATCAACTTTCATGATGTTAAATCTGGTGTTGAAAATTGATTTTTCTACCTTGATTTTTGAGCTTCCTTGGATTTATAGTGCAAAAAAACCAGACAATTCACATGAGCCAATGTGGATGTGATGGAATCATCAGCTTGAGTTAATTTGAATTAACAGCAGCTCCTTTTTCTTCTCTTTAAGCCCAGGTTTGCTCTTGGCAGAGGCTCCCACCAAACCCCCTCTGAGCTTGTAAAATCAGAATTATTTTCATTTCACCTGCGTGCGACGTCTCCCTCCCCCCGTGTACCCGGCGACTAAACACATCAGTGTAGGAATAATTAGGAATTTAATTGGGTTTTGCCAATAATCAGTTGAAACTCTGGAATTAGGAGGCTTCAAAGGGGGGGGAAATAATAGGGGAGATTAAAATTTAGTTCACAGTTACTGGGTTTGCTTTTCAGAGGCACCTGGGATTAAATTGCAGGAACCTGAGTTTTAATTTAAATGTAAACGGGTTAAATCCAGAGGTGCCTGGGTTTAAATCAAAGGTAGTTGGGTTTAAATCACCCCTATCCAGGTTTAAATCACAGGTATGTGGCTTTAATTTAAAAATACCCAGGTTTAAATCACCCCTATCCAGGTTTAAATCACCCATACCTGGGTTTAAACCACCCCTATCCAGGTTTAAATCACCCCTATCCAGGTTTAAACCACCCCTATCCAGGTTTAAATCACCCCTATCCAGGTTTAAATCACCCCTATCCAGGTTTAAACCACCCCTGTCCAGGTTTAGATCACCCCCATCCAGGTTTAAATCACCCCCATCCAGGTTTAAATCACCCCCATCCAGGTTTAAGTCACTCATATCCAGGTTTAAATCACCCCCATCCAGGTTTAAATCACCCATACCTGGGTTTAAACCACCCCTATCCAGGTTTAAATCACCCCTATCCAGGTTTAAATCACCCCTATCCAGGTTTAAATCACACCTATCCAGGTTTAGATTACCCCTACCCAGGTTTAGATCACCCCTACCCAGGTTTAAATCACCCCTACCCAGGTTTAAGTCACCCCTATTCAGGTTTAAGTCACCCCTATCCAGGTTTAAATCACCCCCATCCAGGGTACCCAGGTTTAATTCAAAACTAAAGTGGTTTAATTTCCAGATGCCCAAAATTTGTGTGTACTCAGGTTTAAATCACAGGTAGCTGGGTTTAAATTGCAGCTACTTGACTTAAATGTAGAAGTACCTGGGTTTAAATCACAGCTTTTAATTCACACTTACTCTGGTTAAATCCGGAGGTAACTGAGTTTTATTCAAAGGTACCTGGGTTTAAATCACAGATAACTTGGTTTTAAATGTAAAATACCCAGATTTCAATTGTAGGTGCTTGAGTTTTAATTCAGGGATACTCAGAATCCAGAGATACTCGGGTTTAATTCAAATAGAAATGAGGTTTCAATTCACAGGTCCCCAAAATTCACATTTACCCAGGTTTAAATCACAGTTACTTGGTTTATACCCAGGTTTAAACTGCAGATATTTGAATTTTAAATTCTGAAGTACCCAGGTTTAAATTGCAGGTACTTGGTTTTAATTTTAAAATACCCAGGTTTCAATTGTAGGTACTTGAGTTTTTATTCACAGGTTCCCAGAATTTACATAAACCCAGGTTTAAATCACAAGTACCCAGGTTTAGTTCAAAATTAATTCACAGGTACCCAAAATTCACATTTACACAGGTTTAAATCACAGGTATCTGGGTTTAAACTCAGAGGTAACTAAATTTAATTCAGAATTACTCTGGTTTAATTCACGGGTACCTGGGTTTAAACCACAGAGACCCAGGTTTAATCTGAAGTACCCAGGTTTAATTTGCAGGTACCTGGGGTTTAATTCACAAGTATTGGGGCTTAATCCACAGGTACCCAGGTTTAATTTGTGGGTCCCCAGGTTTAATTCAGAATTACCAGCATTTAATTCAGTGTTTCCCAAGTTTAACTTGTGGGTACCTGGGTTTAATTCAGAGTTAACCTGAATTTAATTCAGAGTTTCCCAAGTTTAATTTGTGGGTACCTGGGTTTAATTCAGAATTACCAGCATTTAATTCAGTGTTTCCCAAGTTTAACTTGTGGGTACCTGGGTTTAATTCAGAGTTAACCTGAATTTAATTCAGAGTTTCCCAAGTTTAATTTGTGGGTACCTGGGTTTAATTCAGAATTACCTGCATTTAATTCAGTGCTTCCCAAGTTTAATTCACAGGTACCCAGGTTTAATTCAGAGTTAACCTGAATTTAATTCAGTTTCCCTAGTTCAATTCACAGGTGTCCAGGTTTAATTCAGAATTACCTGCAGAGTTTCCCAAGTTTAATTTGTGGGTACCTGGGTTTAATTCAGAATTACCTGCATTTAATTCAGTGTTTCCCAAGTTTAATTCACAGGTGTCCAAGTTTAATTCAGAATTACCAGCATTTAATTCAGAGTTTCCCAAGTTTAATTTGTGGGTACTTGGATTTAATTCAGAGTTAACCTGAATTTAATTCAATTTCCCAAGTTTCATTCACAGGCACTTGGGTTTAATTTGAAGGTTTAAATCAGAGCGATTAAATCCCAGGCTTAAACCTGGGTTTAATTCCCAGGTAGCTGGGTTTAAATCACAGGATTAAATTTGTGCCTTTAGATGGAATTTGCTGCTTTTTACCCCATTCCAGGGGTGGCTTTTTGGCCACCCTGTGCAATAGCCATGGAGAAAATCCCAAATTCCTTTAGTTTTACCCCAGAACCACTCCCTGAAGGCATCATTTTAACTCCCACTCCCACATCCAGCAACTTTGGGCTCAGAGAAGGCAAATTTGGGGCGTGTTTAATGGGATTTGGACCCGATCGTTCGCTGCAGTCGCCGACCTCTGATTTTGGGGGGGATTTATGGGGTCTGTGGTGTCACCACCCCCATCTCCAAGGGCAAAATTAATTAAAATTCACATTTCCCACTTAAAACAACCCCCCACCATCCAATCCAGGAGGCCCCATCACATCTTTGCTGCCCTAAAACCTGGTGGGGATTCATTTTAACGGCCAAAACCTGATTTTTAGCTCAAGTATTACATTGAAAAGTTGCTTTTTAGGTGTTTTTTTTTAAACTCAAGCATTTCTCAGACTCTTTTCCCATTGTTTTCCCAGGGGAATGTTGTGGGATTGTGATTTTGCTGGAATATTTTTAGCAACCATGTAATTTTAGCTCTGTTTTTTCCCCTGAATGCCCCAACTTGGGATGAATTTAACTCCAAACAAATAATTTCCTTTTATTTAGATTTTTTTTTTTCTGCTCAACCTCAACCTGCTACAAATAATTTCTATAAATCCTTTTTTTTTTTCTGGATTTGGGATCTTGTAGCCACCAAAAAAACAGAGAAAATTTGTGGGGCTTTGAGATTTTCCTCCCTAAATAATAAAATGAATAAAGTGCCTCCTGCAGAAAATGATTTTTTTGGTATAATCCTGGAATTTTAACCAATATCCAGGAATTTTTGGTGGGACTGTTGGTGTTTTGCCATCCTGGGTGAATCTTGGGGGGAAGAAAAGAGGATTTAGGGAAAAACTAAAACCCTGAGGTGGAGCCTTGAGCCCTGGTTGGACCTTTCTGCTCCAAAACCCTCTTGAGGTGACATCATGAAAATTCCATTTTTCTTTCCTCATGCTCAATTCTTGGCCCTGTGGATGAGACCGAAACGGTGCCAAGGTCAGAGGTAGGATGGGGCTTCTTGGTGCTCCTCACCCCTGGGGAGATGTTGGACCATCAGTGTAACCCAACAACTGCCATCAGTAGTGAAGAAGCTTCATCTTTTGGTGGGGTGGCATCTCTGAAGTCACCAGGTGATTCCATGGGACCATCATGGTCTCTGTTGGCTTCATCTTCTTGGAGAAGACATCACTGACCAGCTTGGGTTGGAGATGGAACGAGGCTTCTTCTTGGACAAGGCTTCTTCTTGGTGCTCCTGCTCCCTGGGGAGATGCTGGTGGAGATGCTGGACCATCAGTGTAACCCAACGACCATGGTCAGCAGTGAAGAAGCTTCATCCTTTGGTGGGTTGGCAGCTCCGAAGTCACCATGGGACCATCGTGGTCTCCATTGGCTTCATCTTCTTGGAGAAGACATCACTGACCAGCCTGGGTTGGAGATGGGACGAGGCTTCTTGGTGCTCCTGCTCCCTGGGGAGATGCTGGTGGAGATGCTGGACCATCAGTGTAACCCAACGACCATGGTCAGCAGTGAAGAAGCTCCATCCATGGGTTGCTTTAACCCAGCTCGTTGCATCTGTGAAACCACCAGGTGACCACCTTGGGCTGGCTTCATCCATTGGCTTCATCTTCTTGGTGAAGGGCCTCCAAAAGATGCTTTTCAGCTGCCATCAGGGATGTGGTTTGTCCATAGGGAACATCTGCTGGAGAAACATCTCCACTCCTTGTCCTTCCTTCTTCTCCAGAAGCAGCAGGATGAACAGTGAAGTTCTGTGGAGCCTTTTCCCTCTTGATGGAAGAAGACATCAGGTCTTGGTCTTGCTGGAAGGAGGGATCACACCCAGCATCCATCTGGAGCTGTGGAGACCCATCTGGAGGCATGGATGACAGTCAGGATCCATGGACATCACCCATCAAGCTCTGGACACCCATCCAGAGCTGGGGTCAGCCCATCTTGAGCTGTGGAGCCCTAGATGGTCATCTGGAGCCATGGACACCCAGCTGGAGCTGTGGATGACAACCTGGAGTCATGGCCACCCATCCACAGCCAGGGATCTTCATCCAGATCCATGGACACCCATCTGGAGCCCTGGACACCCATCTGGAGCCATGGCCACCCACCCAGATCCTCATCTGGATCCATGAACTCCAATCCAGATCATCCAGATCCCTGGACACCCATCTAGAGCTTCATCCAGCTCCATGGGCACCCATCTGGATCCATGGACACCCATCCAGATCCTCATCTGGATCCATGAACTCCAATCCAGATCATCCAGATCCCTGGACACCCATCTAGAGCTTCATCCAGCTCCATGGGCACCCATCTGGATCCATGGACACCCATCCAGATCCTCATCTGGATCCATGAACTCCCATCCAGATCATCCAGATCCATGGACACCCCTCTAGATCTTCATACAGATCCATGGCCACCCATCTGGATCCCTGGACACCCATCCAGATCTTCATCCAGATCCATGGACGCCCATCCAGATCTTCATCCAGATCCATGGCCACCCATCTGGATCCCTGGACACCCATCCAGATCTTCATCCAAATCCATGGACACCCATCCAGATCTTCATCCAGCTCCATGGCCACCCATCTGGATCCATGGCCACCCAAGCCCAGCATGAGATCTCCAAGGACTCCCACCTCTCCTTCCCAACACCCCGACTCCTCCGTTCTCCAGGGATCCACCACACCCTCAGGAACCACCAACCAAGGGCTCCAAGACCCTTTTCCACCTCAAACCCAAACTCCTCCTGTTCAAACCTGGACTTTTGGAGGTGGATCCATCAGATCCGAGCTCCCGGCACCAACATCTCCCCTTCGCCCTCTTCCCAACCACTTCTTGGTTGGTATTTTCCCCCCCAACCCAATTTTTCATCTACCTCACCCTCCATTTTAGCACCACCAATCCCACCACGACGACGGGTCGTTAATTGACCGTTTCTTGGCTGAATTTGGGGGGGAATCACCCCCTTGGACCCCCCTCCTGGGGGATGAGGCTCTAAAAGGACGCGGCGAAGCCAAAACGTGGCAAAGTGGGGAGGGGGTTGGGGGGAAATCACCTTTTGCCAAGGAGAAAATCCAACATCTCCTTCTCCTTCCTCTTCCCACCAAGTGTCTCCCTCCTCCTCTCCTGGCGTTGCCGGAATAACCGCGTCTGCTGGAGCTGGGGAGGGTCTTGGTCCTTCCGCGCCGCCGGGGGAGGTCGTTGGGTTGGGGCTTCACCTTCATCATCTTCTTTTCCCTCCCATTTATCCCCCCCCTGGGTGGAAATGGAGCTCGATGGCTGCAGAGACCCTTCCCCTGGTGCCAGATCGGGGGTGGTGGGGCCGGGGTGGAGCTCCTGGACTAACTTCTGCTCTGTTCCCCTCTTCTTCTTTTGGCAGAGATGGCACCGAAGTTGAAGAAAAAAGGGCATTCGGGGCGCGAGCAGAAGAAGGTAAGAAATGGGGTGGGCTCAGCAACGGGGTTCAAGCCCCCTGGGTGGGACTTTGGTTGGGCTTGGGAGCTGTGCCAGGACAGCCCAGAGGTGGGGAGAGGGGTGGGGAGGTCACTGGGAGGGAGGTTTGGTGACTGGGGAAGGAGTTTTGGTGACTGGGAGGGAGTTTTGGTGACCAGAGAAGGGTTTTGGTCACCTGAAAGGTGTTTTGGTGACCAAAAAGGTGTTTTGGTGACCAGGAGAGCCCTTCATTGACCAGAGAGGTGCTTTTGGTGATGGGGAGGGAGTTTTGGGGACCAGAGAAGGGGTTTGGTCACTTGGAAGGTGTTTTGGTGACCAAGAAAGTGTTTTGGTGACCAGGAGAGCCCTTCATTGACCAGAGAGGTGCTTTTGGTGATGGGGAGGGAGTTTTGGGGACCAGAGAAGGGTTTTGGTCACCTGAAAGGTGTTTTGGTGACCAAGAAAGTGTTTTGGTGACCAGGAGAGCCC